>VZRW01010697.1:3023597-3268741 GCA_013398125.1 Aegotheles bennettii | reverse complement strand
CGCAGCGCCGAGGCATCACGCAGCACCCCGGGCGTCCCGGAGCTCAGGACGGGGCAAACTAATCCCTTTTGCACTAAACTCCAGGACAGCGGCTCCAGGAGCCCGGCTTTGCTTCTCGCCCCGACGTTACTCCCCAGGAAGGCGGAAAAACCGGGGAGAGGCTGCCCAGAGGAAGCTGCGCCCGACCGAAGATGTTAGAGAAGGCGGAGGGGGGTTGCTTTCTGCCCGCTACGTGCCTCCATGCCTGTCTTTCCCTTGTCTTAATCCTATAGGGCGCAGACACCAGGCAGACAGACAGACAGACAGACAGACCTTTCCTGGAGGGGCGATGCTGCCGAGCCCTGCCCCGGGCAGAAGAAAGCCTTTGCCGCCGGGACCCGCCGGTACCGGAGATGCGCGGCCCGGGGCAGGCTGCGGGAGAGCGTGAGGAGCTGCCGCCGCCTGCGCTTTTCTGAGAGGGAAATGTTAATAGCTGGACCCCATCCCTGGAGCGCAGCCCCGCTGAGCAGGAGGTGGGATTATTTCGGGGTAGTTATGGAGAGCTATCACCTGGCAGCGGAGCGTTAAAGCGACCGGTCCCTGCGATATTAGGAACCGGCACCGGCCTCGCACCCCGCGCCGTGGCCCAGGGGAGGTCACTCGGGTCCCTCCCCTCCTCTCGCCCTTCTTTCTCCTTCCAGTGAACGACGGAAGAAAGAACTGGTCCTCTACTCTTGCCGGCGTTGGGAATACCGTGCCTTTTGCCTGGCATGGTTTGCCCCGATGTGCCGCTTCGACGGGATGTACAAAGCACGACTGGGACTGAGCCGGCCAACAAAGTTTGCAGAGTGATCCTCGGGGGCGGTGGGATGGAGGAGGCTGGGCACGCACCGGCGGGGTCCGTCACGTACGGTCCGACAGCGCGGACCTGCTGCTCCCGGGAGAACTAACCCCGATGGTCAGACTCTGCCAGCTCCTGTTTTCACTTCTCCCCTGCCAATTTGCACTTTCAGGGAAACAAAAACCCCCCACACACGCACCTGATGCAATGCAGTGTTTCTGTGTTGGTTTTGTATATAAGATTTGCTATGCAATTCCAAAACTAAGAGAGGAGGAGAGACGGCCCTGCATCCCAGAGCAAACAGAGAATCAGAGGTGAAAGGTAGGAGCCAGCATTTCTTGTTTAGATAAAACTAAATTATCTGAGTTACTTCTTACTGAACACCTTTGAAACACACCTGCTGTATGTTTCTTTGTCTTGAAAGTGTAAAAGAGTTTGAAACAAAGTGAAGAATTGCTCTCTGACACTGCCCAGAAGCAGAGAACTGATGCATGCTGTGACAAGAGTGTTCCCAGGAGGATTTCATCAGTGAGACATTTAGGAGATTAAACTAGAGAAAAAACACCTAGTATAGTACGCGTCAGTAAATATGAAGGGCTAGTGCAATGGATGCTAGAAACACTCGATCAATAGCCTATTTAAGTGGGAATATATGCAAGCATGGAAAAGTGATTGCTTTCCTGTCTATGGGGTGTATTTGCAGAGCACAGCCAGAGAACATTTGCAGGTGAGCTGTCTGAATTAGGCTACTTCATGCTGGGGTGGTGCAGTGTGTTTCTGAAGGGATTGCTTAAAAAAACTCCAGTCTGTAGAGTGGACTGTATTTGTGCATTTTCAGTTCTTGCTCATAATGCTTTCAGTGTCATTCAGGGAGATTGAAAGTGGGTGAAGTCCATCTGGGAGCGAAGGGATGGTTAAGAAAAGACCTTTGGTCTATTTGGTGATGAGTAATTAACGAACGTCTAATGTCTCTGATCTCTGCAAGGAAGGGATCTGATGTCGTCATGAAAATCATGATATGATTTTCCCTCAGGAGAAGCTATGACTTGGAACGACACCACTATGGACGGGGAAGGGTTGCTGGTGGAAAGGGACTCTTCCTTTCGGATCCTCACGGGCTGCTTCCTCTCGCTGCTGATCCTCTCCACGCTGCTGGGAAACACGCTAGTCTGTGCAGCTGTCATTAGGTTTCGCCACCTCAGGTCCAAGGTGACCAACTTCTTTGTCATCTCGTTGGCAGTGTCAGATCTCTTGGTGGCAGTTTTGGTCATGCCATGGAAAGCTGTGGCTGAGATTGCTGGTTTCTGGCCTTTTGGTTCATTTTGCAACATCTGGGTGGCCTTTGATATTATGTGCTCAACAGCCTCCATCTTAAATCTCTGTGTCATTAGTGTGGACAGATACTGGGCCATCTCCAGTCCATTTAGGTACGAGAGGAAAATGACCCCCAAGGCAGCCTTCATCCTGATCAGTGTGGCATGGACTTTGTCCGTGTTGATTTCCTTCATTCCTGTGCAGCTGAACTGGCACAAGGCTACAACCACAAGCTTTTTGGACCTAAATGCCAGTTTACAAGGTGTAAGCATGGACAACTGTGATTCTAGCCTAAACAGGATGTATGCCATCTCCTCTTCTCTAATTAGCTTCTATATACCTGTGGCCATCATGATAGTAACTTACACGAGGATATACCGGATTGCTCAGAAGCAAATACGTCGCATCTCAGCTTTGGAGAGAGCAGCAGTGCATGCCAAGAACTGCCAGAACACGAGTGGCAACAGGAGCAGTATGGACTGCCAGCAACCAGAGAGCAACTTCAAAATGTCCTTCAAGAGGGAAACAAAGGTTTTAAAGACTTTGTCGGTGATCATGGGGGTGTTTGTGTGCTGTTGGTTGCCATTCTTCGTATTGAACTGCATGATTCCCTTCTGTGAGCCTACCCAACCGTCCAAGGGAGCAGAAGCTTTCTGCATTAATTCCACCACCTTTGATGTTTTTGTTTGGTTTGGGTGGGCTAATTCTTCCCTCAACCCCATAATTTATGCCTTCAATGCTGATTTCCGCAAGGCGTTTTCTACCCTGCTGGGATGCTACAGGCTCTGCCCTATCTCTGGCAATGCTATAGAGACTGTCAGTATTAACAATAATGGAGCAGTTGTTTTTTCGAGCCAACATGAGCCCAAAGGGTCCAGCCCCAAAGAGTCTAACCTGGTTTATCTGATTCCACATGCAATTATCTGTCCGGAAGAAGAACCTCTTAAAAAGGAAGAAGAAGTTGAACTGTCTAAGACCTTGGAGAAAATGTCTCCAGCACTGTCGGGTATCTTGGATTATGAAGCTGATGTTTCTTTGGAAAAGATCAATCCCATTACACAAAATGGGCAACATAAAACCTGAGCAGTAAGGTTTACCCAGCGAGACCTAATAGTGTATATTGTAATAATCTTTTTTTTTTAAAAAAGATATACAAGATTTTTTGGTGAGAAACTAAGCTCTAGGGAGAAATACACATTTACATCAAGCCCAGAAATAATTTTCCTGGCATTCAAAGCAAATTTAACATTTAAAACAATAAGCAGGAAAAGATACTAAAAATTGGTTGAAAAAAGGATCTTGAACTGTACTGTTTATGCTGAGGGAAATACACAAACTTAGATACACTGCAGTGGCAAAGAAAAAATTGCTTCTCTACACAGAGGAACCAATTTCTAGCTTAAAATGAGGCAAAAAAGAAATGTTAAGTATTTAAAGATGAATGTTTACTGGAAGTTAAGATTGCTGTGTCTTGTGAAAGTGGGTATTAACAGGTCCTAATTAAAGACTGAGGGATTGTAAAGGTAGATGCCTTCTTAAAATTATTTCTGACAAATAATTGAGCCTTATAACGAGAATGGTTATTTTTAAAGCTTTGGGATGTAATATGTTGATACTGGTTTTATTTATTTATTGTTTTAAATTGATATTTTTAATATGTTATAACAGATCTAGCTTTATTTATGTTCAGATGTCTAAGTAACGGGATATTTTTGGAGTGTCCTAAATGCATTTTGACCAGTCAACCAGTCAGCACTTTATTACAAGCTTTGATAGTCTGGAGAGCCAGAGAGGGGAATGAAGGAATGTTAAGAAGCTCAGCAAGAAATGAAGGAATCAACAAAACCTATGCTGTGTGGAGTTCATTTGCTTGTGGGCTTTTTTTTGCTTTAGGTGGCATTTCTTTCAAAAGATAGGACCGGTGTTGACTGAGTTTTGAATTCTCTTCCCTTATAGAAATAAAAGAAATTGCTGCTATTTATTTTTTAAAAAAGTTTCATGTTACAAAGACTTTGCTAGGATGTCAAGTTTGTGGATCTGTAAATACCTTAAATATGACTACAACCTTAAAAAGAATCCAATTGGAGGAGAAAAGCTTCTTAGGTAACAATTCTTAGTATATAATGTTTTGTATTTATGTAAGATAAACACCTTTCTCAGACTTTTCTTATTTCAGGTCTTGGATATCTTTTCTGAACAAACACAAGTGGTTATAATGGTAGTAAACATGCCAACCCTCGTTATCATCTGTATTATTGCAGCTCCACCAGGATCATGCTGTCTATCTGCTACTGTATCACAGTCAGAATTAAAAAGTGAGGTATCTGGTGCTTTACTTTGGGAACTAGGAGGACATTACATTTTAGTAATTACCATGTCAATAGTTCATTCAATAAGGAATAGTGCCTCATTGCCAGTTTGGATTAAGACATTTCTAAATATGGATGGAACTGCAGCCCCCACCTCAAAAATGTCCTGTGAGCTCCAAAAAACTTGCCAATGTTTAATTAAAAAAAAAAAACCCTGCTACTTTTCCATTGTCCTTCCCTGCTGCTTTCCCTTTGTAATGCCAAAAGCAATCAGTGAACGTTAGCAACAGGAGCACTGAGTGTTAATATTCAGCAGCGTTCAAAGAAAGCTGTTTCTTTTCTGAATGGGGGAAAATACCCTTTGGAGCAACTTTTTCATAATATATATCAAAAAAATGTGTTGTTAGGAAAAGAGAACTGAGAGGAAAAAAAAATTAAGTCTAATGAACTATATACATCCTGCATCAGGTCTGTGTATTTATGTATTGTGAATGTTTTCATAATTTTATTGCCTGTATGCTGCTTTCATACATATAATAAAATTATTTTGTGAACAGAAGGTCAAATAAAACAATCTACATTGCATTTATTAAAAACGTGCTGGTTTTTGGCAGTTGTAGTGATCATGTTAAAGGCAAGGACTGTTCCTCTTTTACTGTTTACCCTTATTTGCGATCACACCCATGAGGCAGATGGGAATTTTTATTAGAAGCAGGAGAAAGTCCTTTATACTGAGACTTCTAAGCCCTTGCTCTAAACTAGGATCTAAATCAGAAAATGCAGTTTGGGAACAACTGCATTCTATATAATTGACTGGTTAAAATGTGTAAAGCTTAACCTACTGATACTTTTATTTTTGGTGGGATATTTTTGCCTTGGTGTAACAGAGTAGTGAACTTGGTTTATAGTCAGGTTCTTTTTTTTCTTTTTTTTCTTTTTTTTTTTTTCCCCCCAAACTATGGAGTACTTTTCTAGGCCTGCTAGTGACTGTTTTTTGGAACAAAATAAATCATTTCAGAAGTGAGATGATGGTGGGTGCAGCTGAGGAACAGCACTGTCTCTCTGTTCATGGCAGTCCTCTACTTTGTTTTTGCCTCTGTCAGCAGATTCGTTTTGAAATGAAGAAACGAACAAATGTGGTCACTTCTGCCGTGACAGAAGGTCCCTAGCGTGACCTGTTCAGCAGCTGGGGTTTGAGCTGTTGGACGAGCTGCAGTGATGTCCAGCTCCCCCTCCTTCAGCCCTACCTTCCCCTAGTCAGTGGATGCCGCAGGTCTGGCAGCAGGCAGGGAGTTGTGTCTGCCTCCAGGCTTTCTTAGCTCCTTGGATAAAATTTCCTTGCATGGTGCTGATGGCTGATTTTTTGTTTGTTTGTTTCTTTTTGTTTCTTTTTGTGTACCTTTGAGGAACTATTTTACTTCTTCAAAAGTAGCCCAGGCCAAAGATGAAGTCCTGTGGTTGCTTAGTCAAACGCAAAGGCTTTTGTTCTCTAAAGTCCCACAGTCTGATATAACAGCAAAATGCAAAATACGATCTAAGGAGATCATGTAAAGCAAGACACTGGTTTTGTACTAGTTTGTATGTTGGTGATTTGTATTCTGAAACAAATGGTTGCTGTAGTGTGACCCGGAGCTGTGCCAGGACCTCCCTCTTGCAGATGGACCCAAGTTTCAGAGGGGCTCTGCAGAGGTTGGTGCGAAAGTGCTACCTGCTATTGCTGCTGGGCACTTCCCTGTTGTATGACAGGCTCCCTGCTAAAGGCAGGGCAGGGGAGGCACTTTGATGGGTTTATTTTATTGTTTTCTCTCCTGTTTAATTTTTGCTTCTGCCTCCTTTCCCTTACATACATTTTAGAATACCATAAATTCGCCTTGATCCTCATTTACTGGCACACCCCATTTACCCCTTCATTTTCCAGCCTTCCCACCATGGCTTTCTGTATCTGCCCTCCCTTTCTTTCCTTCCACTGCTGCCAGAGCCGTTCTCTCACCCTGCTTGGCTTAATTTGCCCCAGTAATCCTTTGCCTGGGAGAAAGTCCAAATTAAATCCTACCTCCCAGCACAGCCAGGAGTCCTCATTCCACAGCCTGCACCCAGAAACGCTTCTCTTACCTGTTGCGGAGCCTGGAGACTGGTGTCAGGGGTGACTAGATGGGACAGCAGTGTCTACCTGCTAACTGCTACTCTATTTATGTGCTGAATTAATTGCTCAGAAGCTGTGTTACCTGTTCTGCGCCTGCTCCCCAGCTGCTCCAAACCAGTGGTCTGCTGGAACTTCTGGTCACACCAATGTCATGGTGTCCCCCGGGGGCTGGAGACACGCCAGATCCACCCCAGGCTCTGGGGGAGCCATTAGCAGGGAGTGAACTGATGAGGTTTGGCTGTAGTAACCCTGTGAGTAATCTGTGAGGAGCACTTAGTGGTTGTTGCTAACAAGCAGCAGCAGCAGCCTCTCTGCTGTTTGGGAGGATGAGAGCAGCAGAAGTTTGTTAGCAATAATGTCATCTTCCAGGTAACAGCCACTTGTGTGAAACACTTCTCCAGGAATGTTCTTCTCACTGTGTGCTGCCATATGTGGCTGGGCAGAGGCAGACCCACTGGGAAGCAGCAAGGCACCAGGACACCGGGATGTCACTGCTCCCACCCGATGGCCGCCTTGTCAAACCCACAGGGCGTCAGGTGGCTTTTCTGTCCCCCTTGTCCCTCACAGGCTGCACTATCCACTGCAGAGCGACCCTTGCTGTGTGCCTTTCTGAGGCACCTGCAAATAACCCACGTAACCTTTTTTTTTTGGCTTTGCTTCCTCGTGACTGAAGGTATTTTTCTATTTGTGGATAGAAGAGCTTAATAATTCACCTGATGGCCTTGATGAAGGAGCTGTTTGCCACGAATGAGCCATAATCAGTAGATTAAATCTGAATACATTTGTCCCTTCCCTTGGCAAGCATTTTATGCTGATTTGGGTTTCTCATTTAACAAAGCATAGAAAAGATAGAGGAGGAAAGAGTGAACGCCTTTGCTGATGTACAGTTTGAATAACACAGTTATTGGGAGTCAGTCCTGGAGCTTTTCAAATCAATAGTTTCAAGAAGCAACCAAGTCTGATTGAAATCTCAAGAACATGCTTTGATTAGCATCTTGAGAGACAGATTACTCCAGTAAATGTTTGGGGTTTTTTTTATGTAATGATAGTAGAATATGTTCCTAGTGGTACCTAGTGATACTGGCTACACAACGAATATATCTTAACGAGTAAGGAAAACAACGATGTCTGTTTCTTAATTTTTAGAAGATTGAAGCACATAATGTAAAATGTTCTTGTGCTGTTCTGTTGCAGTAGAGATGGGCTGAAGGAGCACTGGGCTCCAACCACGAGCCTTGGAGCAGGTTGGTGTTGATCCCCTCCAGTCTCATGTGTGGCTGCGGGGTTTGCACAGTGGTGCTCCTTCCCCACTCTGGATCTCAACATTAGGGATGCACTTGTGAGCACCAGAGGGATCTGCAGAGCCCCGTGCTGCTGGCCCTGCTGCCAGCCTGGCACAGGTCTTTCCAGAGCACGGCTGGAAGCATGTGTCTATGTGTGCAGTTTTGAGGCTGAATGTGTAAATTGAGTATGCGATGCCTATTTTCATGTTGATTGTCTTTACAGTCATGGCCAGAATGAAACGGTACTTTTCTGCCATGCCTGTTTTTATTCTATTTCTAGGAAAAAACTCTGGGCAGTGATACAGGAGAAGGTTGCTGGCCCTGCTGTGCTGATGGCCATTGCTTTTCTATTTAAACTGCATTTCCCTCTTGCTCTGTCCAGGCTGTTCCTCCTGCTTTCCCAGACGGATGTTCCTGTCAGTGCTTTGATGAAGGAGTTTTCCCAGAGCCCACATGGGCAGAGGTGATGGATGGTGCTGGCAGGGTGGTGGTGCAGAGCCTGCTGCCAGTCACACAGAGCAGCAACAGTGGATCTGGGCTCCAGGGATTGAAATAATGGGATTGGCACTGCTTGTTCCTGTCCCTCCAAACAGGGTTGGTTTCACCCAGGAAGGAGACACAGGGAATAAAGATACCCTGGGCCTCATTCGTCATTGCCTGTGGACGCGGACCTGCGAGCGCTCAGTACTGCTGTCAGATGCTCAGCAGAGAAGCAGGGCTGGCTTTGGGCTGTGATTTGTCTCAAAAATACATGAAATTTGTAATCATGTCTGCAGCTGGGGATTTGTACAGCTAACTTGCACTTTGCTTTGCTCCAAACAACTCATACATTTGTTTTTCTTGGATCTCCTGTATTTGTTATGTCAGTAGCTCCCCTTTAAATCAGTTGGATTTTTTCCTGTTTGAATAGTTCCCACCCAACAGAACTAAAACCGTGGGATATTTCAAATAACAAAAAATATAGAAATAGAGTTGCTTTGCAATGTTAGATTTTTAAAACTCAGACCAGATCTCTGGTTTGAAAATAGCAGCAGAGAAGTTTAATACTAAAACCAAAATGAAGTAGTGCAATATAACTTGTACTAATTAGATTGTTCAAAACCTTTTCCTGCTCCCATCCCTTGATTTTCAGATCATTAAATTCGCATTAATTTCACATTTTCCTAAGACAAGGAAACATTTAGAAATCTTGAAAAAAGATATAGAATGAGAGCAATACTTGTTTCTTAATTTCTCCTTCCACTGGTGTGAGCAGAGAAGTTAAAAGTTTCACTGAATTAAACTATTGTTGCAAAGTTTTGTTTAATTTCAGAGAGAAATTACAGATTCAGACTCCCAGAGATTTTCCTCTGGTTTTATTTTATTCCTCTGTCAATAAAGGAGTTTCTGGTGGTACTGATTGTCCTAATCACTTGGATGCCATTCTGTGTCAGTACAAATAATTGTAGTTCCACAGGCACATACGTACATGTATACAACATACCTTGTGCTCCGTTAGTAGATTCATGGAGTGTGTGGAAGCGACAAGAGGTGAACTTCAATTAATATATTTCTTTGCTACAGAGACAGACCACGGGAGATGAACCAGGCCAGCATTGCCTGCACTAAAAGGACAAACCCGTCAGGACAGATAGCTCTTTAATGCCAGCACTCCTTTGTGTGTGACCTTGGGCTCAGGAGCTCATTTCACCAGCAAGGCACTGGGAAGGGCTGAGGGTGGCTTGGGGACTTCGGGGAGAGCCAGTCATGCTCTGCCTACTGGGGAGCTCCCGTGTGCCTGAGAGACAAAATGTTTGGAAAATTTGGGAAAACGTATGCTTTGAAATTGCTCAGTTAAAGGTGTTTTAAATAAATAAATAAATAAAAAGACTTAAGGATGCTGCTCTGCACTTTTTCACTTTCTAGTTTTCTAAGGCTTTTGTAACTATTTCCATAATGACTTCAGAGTTGTAAATTGTACTAGCCAATTTTATTCTCTTTGCTCTTCTGTGGTTGAATTAGACTTTGATACTGATTTGTGTTCGCAGCTGAACAGACTCTGCTACAGCAGCTCCTCCAGCCTACTGATGCCTGCTGAAACCCTGGATCGCACCAGGACCATTGGGATGTGGGACAACAGTGAAAGAATCCCCCTGGAAAAGGCTGCATTTGAACAGGGAAATTATTTTTGAGCAAAAAATTCACTTTTCAAGTTGGTATCGATTTTGTAGGTCCTAAAACTAATCCACTTTCATGATTTTCCTGATTTATTTGCAAACAATTTGAATTAATTTGCTTAAAAACAAGACTTGTGGCTTAAAGAACACCAGTATTTTCTAAGTAAGAAAGATTTTAACATTATGATAGTTAACATTTCAGAAACATTTTAATTAAATATCATTATGATCCTTATAAAGCAGAAATTTTACAATGCATTTTGTTCATGTGTAACATTCTTGAAAATAAGGGGACAATTTCTAATGAGAAGAATTAAAAGAAGAAATTTCCAGTCATATTTCTTTCTAGCTTGAGAGAATAAAATGGAGCTTTGTGATAGCATGTAGCATTGTAAAAGCATTTCCCAGCAAACGGTGTAAGCAGCCACATTTAGACATTTAGGAATTCCACTTATGCTATTTAGTCCTCCTGCTTGTACAATACAGATTATACTTAAAAAAAATAATTATATAAAGGTAACTTACATAATAATGTGTCATTAATTGGCCTTTTGCTGGGAATTTCAAGAGACCCCCCCCCNGCCCCCCCCCCCCCAAGAATAGAGTCCTGGCCAGGACTTAGAAGGACTTTTACCCCTCTAAGTGGCATTTTGTACCCAGACTACAGCACATGAATTCCTGCCCTCTGTGTCTGTCTTGTGCTTTTCAGCAGGAGCAAATCCCCTCTGCCCCCTTCCCTCTCCTTTATTCATGTTCTCTCCATCCTGCCCCATTCCCCCTTAGTTAATAGAATAAAGTAAATTGTAGGAATGTGATTTGAACTGATACAGCAAACAGTTTTTCGCTCTAACAGCACAAGTTCCTGTCTCTGACTCAGCCAGCCCTAGTGCAAAAACAGCCATGGTCTAAGCTTCACTCTGATCCTTTTACATCTCCTGCACACACACACATCCATGGATGCAGTGTCCCAGGGAGCTTGTTTGTTGGTACCTCCCCACTCACAGCCCCAAGGTGAATGATGCACATTCTGAAGTGGGATGGGAGAGCCCCAGCCAGTGTGTTCACTGAGACATTTTCAAGAAAAAGCTAAAAAAATCAACAAGCTCATACCCTTTCAG
Source organism: Aegotheles bennettii (assembly GCA_013398125.1). Taxonomy (NCBI): domain Eukaryota; kingdom Metazoa; phylum Chordata; class Aves; order Caprimulgiformes; family Aegothelidae; genus Aegotheles; species Aegotheles bennettii. Next base: position 3,257,598 of record VZRW01010697.1, on the reverse strand, counting down.
CAGTGACAGTGTACTTAACCCCTGAAATAACGCTCCACAAGTACTGCCAAGCATCTGCCCTCCCCAGATTAAAAAACAATTTCAGCAAGTGATGTTATTTTGCAGTATTTACTCAGCTTTAACATGCAAACACACATCTCCTACATGTAATTTAAGTACAGACCCAGCTGCATGATAAAAGCAAATAGAATAGAAAGTGTAGTTATTAATCTTAACAACAAGGGAAAAAACCCAACAGCGAAGGGCTGGGTTCTCATCCCGTTGACATGGATGTAAACCAGGGCAAGTGTGTTGGAACTGTGCTGACCTGATGCGGCAGGAGCAAGGAGCCAGACCGGGATCTCAGCCAGCTGCAGCGCTGCGGTCCCGTCTGCGGTGCGCATGCCTTTCCATGCCAAAAACAAGGCAATAAAGGAAACACTTTACATGCCACGGGCTGCAATCAATGGAACGATCAATATTTCAGTTTCTTTCTTTTTCAAAATGACCGGTGATTTCTTTTCACCCCCGTTTGCTGCCTGTGCTCAAAATTAAATGTGGGAAAGAGTCACCAGGAAAAGCCACTGGGGTTTTATAGTGCAGCCGAACTGGTGAAGAGAGGGATGTGTGGGGTGGGATGGCTGAGGAGAAAATGCACTTTTCCTTAAAATGGAAGGGCTTCTGTGCTACTTTATTTAATTTTATTTTATTTTCCAGCTTCCCCTTGCTCACAACTGACAGAAAATCATTCCTGAATGTTACTTTCTCATTTGCTTCATGTAATCTTTTAAAACTTCTAACACCTGTAGGTGATGAAGGCACCAGCTCGCTTGCTAATGTTAATCTGCCCCAGATGCTCCAGAAATGGTGCCCCAGAAACACCGTGGACAACTCTGCAGACACCGAGCTGAGGAGGAGGGTAATGTTAAGGAGGGGAACTTTCCTTTCTGAGAAGCTGAAATGAGGATTTCCCTTTCTTGGGCAGAATGCCTTATTAGCTGCAAAGGACTTCCTTATTTCGAGTGCATTGCTGTGTTTTCCCCTCCTTGCTCAACGGACTGGAACTGGGAGATTTGGCATCGTGTTGTAATGTTGCTTCTTTTGAGAGCAGCAAGTAGATGTTTAGTTGTATCCGTAACTCCAGTGCACTAAGCTGACTGTAATTGTTTCAATGGTTAAGTTAATCAAAACGCCCATATATTTTAATTCCTGAAGGAAAAGAAAAGAATGACAGGTAATGCTGCAGAGTGATTCCTCAGTCGTGACATTACCTCTCAGGCACAGGCAAGCTGCAGTCTGCAATGCTGCACAGTCCCAGCATGGTTTGTTGCTTGTGTGTGCAGTGCTTGGGAAAACTACGAGAGAAATAAATGAATGCACAGTCCTACTCACCACAGACAGTTCTGGGGATATTCCTAGCACTAAGACATACATAAATATTATGATTTCTGTGACTGTTACTCAAGTCAGTGTCCTGGGATGAATGCATGTTCTTTTACTGGGGATCTCAGGGAGGACACTGTTACTGTTTGTTACTGCTTGTTACCGCAGGGGCAGGGTGTAATGCCATTTCATACTTTAATTTCAGCTTATTCCAATTTATCACCTGTCTCAGTGGGAAGCTGAGATGGGAGGAACATTTATTAGGAGGTTTTAGTGCTGCTTTCACATCGTTACTGTTTGTCATTCCTGGAGGAGCCATCATTGTTCCTGTTATCACAGCAGCCCTGGGTGTGTGGGTTTGGGGAACACTGCTGTTAGGTTTGCTACCAGAGCATGGCTGTAATGCTACCTGATTGATCTTCATTACAGCTGTCACGTTGTGCCCCATGCCTGCATCCCAGATGACTTCTGCTTTCTCCATTTCTTTCTGAAATCAGACTCTCCCATAAAAAAAATGAATTGCCTGTTGTCCCTCAAGGAGCAATTTCTAGGGACAGGGTCAGCTAATCCTGAGTGCTCCATTTCGAGTAGATGGAGACACTCCCATACATGCAGCTGTTATGTGGTGACTGACAGTGTGGGTCCTACCAAAGCAACTGCTCTGTGGTCCCACGATGCCTCCCATCAGTGGAGCTGAGGGGGCACCTTCCCATCATCAGCAAGAAATCATTGCTGTGACTGCTGCTGTGCCACCAACGGGAGTGTCCGGGTGAGAGAGGCTTCTCTGGTGGGCAGAGACAGCCTGGGCTGGCCAGGGGTGGTTTTGCTTTAGAAAAACTTGGGGATTTCAGGAGACAAATGTTACTGATCCAATCCCACAGACTCACTGCAACTGGACATGGAGCTCTTGGGATGCTCAGCAAGCACTGCCTGAGCACGGTGCCTTCTGCACAGCACCCACACCCCAGCTCCCCAAAGGCTGCCCAAATTGTGTCCCTGTGTTATCTCCCTGCCTGCAGCTCAGGAGCTACCGCAGGAGCCAGTGTTGAAGTGCCACTGGAAGCCTTGATTTTATTCATTCTGCAGCCAAAATTAGGCCACTAATGTTGCCAAGAGGCACGCTCTTTTGGTTTGATACACAGAGAATGCATTTTTAATGCTATAAGTGCTGTTCTCCACTGTTGGACTCCCAGGTGATGCATAACTGAAGTCAGAACCTCGCAGAAAAACAGCAATTTCTTCCAAGGAAGATAGAGAAAAATACAACAAATAATATTTTTTCATTAAACCAGAAAAATATTACTTTTAACTGGCCTGCCTCTGACCTTTCTCAGATCTAAGCTGCCAAGCAGTAATTCTGCCTTGTGAAGCTAGGACTGGAGAAAGCACAATTTTCTAATCAAACACAATGTTTACCACCACAAGAAAAGTTGTGTGTCTAGACACGAGCACCAGCTCTCAGCTGAAGTTGAGGAACATTTAGTATAATTTTTTTTTCTTTCATCCTGGTCATGCTGTGGATTGCTCTCTAATTGTAGAAGAGATTTGTGATTAAATGTGCTTAATGAATCTGAATTCTGAGCTGAGCAGAACAAATTGAATACTGAAAACCAACCCCCAAAAAATCCCAAACATCCTCCCCACCAATGCAGAACTCACTGTGAGATGGAATCAAACATATTTGATTCTTGGACATCTGTGATTCTTTGCAGTCATCCCTATGATGACTAAGATAATAATTGAAAAAAAAATGGAAAGAGGATTAAAGATGATTTTCCTGCATTAATATCCACTGTGCTGTGATGGGGGAGAAATTCTTGCCTTAGATTATGTCACAAAATAAACCTTTCTGGGGCATGGACAGTTGCCAAACCTTATACAGGGTCATTAGGAAGCATGCGGAGCGTGGCACTGATATTTGCTTTCCCCTCATGAACTGGCATCAAAGGTATTGGGGTGTTTGCATGAGAAAGGAGGGTGAAAACTTGGAGGTGATTTTAGGTCCCAGTTGCCAGCTCTGGATGGTGCCTGCTGCTTCTCACTCCATCTCAGTCACAGTTTCTCACCAAGTCACCCTGGTGTGAAAGGTTTCTCATCCCAGAGATCTTCTGCTTGCAAAAGCTACCCTGTCAGCACCTAGAAGAGGAATTAATGAATTGCCTGAAATATGGTCACACAAAATTATGATGTTTACAGGAAAACAATGAGTTAAGCAAAATCTAAGCAGTGAAGTGTTCACTTTGTGGTGCTTGTTGCTCCCCTCAGCCATGTGCAGCAGGAAGGAGCTGGATGTGGCCATGCCACTCTCACGACCCAGCACACTAAAGCTGTTCCCTCGCTCCGGTCTCAAGACAAGGGTAAGGAGCTTCTCTGCTGTGTGGGGTGCATCTGGTTAACTTGACTATCTGTGTCATTTGGGACAGGATTAGAAACAACGATCAGGCAATCCCCGCTCTGCCTCGGAGCACTTTCTAATCAGCAAGTTTAGGGGAAGCGACAGTGCTAGATGAGCAACCCCTTAAATTCTGATGCATCCTAAAGCATGCAGAAAGCAGGGCACATGCTTACAAGAAACTGGACAGCTGGTCTCTCCCTGGATTAATGTGAAAGGTGTTTTCAGTAGAAAAATGCAGAGTTATGAATCCTCTGAGCTTTGAGGAGATTCTGTTTCAGATATCCACAATCTGAGTTTATCTCTTTTTTTCCATGTGGGGGCATGGTTACATATCTGTATTGATTTGAGACAGGAGGCCCTGTTTTAGGGTAATTGTACATTTGAAATTCTCCCATCAAGCCAAATGCAATTGGTTTATTCCCATGTTTCCTTCTTGGCAGAAGAAATGCTCCTTTCCATGGGGATGCATTAGCAGGGAAGAGACTATACACAGAGGGAAGAAATGCTGGAGTCACTCAGGGACAAATGTTGATCTATCACATCTGAATAAATCCACAGTAATATAATTTATTCCCTGGGATTTGCATTACATTCATCCTGATATATACGAAATGACAAAGTTCTGCACACATGGTTCCCCCACTGATTAGCACAATGTGATATGGATGAAATTCAAAACCACCTTAACACTGTCTGATGTTTCTCTCAAAAGACCCTTTTTTCAATTGCTTCTCTCTTTTCTGAGCCTCAACCATTTGGAGAGAGATTTTTCTATGCTAGATACGTGCCTCAGGCAAATCTACAAACTTTTAAAGTGTCAGTCACGACAGTGAAGTCAATGCAGTGTAAGAGAACAGGAGGAAAAGATGAGTTTCCCAAATGAAAATGTATGGCTGTTGTGAGGAGAAGCTCAAATGTTGCTGTGCTTTTCAGGGAGGGCAGACAGTTCTGCAGGTGGCTGGTTCTGGCAGTGCCTTCTGTTGGATTTTGCTATTCTGTTAGGGAAAAATACACCTGGACTTCAGCAATTTGGGTGTTTCTGGAACCACCTCACTTTGTGTGTGCTCGCTCAGTGGTTTGTTGAGCAGCTCTGATGAATGCATCCCCACCAAGCATGATCCTTCTCCTTCCACCTGGAGCTGGGCTCACCTCCTGCTGCTGTCAGCAGCAAAGGTCAATGCTGGTGAGTCACTGCTCCCACCCGTGATACCCAAAGCAACTTCAGGTGGCTTCCTTGGGCACAAGCTAGGGGAGAAGCAGTCCCCACAAGGCTGTCAGCCTGCATTGCTGGAATTAACACCAATTTTGTCTCATACTAACAACACATCCAACATGTGTTCCCAACCCACCATGCAGAGAGTTTCTGCAGTCTGGCTTCAGGCATCACATATGTCTGCTTTGAGGCAGGAATTGCTTGCAGCAGCTTTGCAGGATTGTGTTTTCTTGCAAAATTAATTTTAAATAGTCTGTGATATTAAAAAAAATCTCCTCTGTGTGTTTCCAGTCCCTCTGAATGTGGTTTTTACTGATGAAGACTGTAAAAAGATCTCTGAAATAAAAACAGGCTTCATTCTGGCTCTGTATCTCAATTACATGTGGCCTTTTTGAGGTATTAAAAAGGGGGGGGGGAAGAGGGAAGAATTGTTTAAATTAATTTTTGTGCTTCTGGGCATGAAAATTACATTATTTTTTTTCTTAGCTGAGTGAAAAAAACCAAAACACTTAAGTGACCCTGTTTTCCTAATGCTTCCATCCACTTTCCAAACCCAAGCTTAAGGAAAGCAACTAAATTGCTGATATTTATCTGAGCCTAAAGAAGCAGAATCCATTCCAATTTTTGCATCACATGAACTGAGAGGCAGCTCCATAATTTGGTTTTACTGACACGCTCAGGCAACGAGCATGACATCTTGCAGGATAGTTACAGCATCAAAGGAAGATTTTTTATTACCAGAACTGAAAGACAAATACAAAATTCCTCTACACAATTCATTTCCATTTGAAGTATCCAGGTCTTTTGATGGAGCTGACAGGAAGGGAGAAGGACAGGAATTTCTTAGATTGCAGATCTGAGTTTGTCTGAAAGAATCCAGAAATGGATCAAGCTGCAGTTTTCATTTTCTAGAGAATCTCAGAAGGAACGGACACCTCAGATGCCCTTTTGTCCCTAGCCCCTGAAATTATTTCTTTTCTTTTACTGTTGTCCTCACTTTCTTCCTGATCAATTTTTCCAGTGTTTGAAGCTTTCTAGAGAGAGGAGAGAAAATCTGGAAGATCCACTCCACTTACACGTCTCAGGGTGACCTCACGTAACGGTCTGACTGCTGCATATATGATTTCTTCTTTAGACAACCAAGAGGTGTCCCTTCCTCCTCTCCTGGCCCTCACTAACAACTGCAGTAGCCAGCTCCTTCCTGCCTGGCTAGTGTTGGTCTGCTTATTTTGCCCTAAATCTTATGGAAATCTTGGAAAGAGAAATAAACCATCTAGGCTGATGGAAAAGCTGCAGCCTTAAAGGGGGAGAAGGAAAAGGAGGGAAAGTAAAAAAAAAAAAGCCTTCATATTTTTCCAGGTCTCATCCAGTCACTCACTTTCAGCACCTACATTATTTCTTCCTGCTATGAGGCACCCACTTGCCCACCTCCCCATCATGGACCAGGAATATTCCCTTTCAGCCAAATATTCCCTCTTAGCCAGAGCAAGCAGATCCCTGGCCATTTCCTGCAGGGAGCAATAGGATGTGCTCATTTACATATGGGTGGCCTCATGCTCCATCAGGAAAAGCTTCTCCCATCATCTGGAGTGAATGGCCAAGTCCTACCCTGACCTGTGGGCAGCTGAGCAAGGCTGTGACAGCTCAGAAGATCCTGCTTCTGGGTGACATGGGTGAAGCACAGAACCTTTCACCTCTCTCTTGCCCCTGTGCCAGTGGGCACAGCCTTGGGGTTGTTCATACCTTGCTGTCCTGCCCGTGTCGGTGCATGGAGCTGGCAGTGGCTTTACACGCTGTGGGTAGAGCTGACAGGCTCCAGATGGTCAGCATGGTACCTTACAGAAGAGTCAAATAATAATTAAAAAAAAAGCCACATGAGTGATTTGGAAAGTAATAAGATAATGTTGCCATAACACCAGGGACCAGGGATCAGAAAAGCAATCACTTTTGGCTAAGTCTTTCAGCCATTTAACCTTCTTAGCATCTGAGAAATCCCCTGTAATGGACTCGTGGTTATATAGAACCATCCCGTCTGTGAAGCAGACACTAATGTCATTATTTTATCCCTCTCCACTCTGCTGTCAGTTAACCACTGTTTTCTCTGTTAGATAATAATAAAGCTGATGTGCATTTTACTGTGTTCAGATATATTGCTTTCCAAATGAGAGGAAATAATTTCAGTTTAATGTCAGGCTCCAGTGAAGGAAGAAATGGACATGAAAAGCAAGCACCCCCTTGAAATATTTGTTCCAGAAACAAAATTTATTATGGGCAGACTGCATGCCCATTTTTCACCTGTGTGTGGTACAGTTATGGTGAATTCAGTATTCAGACACAGCTCCACTGCCTTTAACAGCATCTCATGTTGAAACAACCCTTTGGAATGAATGATATTTAAATATGGGTTTGAATATTGAGCAATTGCAAAATTCAACCTTTTTTCCTGAGGCCCATGAATATTACCTTGCTACCAAATCTCTTGTCACTCTTCACTTATTTTCCTGAAACAGGGAAGATCTGCTGGGAGCTAGCTCCATTGCCCAACCACCCATGCAGGTGGCATTATCTCTCCTTCCATACTGTATTACCCATAACCTGATTTTATTGCCTTTTATTCTTTTAACAGCATTGCTACAGCATGTGGGTGTGGATGAGGAGAAGGCGCCAGCTTGGACCACAGCTCCCTTTCTCCTCTGCTCCCCTCCTGGTCCTGCCCCAGCCAGGGGGTGCTCAGGGGGAATATCAGACTGTCAGGGAGAGAGCAGTGAATGTCACAGGCTGGGTTTCATTGTGCAAGGTGCACGAGTGGTTGTCTAATGCTTGTCTGTGTGAGTAATCTTGCTTCCAGCATGGAGCAGTACCTCTCTCTGCACCAGCTTTCAGGGAGAAGGTGCTGTGAAGGGATATACTTGTTCTCAGTTACTGCAAAGAGTTTGCACAGGCAGCACCATATTCAGAATTTCAGTCTGTGTTTTCACTTTCCTTGTTGTACTTTTACATGCTCCCATTCCCTAAACTTGCCTAACAAGATGCTGTGTGCACCTTGGATTTTAGTTTGAATTATCTTTCACCTTACCATATTTATTATCTATTATTCATATAGCAATAAATAACTCTATCTAACTCCCTCTAACAGAGGGAGTCAGTTGCTTGTTGTTTGTTTATTTCTTCAAGAAACAGTTATTTTCAGATTTAAAATATAAATCTTATCATAATATATATAGACTATGGTAAACATCTAAAGAAAAAGGTGAGCAGCTTGATATGGAGCACAAGCAATCAGACCAATTTCAAATTTAGCATCTTATTTTCTGTAATGTGCTTCTGTCCTTCATGCACACTGTAATCCATCCTGGGGGCTGAGCAAGGCATTGGCTGAGTGCTGAAATAACCACAGAAGGGAATATTTCACCAGGGATAGTCCAGGAGATCTATTCAGAGATGTATTTAACACAGTCTGCCAGGAGACAAGGAGCTCAGGTAGGGCTACAGGCTTGATTTGTGTCCGAGATACTCTATTCTGAAGCCTTATCTTCAGCTGATGAGGCAGGCATGTCTGATGGATGACTGTCTTCAGATGGGACCAAGAGAGTGAAAAGCTATATAGGATGTCTGTTGGAAAATACATTCAACAAAAGCAGAAATTTGTCTCTCGAACAATTTGATGTTTGCAGTCCACTTTGTCCTGGAAAGCAGAGTAAATAGGAAAGGTTGAATAATACATGAGAGGTATCCTTTCATGTGTGTAGGCACATGGTGGGGCTCAGGCTGTATACTTACGATACATCACATTCAGCAGAAAGACAAAAGTGGATTAAGACAAAAAATAACTACATTTCTAAAAAAGGGTCATGGACAGTGTATCTTTACAGTATTGTGGTGGTCAATTAGAAAATGGCCTGAACCCAAAGGAGACCCAGACTGTAATGTGTGAGTCACAGGAACTCAATCACAAGCCCGAGAGGTAGAAAGTGAGCTCAGATTTTCACTCATCCTCTCCAGGCAGGAATGAGTCAGGCAAGCAGACATTTGATGATGCTTATTCCAGAGAGGAACTGGAAAATTTGCTGTGGGAGAAGAGCAGCCAGCATGTGGGGTGGGTGGCTGTGCCCTCACCGCCTTCACCTCCCAGCGGGCTGAACACCTCTGTGTGCATGGAGATGAGGTTAAAAGGAGAGCTCCAGGCTAAAGGAGTCAGACCCGTGGCTTCCCAGGAAGGTTAGGATGTGTCCCCTGCTATTTAGTGGCTGTGAAGGGGACAAAGTCATTGACACACAGTACACTGGGGTGCAGCAGGGAATGTGTCTCTCTCCCTGTCCATATTAGACCTCCCATGCTATGAATGTGGGTGGAGAGAGCTCTGCAAGGGCTTCAAATGAAACCAAAGCCTCTGTCCTAGTTCACCATTTGCTCCCAGGGCTTATTGCTGGTGTCCTAAAGAAGACCTAGCAGGCTCTGTGTTTGCTGGTCCTCAGCGTGGGGTGGCAGCAACTTGCTCCTCTCCTCCAGAGGCATTAGGTCGATGCAGAATCACAGCCGTGTTAATGCCAAACCACAGAAAAGATTTGTTAACATGAAGCAAATGCTTTAAGCTGAACCCCTTTCCAAATTTTCCCCAGTATCAAAGGCCTTTTAAAGTAAAGTTTTCTGTTCCTTTTCTATTTTTTTTTCCTTTGCCTCTTTTTAAGTGGTTCGAAGACAATGTGCTGCTTTACATAACTATTGCTATTTTGTCAAACTGCCCAGTTTGCCACTGGGCAACGCTATGCTGGTGAGTCAAGGCTGGGTAGAGGTGGTTCTGAGTTAGGTGATCCCTGTTCTGGTAGGTAGATGTGGCACCAAATTCTAGGCTACCAATGGCGATAGGTGCTCTCTCTTGGGCTCTGCACCCCAGCCCCTGGTGCTGTAGGAGTTGAGGCATTTTCTGCTCCTTCCACATCTGCTCTTCCTGCTGCTAATGCCCTGTCTAATAAGGATGTATTAAGCACAGCTGGGTGGGTTAAGGGTGGTCTCAGCAATCAACATTTTTCCTCTTATACACGCAAAACAACCAGAAAAAGCAGTATTCCCTAAGTATGCTGCTCTTACCTCTTGGAAATTTTTATGAGATTCCAGGCTCTGATTCTGGATGAAGTTTTCCTCCCACAGAAAATGTAAAGATAAATGATTTGGTTATAAAAGCACGAATCCTTATTTAGTGTGAATATTCTCCTGAAATAGAAGAGAGAATTATAAAACCTTTTGTCTTATAAAATCGAAGCTCTTTTACAAAAAGAAGAGTGTTAGTTCAGTCAGAAGGCTCAGGGTTGTTTTTTGAGTATGTCGTGGAATGCATGCAGCAAAACGAGAAATACCTGAAATCTGAGCATTTTTGAATGTCCCTGAAATTCAGAGTGGGGCTGATTTTGTGAGAATTTCATCTGCAAGGTGATAATTTCCAAGAAACATTTTCACAGAACATTTTCTAACCTGTGTATGTGTCAGAGTGGCTATTTATTTGCCCAGAGTGCAAATTCAAAGCTATATATCAAGCAGAAGTAAAATCTCCATACGTTTAATGTATATTCAAAAATAAAAGGTAAGAGCTGAAACTGAAAAGTAAACAGAAGCAAATTTTGCAGCTTCAGAGTAGCCTAAGATTAGTGCAGGTTTTATCACTTTAGATAATATCTAGGTTATTAATAGAACGCATATAAAAAGTGGGCTATTTTAGAAGTAACCTGAAGGCTTGTTAGTGAAGGTTTCTTTCAGTCCCACCCTAAATAACAGCATTTCCCCCATTCAGCTCCTTTGCTTATGTTGCCCCAATGCATTAATGTTTATCAGTCAGATGAAGGAAGGTCTGCAGAGCTTGCAAGGATCATCTTTGCTTTTCTATCCCTGAAGCTCTGTTCTTCATTGGCTGCTCTTCCTCTGCTGTGCACGAACATAGCTTTCCTCCCCACTCTCTTCCCTGCAAGGGAGACCTAAAACATCTGTATTTTCCCGTACCACAAAGGAGCTCTGCTGTTGTGCTCAGCGTGCTACGGGGGCAGTTTGCCATGACATTTTCCCTGGAAATTCCTGTTGTCAGATGTAGCTATCGCAGAGGATCCCTCCCTCTCTGGGGCTTGAACAGCTGCTGCTGAACTCTGGGACCTCTGCGGTAGCTCTGCTTGGTGTGCACACACCTCCGACCTCTCCCACGCACAGGCAGCTCCCATTAAATTAATGCCCAGCCTTTGCTTTAATCATGTTAGCAAACCCACAGAACGACTGAAGCGGTGTCTGACTGCCCGGTTCAGTGAGGACACAGAACATCATTCAGCCACATCCCCATCACTCCCTGGGTTATATTCCAAGGCTGATTAAAGTGTCTGTTGAAGAGGGCTGAGCTCCGACAAAGAACAGGGCTTTTAGTGGCATAGATCATTAAAATCTGGACAAGATAAAGCCATGTCAGGATTAAAAATATTAGTTGCAGTGATTCCTGAATGTACCGATTGCAATTTTCTTCGCTTTAACTGAACAACAATGTTTGCTAAGTATGTTTTTTCTCAGAACTCAGAACACCTTGAGGACAAATTTCATTGTAAAATACCTTTTTATTGTCCTTTTCAGCACAGTTTTCTAAAAATTTGTCTAAAAATTTATCCTTTAATCCACCAGCTCCCCGCAGCCACTTCTGGGCTGAAATAACAGTCTTTTTACAACATACATCATTCAGTGCAAACCATCGTGGGGCAGGAAGGCAGAAAATATCCTGTGCCTATTAACTTTGAAGGAAAATTGAGGTAGAAGGCAATGAACTGCACATACTGAAATTCAGCAGAACGGGAGAAATCCTCCATACTAATTGTTGAATCTAAACAATGAGAACCAGATCTTTGCTTTCCTGCTTTGCTCAGATAAAGAAACCTCACACAGCCTGCCACCAAGATAAAGTACACGACTGCCACGATTTAAGCAGTGAGCTAACAGTAGACATTTTACCTTTTCTAAACTGCAGCTACATGAATTTTCTTCAGAGGTCTAGGATCTATGACAGATCCAGCAGGATCTTGCTTATGCTGTGATGATACAAAGAAATCAAAGCCTGCGTGTATGTGTGAGGTTGTCATCAAATATTCAAAGCTGCCAATAATGAGTGATGCCAACGATGGCAGCAATGTAACTGAAATGACAGTGTAGAAATGAGCCCTGCGATCTTACACATACAAATTAAAGCTAGGCTGCATCCTAACAACTTTCATAAAGTTGCTTTGATGCATATTTTATTTTTTCCACTAAATAGAATTTTGCCTGCAGTTCCCTATCTCTTCCTGTGAAGTCTTTCAGGATGTCATTTCTCAGAAAGTTCTCCTGAATAAGACAACAAGCAAATTCAAGCATGAATTTATATGTCAACAAACTCACTGGGATGGGCAGTTTGCAGGGAAATAGCAGAGGAGTCCTCGTGTAGAATTATGCCACCCTATGAGCAATTAATGTCTGATGAGTGTTTGGGTGTGTTCCTCAGCAACAGACTTGGTACAAAGCCATGACATTGCCATTACTATCAGTGACTCTGATATGCCTAATCCCCAGGCACTGCTCCACATGCTCAATGAATCTTGGCTACACAAAACTGCTCAGATATTTGTGAATTGCCACTTTCCTTTTACTAGCCTGCTACGCCTGGCCATAATCTGGATTTATGTAAGTTGCAAAGTTGATTCACCTCTGATTTACACCACTGTGTCACTGAAAGTCTGCTAATGATTTCCTTGCCCAGGAGTTACTCCCTTGCTCTACACCCCCTGCCTGACGTTAGCTGACAGAGGGGATCTCATACACCCAGCACCTGAAGCTCCCCCGAAGATATATTTGCAAAGACATTGAATGTACCCATTTTTATTTTTTGCTTAAACTGTTGCCCTGCTGTATGACCCATGTGAATTAAGGAGCAATTTAGTCATGTTCCTTTACTTTACCTTTGTATCAATGGCTGTGGCAGTGCTTATAGAGAAAGGCAGTATAATTGCTGTAAGTGGTTGTATTAATAACCAGGTCGCACTGTGCAGAGTGATGCTGTCAGATTTCAATATTGCAACACAGATTGATTTTGTACATTTTATTTTTAAGACAAAGTGCAGCCAAAAATGTTTCAAGAATTAAATGTTTCTGCTGCAAAAGAACCAGCTGGCTGGGGCAAGGCAGCTCCTGGGAGCCACGCTGGTGTGCACACAGGGTGCTGTGGGGCGCGGGATGGGAGAACCACCATGGTGCTCTGCAGCGCCTTCCAACCAAGGTCAGGAGAGTGCCAATGGGCTCTGGGGTCCTGGGCAGCCCGACCTAGGCCTCCTATCTTGCCATCCTAGCTGGCCACAGAGCTGCTGCGTATTTCCTCAGCCCCTCAGGCCTTGCCTGAGCTGTGCTGCTGGGGTGTTATGCCCACTCCTGTCCCTTGACCTTATGGCATGATTTGCAGTTGCACTTGTCAGGGGCTCTGCACTGTGGCTGACTCTGATTGTGGTCACTGGACCTGTTCAGCTCTTGCCCAGGTACTGGAGGGCTGCATCCCTAGATGGGGCTGCTGTCCTGCTGTCACCTGTCACCTTCGGTCCTGATCACCTCTCCCTTGCAGGGCAGCCTGCTCCATCCCCTCCTCAACTCTGCCATGACACTGTGGCTGCAGCCAGTACAGCAGTGAACCAAACCCTCAGATGCTGGGGCAAGAAGGAGGAATAATAAGAGTTGTTTTGCAAACGCATAGTTCCTCTTAAGTGCAGATTTTTCCTCTGCACATATGGCTGGAAGAGATGATAGCTAGAGAAATCTATGGGAAAGCACAGGTTAGAAATATGTTAGTTCTGAAACATGTTCGTTTATAGCCAGGAAGAGGGAAATTTCCAGCCCTTGTCTTGGTGACAATGTTCTTGGCAAGATAAAAATGCAAATCAGAATTGCTGTTTTTAAAATCTGGCCCTGTGAAGGAGAAAGAAAAGAGACATGGAGAGAAAGCACACAGCTACAAAACTGGGAAAATGTGATTTTTGGGCTTTGGGAAACTTAACACCTTGTCCAAAGCATTTGGATGTCCCTATCTCATCCAAAGTGTGTTATGTGGCTGGGTGATCCAGCAGCACAGAAATATGCTGTCAGTGATATGGAAGCATCGCCTGAGCTAGCAGAGGGTGCTTGCAGTGTGTCTGTGAGCGATAGAACAGGAGGATGCACTCAGGTAACAGCACTGGCCAGACTGTGGGGTCTGGAGGCTGTTCCCCTGGAGCTGCTTGAACTGTGGATAGAGAAGCTAACAGGGCAGGAGAAATGACGATTTTCTATGTTTTGCATCTTTGGGAGAAACAAAAATAACCTGTGGTTTGCCAGCAGGCAAGAGAGGGAAAGATGCTTTAATGTGAGATTCGAATACAAAGGACAAATGAGGAAATGCAGAGCTGTGAAAAGTGAGGGGTGCAAAGCAGGCATTGGTGCAATGAGTTTGGATGGAGAGGAGGAGAAAAAGTCTCATGGAAAATTGCTCCAGATAAAGGTGCTATCTTCTTCTACACCAGCAGTACTGATTGAGTCTCTCGCTGTTGTGAAGGAACCAAAATAGGTTTCTTCTTTTATTTCTTTTCCTTTGACATGCCAGCTGAGGGCTTAGAAGATTTTCACGAAGGCCTTCACTCCCAGTGAGGCTGGCAGGCATCTGCCAGGCTGACTGCTAGCAGACCCTCCTCCTCCTCCCTCGCACCCCTCTGCAGCCTTCCTCCACCTGCTGCCAGCTCCTCTCCCTTCCCAGGGCTTGTCAGCTCCCTCCCTTTCCTGAGGGCAGAGTGTGAGATTGAGAAGAGCCTTCCAGGCAAGCAGCCCAGGAAACGTTGGAGAAGAACACCATTTTTTCCAGCAGAATTGAACATTTCAGGCAACGTTGCCAAAAAACCCCACAAACTCAAACCCAGCAAACCAGGGAGCTTTGCCAAAAAGAGAGAATTCTTGATGCAATGAAGACTGCCAGGTGAAATGATGTGAAGGGCTGGGAGGACAACTGGAAGGATGCAGAGAAGGTCCACCAGGATGGTCAGGAGACAACAGTAAGCCTGCTGAAAGCCATGTGTACTTCCACCCCCAATATGAGTGCTGAGGGGAGGTGGGATAGCTGTCTGTGAATGCATTAGGGAATACAGACCCAGGAAAGGGAGGGGGAAAGCAGTTCTCTTCAAAAAGGGCAGCTCACAGAGAAGCTGGTACACAGAGGTCATGGATGAACTTAGGCAGGAAGTTGCACGGTCTCACCCTTGGGACACTGGGGCTCTGAGGCAGCTCATCTTGTTCCTGAGGTGTAGAATGGGCAGGAGAGGTGCACGAGAGGGCTCAGAGCACACCTCAGCAGCTCCATCTGGTCATGGAAGTCACTGCACAATGCTTGTGCCTGGAGCAGCACTGGGCTTAATGACTCAGGAGGTCCCTTTTAAAGCCATGTGCCTATATCTCCTCATCTTTCATGTTTTTTCACTAGTATCTATCTGTTTCCTCAAGCAAAGGAAATAATTTTTACCTTGGGTGAAACTTGGTAATGGAAAGAAAAGGAGAAAACCATGTAAGAAAAACACTGACACCATCACTGTCAGAAATATTTTCCTTTTTTTCCCCAAAGTCACCACAAATCCACTCTGAGTCTATTTTCCATTTGCTTTTGAAACATTTGCATTTAGAAATGGTGCTTCAGCTCAGCTCTGTCATCTTGTCTATTATGTGCAAATCATTTACTTGCTTACAATTTTAACGTAAAATAACTTTGTTTCATCAACTCTTTTCCTGGAATTAATATATGGATTCTTTATTTTGGGATGAAGGGAACACAATGGAAAGGCACAAAACAACACCTGATCATTGAGCAGTGGATCAGAAACTTCTCCATGTGTCGTGCTACATGAACAAAGGGATGCTGGAAGGTGGGAAGCTGTTGGAAGTGGGGAATAATTTCATGAAACATTCACTTAAGAGACAGTAATTGAGAGTAAGACTTTTGATAATAATTCCAAAGGAATTTGGGGCTTATAGGAATGTCAAGAAACCTAACCTTAACCCTGATGGTGGCATGGGACTGATGGGGATGTCCCAAGAACCATGGGTGGCCCAGATGAGAAAGGTGTGGAGGGAGCAATGTTGGAGCAGTGCCGTGCTCCCCTTGGCATGTCTTTTCCAGCCCCAGTGTCCATGCAGTTTGGCTTTGTGGCTCTGGGAACCCTAACAGTAACCCTAATGGCACCTTGGGCTGAGGCTGAGGTGATGATCTCTTCTTTGTATTCAGTGTCAGGACACGTAGGAACAGTTCTGTCTCCATTTAGTGGTTGCAATGAACCAAAACCCAGAGAACAGAATTGCTCTCTATGACTCCCCTCCCTCCCAGGGGAAGATAAATGGGGTATAAGGAAGAGATACTTCAAGGTTGGAAGTTATAAACTAGAACAGGTTTAATACAACAGGGAAGGGATAGTGGTGGTATAAATATACTATTTTTTATAGCTCAAACTTGATTATCACTTGTTACAAACATGCTCACAACTTTATATACCTAATGTAAGTGAAAATGAAACCATCTGTTGAATGGCTTCCCACTATGGAAAAACAGATGCATAAACCATGTGCCATAAACGGGGCTGGTGGCTTTGAACTTACTGTGGGAGGCCAGATTGTTTTCAATCTTCTCCCACAGTGATTGATTACCCTGTGGGTATTGCTCAAGTGGCACATTCCACTTCTGGTCTAGCATGAGGCAAAACTGACTAAACTGATTGCTGTTACACGGATGTTTATGGGACATGATTCAGCATCTAATGGACAGCTCTAATACAGCTCATCGAGCTTCACACTGTGGTTTCTGAATCTAACTCAGCTCTAGCTGAGCTAGATAAATGATTTTTCAGCCCAAAGAGTCTGAGGATTCCTGCCAGCTTTGCAGTAGAGCTATTCAGTCCTGTATTTCAAATCTGAAATGTACACGCCATATACTATTGCAGTTACTTCTTGCACGTATTTCACAACATTTGTGCAGTTGGTAGGTTAAAAACTCAGAGTGTAATGATACCTTTTAGCTTGAAATATATATTAGGGTTCCTGTGCTTCAGGAGAGAAATGTTTGTCTTTGCACAAATGAGTTGGCAAGATGAAGAAGGATGTCAAAAAGATACCAGAATGTATTAGAGCTGTTGCTGCTGGTAACCCTGCAATTGGGAGTGCCTTTGTGTTTGGATCTTTGTGTTGGCTTTTGCTGGTCATGGGCAGAGTGTGCATCAGGCTACCCCAGGCTCTGTTTAGTGACAGTTCTGGTGAGCACGCACAAAGAGAGGATAATCTCATATTCTTTTATTTATTTTTTTTTTACTTTGATTTAATCTCCTACTTTTCTGACTTTGTCCTGGAATTGTTCCATTTTACACCTGCCACTTTTGGAAGAGCTTTTGTTTCTACTGCCTCCAGCAGGCTGGAAAAACATTAACTGAAATGCCCATCAGATAATTCACCTTTGGAGGTGTAAATACAAACCACAACATTTCAGGGTTATTTAACAGTTCTGCTTGCCCTTTCCCTTCACTGACAACACATAATAGATAGGATAGAGAACAACTAGCCTCCGGATTATCTTAGTGGAGTCTTAGTTCTCTCATTATCTTGCACAATCAACCCTTGAACAAATTTAGTTTAATGACATTTTGTGTTGGAATAGACAAGTATTTCTCAAGAGCTCCATAATAAGATTTCTTTGAACATGTATGACTTTTCCAGTCTCTTCATCCTTTCTTCTGTTTCTTTGTTCCTCAGTGAAAGTACTGTTTGCTGTAAAATATTTCTTTTCACTAGCTACAGACATGCAGAAATTCAGATAATATTTCTTCTAAAGAAACTCTTAGGGATTTTAAAATACGTGAATACATGTAAGTGGGTTCTTTGAAGATCATTTTTGGTCTGCTGATGCTCATAAAAATCAATGAATATTTATAACAACCACCACAACAAAAGGAAAGAAGAAATATATCAAGTATAGACTAGAGAAACTGCTTTAAAAAGATCTTCATCTCTTTGGGAAATGACTTTGAATGCAGTTGTCAAAGAAGCCTCAGGGAATTAGGTGCTCAAATTCCATTAAACTTCATAAGAACGTAATCATCTCATCACCTTGGTCTCCTAAGTAGATCCAAGCTATGTTCTGGATATCGTTACAAAAAGAAGTGCTTGGAAATGAATGATTTCTGTCTCTTTTAAAAATACAGGATAATTTTATTTCCTCCTCATTGGGTAGATTGATTATAGTTTTGGCTTACAAGAAAGAGCTTCACAAAACATGGCTGGGCAACACCACCCCCATTCCTGTCTGCAAATTCCGTTTGGGAAGAATTTAAGGATTTTTACATTTGTCCAGGATTTCTCAATGGACCTGAAGCCCAGCTGAAATGCTGAGAAGTGCAGAGAGGCTGCAGTGTGTCCAAGGTCCAGCACAGATCTAAGATACGAGGGAATGATGTGTGGGCAACCAGCTGGAAAAAAGCAATTTCTGCAAGAGGGGTGATAACAAGCAATGGATCTGGTGAAAGCCAACCATGGGTCTCACTGCTATAATAATTTGGGGATAAATCACAGTCTGAAAAGACCAAGTTATCACATCTATATAAAATCTATTCTTGTATAGACATACAGTTGGCAGGGCCAGGCCTACAGGTTGCTCCTGATCCTGAACTCACCAAAAGAAATGAACTGGCTTTCTGAATGGAGCTTGTCACTGTGCCAGCTCATCTGCCTGGCTAAATTAATTCATTAATTATATTACAATATGATTTAGGTCAAAGGAGACCACAGAAAAATTGGGTTTGGATTGAAAAATTTTATCCCATTTGACCCTTTAACGATGCATTCATGGATTTGTTTCATTTAAGGGTAATTTCTTCCTTTAAAATTGTAATGTAATGCTAATACCTAAATGTAGTGTTTTTCACAGAAAAAACCCTTGGGCTTTTAATTAGAAAAATGTCAGAACCTATTTCCCCCCCCCCCCGTTTTGAAATTTCTATCTCTGGTTTTCTTAGCCAAACCAGGTCAATGAATTTGCCTCTCATACTTGTGAATAGTTTCAGTGGGTGTAAATGCTGGGTTTTTTTTCCTTTGACTTGCTGTAATGCTGAGTGCAAATCTTGCACAGCATGGTCTTCATCTGATGGGTTAAGCAATTAATCATTAGTTCACTAGTTTCACCTTCCAAATTCCTACTTTAATTTCCTCTAAATAACACTATAAGTATGTTTTGAGGTAATTTGGGAAGTCTTTGCAAGTCAAGTTGGGCTGTAATCCCATCTATGAAGCATAAAGGATTTTAGATTTGTGCTAGCAGAATTTCAAACTTCGTTTGGACAGCAAATAAATGAAGGAATAAATGAAGGAAAAGTGAGAGGAAAACAAAAAACTACTCCAATGTTTTTAAGGAAAAAGATACTTCACTAAGAAACCAAACTCTGAAGGTTTACTTGTGTGTGCCAGAATTACTTGACAGAAGTCATGAACTAAATGCTGCCAAAATGGAAAGCCAAGGATCTTCTGTGGCAGTGAAACCTTTACACAGCATCCCAGAGCTTGACCATTTCCTATTAACTGTTAATATATGAATTATATTACTTATGGACTTGGCTTTTCTCAGTACCTGCAATGGGCTTAAGCCTGAACAGACTGCTGTGAGTGCCAGTAATGCCACAGAACATGCCTGAAACTCGTTACTCCGTGCAGCAGTAAGCTCCAGGTCCAACATTGTCACACTACCTCCAAAATGGAACTGAGGTCCACAACACCTGCTGCACTTTCCTGAGTATTATTATATTTTTTCTAAAATGCAGTAGCAAAAGCTCTGCATGATTTTAGATTTTGGTTTTCAATTATTTTCCCAAGACATAAATGTACAATTTGTTGCTTTGAAGAATATCCAAATTAAGATATTCTTATGAATCTATGGCTGTTCTGGATTTATGGTTGAGGCAATGCTGCTTCCAGTGGTTTATAGTGCTGAGAGGTGCCACACCTGGATGCCTGTGCTTTGAAAGGACAGCCTCTTCTGAGGACAGGCATGCTTCATACATCTTCTGGCACAAAGCACTGCGGGAGAGGAAGAGCAGAACTGATTCATTGTCATGGGTTCCTAAGTCACAGCTGCTGTGTAACACAGTTATTTGAATGTTTGAACCGTCTCTGGGTGGCAGGGTTAGGAACAAAAAATAAATCAAGAAAATGGTTGATGATAAACAAGAAGTAATACCAAGCACTAGTTCCCTCATCGATAGTCGACCTCTCCAAGAGACTGGGTAGATGGTGCCCTAGAGACGCTTTTTTTCTGGGCTGACTGAGACAAAATTGTATATGTCATAATTGTCTAAGATGAGACAAAATAAATCCCTCTCTGCTATTTAGTTGACTTCTGTTTTGCTTGTTCTCATCATTTTGTGACAAATTACATGATGCCATGCATTTCCTTCAAAGCTCAGTACTTTCAGTCATGCGAATATATCAATTTTGGCTTCCTAACAATCCTCTGACCTTTGCAGCTGCAAAGAATAAACAAACAAGATCTCCAACAGATCAGGATCATATATATAACATATATCTGTATAGATGATAACAGAACAAGTCTATTAATCTTCTATTTTGGACTTGCTGAAGGTTGGTATTTGAAATCCTAACAACTGTGCCCATTTGTAAACTTTCAAAACAGAATTTAAATGCTTTTAGTGGTCAGTTTTTATCATATATTCAAAGAGTCTGGATGCTTTCGCATTAAAGTTAAGGGAAGCTTTGAAAACTAATTTAGTGGAAGCCTTTTACTTAAGATATTTAATATTCAAAAAGTGCATTATCTAAAAAATTCTCCCTTGAATTAGAAAGGGAGCAGGAGCAGTCTCCTATTTACCCTTTTGTGGGTCTGTCCCCATGTAATAGGCACTATCCTTTTCACAATTTCAACTTATTTCTTTTTCATCCTTTCCTCTTCGTCTCTGTCACTGAATTCATTATTCATTTTACTGACACATCTCCTAAGTGAGCTAAGCCCTATTATGATTACCTTCAAAATATGCTAATCAAAAAGCCTACAGTATAAATATTTAAATTTCAGATTTTAGTAAACCTACCTTATCTAAAGTAAAAGGAAAAAAAATGAAGCAACAGAAAACATGTATTAGGTATACAATTATTATAGGAATGTGTGAGAAAGCCTCCACAGAAAAGCCTCAATTTTTTTTTTTTTTTTTTAAATAAAGGTCCTGTTGAGAGACATTATTGCAGTGAGTAGGTAGGCAGCCTATACCTACGCAGTGATGGTAATTAGAGCGTGCCTCGTCATCCTGACAGACAGCATTGCTACCGATCGATCGACTGATCAGCTGGATTCAGCCCAGCAATACTTTCCCACTGAACAGTCAATGCCTTTAAAAATATTTAATTGTATCTGCCTTTGGGTGACTCTCACCATACTTTTGGTCAATTCAACAAGGACTAGAGCCAGTTCTAACATCCATAAGCACAACAGAGCACGTTTCCCTCTCCCGACAGGTGGTTATGAACAGGGGGAAGAAGCAGGTGTAGTCCCATGCAGGTGCCACTGTGCAGGTTATGGGTCAGAAGCTAGAAGGGAAGGGCTAAAACTGGACAGGGAACCAGAGGCAGACTTTTCTGAAGGGGAAGAGAAATGACAGCTTCCTGAAATGTCATCCTAAAGATGCTTACCTTGGCCTTCATGCTTCAATGTGGCCAGTATTGTGCTGGAAAGAAACAACGTTCTCCCAGCCAGGTGTGTGTACTTTAAGAAGCACTGGGTAGAAAAGAAAAATCTCTGTTGAAAAGATTTGTTTGTTTGTTTTTTTCCACAGAGCTTCCCATAGTTCAATATTCAAATGTCAATTGATTTGACACTCCATAACCTACAGCTTTTGTTTATAGACTATGCTGTGTGCCGCTCAATTCCTCATGTTTTACGTGTCAGCAATAAACATAAATTCCCTTGATCTGTGGGCGAGAAGAGACTAACTTCTGAACCTGTGTTAAATCTCATTTTTTGCTGTTCAAAGGGTTTGGGGTCCTCATGCATTGCCAGTGAGTGGACAAAAAGGAGTAATAAGAGGCTGTGACATCGCTTCAGTATTTGTCCTGACTCTAATAGAGAAAATTTCTACAAGAAAAGAAGGTCTGAATCCCTTGCTGTAGATGAACAGATGGAAAATGTAGCTAGCAAAGAAATCTCATTTGCATCAGATTACTTCCTTAAAATCCTTAAGAACTACCATTCCCATGCACACATTCATAATTGATTAATGTGACAGTTTCTAATGTTCTTGATCTGATGTATCTACAAAAGCCTGAGGCATGTAAATTAATGCAAGGCCAAATTCTCAGCTTTTTCCAGGGTGCTTTTACTTGAAAAGTAGAAACATTAGCTTCCTGCAGCTGTCCCAGGGTTTCTGTACACATAGCCTTATCCTATTTTAAAAGCCCAAAGGTTGCCATGAATCTTTTCCAGGATAAATTCTATACCTTACACCATATCAATGTCTTCCACTGAAAAATTATTTTATAACATTACAAGGTTGTGCAAGAATAAAGAACTGTGTATCTCATACTGTGTATTTTTTATATGTGACATTATTCTTACATATCTATCGGAAACTGTAGAAATATAAAAAAAAGCCAAAATCCACTCTGATTTTATTCTCCAGAAGTATTTCTATAATCAAGAACTAAATTTTAAAAGCCACCAAATAGCTAGTTCAAGACACAAACATGATATGGAGTGCTATTAACGTTACTTTGCTTTTTCCAATCATATTCATTCTTATACTTACAAATCTTTTCAGTGCACAAGAAAGCACATCCCTACCAACCTGAAATGAAAATATGCACAGTATGAAAATATCAGCAGTCAATAATTCCCAAACTGGCTTCCATCAACAGCTATCCAAACTTATCATACTGCCTGAGGACAATTTCCTGCTGAAAACCCAGTCTGAAACAAGCGATTAAGTGAACGGATGATGATAATGTGCTTTGAAAGTTAAGCCAGGGGTGATTAAATGGCTGTGGGTAATAAACAGAATTATAAGTATTTAGAAAACAAAGCACAACTCTGAACACAACCAGAGCATAGTATATCATTAGCTGTTGTAAGCAAAAGACATTCATTTGTGGGACAAGATAATGGCTGGATGTGAGAAACTGTCTGTTCCATTAAGTGCTGTTTTTGCCACTCTTTATAATGTCTCCCCGGAAGCTAAGTGCTGTGTTATAAGTATTTAACACGCTTGATGATACATTTATGCATTTCATGATTCAAAGCAGCTTCCATGCTCTCAAAAGTCTCTTTTGCAAATGCTACTTTGGAAGGGGTGGCTTAACCAGAAAAGAATTTGAGTCTTCTAAAAATGAGCTTAATCTTAAGTCACACGGATCAGGTGAAATTTGACTGGGAGTTGAACTAGAACATCTCAGCTCACATTTTGAGCCATTCACTTGCATCATATTTTCAGACAATAAAAAATAATAATAATTCAAGATTTAAACTTTGGTGGCTTCAATTGCTTAGCAACAGATTCAGCAAACTCAGATTGTTTCAACTATGAAATTAAAAGAGCTATTGGAATCTGGAAAACAAATGACACATTAATCTAGCTAATTTCATTCTTTATTTCTTTTGCCTTAATTGCAGGATAGCAGATTAGGTAAAAACCAGTACAAGCAGTCATTGTAGGCTGAAACAGCAAAGTGAT
The DNA here is from genome assembly GCA_013398125.1 of Aegotheles bennettii. NCBI lineage: Eukaryota > Metazoa > Chordata > Aves > Caprimulgiformes > Aegothelidae > Aegotheles > Aegotheles bennettii. Next base: position 3,233,870 of record VZRW01010697.1, on the reverse strand, counting down.
TTTAAGTGGTTTTAAGTCCTTCCAGGAAGCTGTTAGGAAACATTTCTATTTCGGAATACACAGGCAATAGCACAGGGTTGTCGAGAAATAACCTTCAGAGCTTGGTGCAACCCTGAAGAGCACAGGGTTTGATTCAACAGATCCTCATTGTTGTCAAACAGATTTCATGATTATTGTTTAAAAAAAAAAAGTATCTATTTTGTGCCACTTGATGAAGTCAGTTGAAGCCTGGGGATGTTTGCTATAAATATTGATACACCCCTGCAATCGCTAGTCTGACTCATCTGCTTTCTCTTTCCTGTTCCCTTCTTTGGCTTCAGTTTCAGGATAATAGACTTCTTACTCACCAAGCAGCAGATTCATTGCTGCCTCCAGCAGAGCTTTGAAAGCCTTCCTTTCAAATCTTTGGAGAGAAAGCAGTCTGACAGACCACCTCTTATTTATCCCGTCTACTTAGGAAGCCACCTGCCTAGGAACCAAGGCTTATATGTGCTGTGTGCCTGGGGAGGAGCTTTTCCCATCCTAATGTGGGGTCTGGTTGCCACAGAGCTTGTTGAAAGTGCTGCCCCTCCCTCTGCTCCTCTTGTCCCTCCACAGGCTCCTGCAAGCTCTGCTGGAATGACCAAAGAGAAAGGTTTCCACATGGCACAGTTTGTCTTTTGTTTTTTCTCTTAAATGAGCAGGGTGCTCCAAAAGAGTCAAAAGGAAATCCCAGAGAAGCCAAGAGAGCTTTCCCACTGGTGTTGGGTCAGGATAAAGCACTGTGAAAGGCTCATTTTTAAAGGCAGGTGCAGTGACCTTGCTTGTGACTAGAGGATGAGCCGGCTGAAGCATGCAAATCATGGAAGAGTATGGCCAGCTCTTTGAGTAAAGGGATGCATGGATTTCATGACTGATCTCTAGCTATGTTTGGAAGTCTGCAAAACCAATGTCCATGCAATTGTCTTTTACAAAATTCAAGCCTGCAGTTTTTCAAGGTGCTTCAGCTAAAATCATGGTTGTGCAGGGGATATGAATTACTGATCCTGGCTTTCCGCCTGTCTTTGAGTGTGACTCCAGGTTTGCTGAGGCAACTTCTTTTCACTACAGCGGTTTTTGAACTGGGTTCTTCAACAATTTTCAACTAAGACAATACTATCACCTTGCATCTAGAAATACTTCATTTTGCTAATAGCATTTTTTGATGGACCTTCTTCAGGGAAACCCCAGAAGGACTGTATCACCTATTTTTTTCCCTTTATTCATTAACCAGGTAAAGTTACTGGATTTGACAAGCAGTGTTCTCCTGTAAATAGCTGTTCTGCTTCGTTTGTAACTCATTGTGATCTTCTAATAGATGTATTATTTTCTCTTTCTATATTTTAAATCAATTTCCTTGTAAAGGAGGAAAAATTGTTAGTTAAAAAATCCTGTAACCAAGTCCTGCCATTCAAAAGAAGATTCCAAATCTTGGGTACAGTTTCCAGTTTCAGTATTTTTATTGACATTGTCATTAACTCCTTCTCAAATCCTTCAGAACTGTTGCATAAATAATCTCTGATTTAATGACCACTGCCTTGTCATTAACCAATTTATGTTAGCCATTGCCCCAGTCCTTTTCAGTTTATTACCTTGCTTCAACTTGTAAACAGAAAGAGAGGACAGTATTGTCTTAATGTGAGATGTTACTGTCTGCTCTTGAAATGCAAAGTAAAAAATAAAGCAAAAGCCTCTCCAAAATGAGATGGTAAGATATTCAAATAGAGCTGACAATTGAATCAACTGTTCACAGTCTTGCAAGCCTGCAAAGTTTTTCTCCCAAAAATGTGGCTGTAAAAATGAAATCACTGGTCTGCATAGGCTGTGCTGGTTCAGGCTTCGGAAACTTTTTTAGCCTTGTTTAAACATTTTCCCTTGATCCCTGGATTCAGATGAATATATTATAAACTTGTTGCTCTGTGATAAATACCACCCCTGCCCCATGCTAATTGCTTCATCATTAATTGTCCTGCTGTTGCATCGCCGTTCTCCAGTCCTGTGCATTAAATTCCAGTAATCTAATTTCTACACCTTTCTGCCTCTATCCTGGAAACAGCCCACCCCAGACTGTTTTGATGGACATTATCCTGGAAGGATAATCCTGAGCTTCTCTATCACATTTCTGTGTCTCTTCATGTTGTTGGCCATATGTTGGTTGATCACACTCGGGCTGCAAGCACCCAAACTTGCAGGGTGATGACATCTGCCCCAGCTTGGCTGGTGGCTGGTAGCAATCATCACCTCTTCTGTGAGCATCTATGCAGGGAGAACAGGAGAGTCAACCCCTGCTGTTCCCCGAGGGACTCGGGGCAAGGCAGAGGATGCAGCTAAGTAAGGAAACAAGAGGGCATCTGGGCAGGCGCCTGCTCTGCTCATGCTCGTGTTTTCCCTGCTCCTTGGCTATAAATAGAGATGCCAGTCTCTAGAACTGCCAAGCTAACATCCTCCACCCTCATGAAAGTAACCTTTAAAAAGTGACATGGATCAAACATATAAAATGCTTTTTAATTTTCATGTAAATTCCATCTTTGCTTTCTGGAGTCTGGAGGTGTCCAAAATATGAGAAGCAGAAAGCAGAAGATTTTAAAAGAAACATTAAGCTATTTGCTAGTTTCTCTGTATAAAAAACATTTAAATGTGTATCATTCTAAGTCTTTAAATACCATGAATTGGGTTTTATATTCTTATTTTTTTAAGCTTTGTTCATGATTCTTATGTCAATACGAGTTGAGCTGTGTTTGCTGTCTGAGCACTTTTACCTTCTGTTCCCCAGAGTGAGTGTCATTGTTGTAACAGCAGCTCTAGCATTTCCCTGTGTTTGCCAATTGTTCAGTTAATTACTGGTCCTGGCCCCTGAGTTATGACACCCAGCTGAGGTTTAGGCTGGAAAATTTGCTGAAAGATTGTTTAAAAGTGTTTATTTCCCTGTGTTTTAAGAGAACATGAACTGGGCACTGCAGAACATGAAGATGAAAATGAAGTGGTGCTCCGTTTACATCCATCCACACAGCAGTTCAGGTCTGTAAAGTCCCCCCCTAGCCTGTCCCCTGTGGCTGCCAGCTGTGGCATTACTGTAGCAAGAAAGTGCCATTCCTGCAGGGATGCCTTAGAGGAGATGCAAGAGACCTCAGTGATGCTTAGCATTTGGTTCACATATTTCTGGTTAAAAAAATTGTGTTGTAGAGCTGAAAGCCTCTGTAGAGCAAGGCAAGAGCCAGGCAGTAGTATGTGTGTGCCTGCAGGCAGGGCAGCAAAGACCTGTCAGACTTATTAGAGGTCCTCTTCAGACACCTGTTTTCCAGATTTCCTAAAATGGAGATGGAAATTCATCCTTCTATCATCTCAGAAAGAGTTTCTTTTATCTAAAGATATGCTTCTGTGTACACACGCTTTGCTTAGATCTAAGGGGAAACTGAGTTATGAATAGTGTCCCTAACCATACTTTATTTGTGGTCCTGGCTTAGAGAAATAATGAAATAGGATTAGTGTTGTTTCCAGTCAACCAGGATCTGGTTCATACAATGCAATCAGTGAATAATGCTGAGGAGGTGAAGCTATTTACACATGTTCAGAGGAATGAAAGATAAAGGTGAAGTAGACTGGCCCTTGTGTTTTATTATAGGATAGATTAAGGAACAGTGAGCTAAGCAAGGATAGTGTGCAGGCTGAGATATGAATTGCTTTGTGATGGGGAAAGTCCCATGGATGTTTCAGTTGACAGGTGCTAATTGATCTATTATGATGGTTTGGATTTTTTCCTTCTGTTCTCCAATCATTGAATATAGCGGGGTTTCCCATATGGGTGTTTTCATGTTATCTAAGGAGGCTTTGAAATGAAAATGTGATTCATGAATTATGTCTTACTGCAAGCAAACTGACATCCAGAAGGTCATCTCAAGTCTGGGGGGTTTTGCTCTTTGCCAACATTAATCAAATTATTTCTGTGAGTAGCGTGTGGTTTGTGACACACTGCAAGTAGTACATAGTCTTTAACTGATGTATGATATCAGGTGGCAAAACACTACTACTTTTATTGCACATTATAGTCATATAGTATATTTTCCTTCTTTCAATGGATTTATAAATATGCAGAAAAGCTTTCCTGGGGACTATCATACCATCCTAATTTTGCTTTTGTTGAAGGATGTCCAATCTCTGCTTAAAATTCCCTGTTCTGAAGGGTATTCCAGCTGGCAAACTGGAACAGTCACAGTAAATTCATTTCAAAGTGCAAATTAATATTTGCCAAGATGAACTCTCTTTGCAGCATTCAATCAACTCTCCCTAAAGCACAATGCGTGGAGAGACTGAAATGGATGAGATACCTATTGCAATTCACATTGATGTTACTAATGGGAGCTCTAAATGAGAACTGGATCAAGCACTAGATGAATTAATATGTCTCTCTAGTACTTAATTAATCAGTCAGTTTATCAGTAATTATGAGTACAGCACTTCTGATCCTCAGGAAAATCTCATCCCCCTTCTAGAAACCATGCACACATCTGATTTTCATGATTGAGAATTGTACATTTATGAGTTGCTCACTAAAATTCTGTTGTGTGGTTTTTTCCCCCCAATTTGAAGTTTCTTGCTGTTTTCTGTTTATATGAAATGGGCATTTCCATGGAAAGCACAGGTTCTCCCTGGGCAATTTATATGAACAACAGCCTTTTAACCACCTTTTATCAGAACTGTTTTAAACACTCTCCAACTAGTTGCAGCGTTTGCACATGCTGAATGTCCCCAGAAACCTGGGTGGGTTTCTGCGTTGGAGTTACCACAGTTAGAAACAGTTTTGTGTCTTATAGATTTTTTTATCTTCTTAGATAAGCTGTGTTTGTGTCCAGATGTTCAGAGATTGTATTCATTTATGGTATTTAGGACTGATTTTTATACTGGTACTTTATCAGACAGAGATAGCCTTAGTGGGAGATTTCAAAATTACTGATAGATTCAGTACAAAGAAATGATTTGTTTTATGATTTGAAGATAACAACCTTAAGGGCTGAACAAGCTTTGACTGATTTGCTGGATGAAGAAGAGAAAGAATTTCACAGTACAACGTGTTCAGGTGCTGACGATTAGATCAGACTAACTCCTCGTCCATTTTAGATGCTTAGTTGAGGTGGGGCTCGTTTGGAGAAAGAATGGTCCGAACTGCTGATGTTTTCTGCATTAGCCTTGAAGTTAAGAGGCAAAGATACTGCGGGAAGTCACTAGAAGTCAGTATGTGGGAGTGGGGCTTGAAAAAAAACAGTGTTGCAAATAAGGGCACAAGGCAAACCTTTGGGTTTAAGCCTCCGTAGCTGCTGGCATGCTTCAATCCCGCTGCTGGCTGTTCTAGGCAACTGGGTAAATTTTGCATTTGGAGGACTTGTAATGAGTTTAGCCTTGGAGGGATCTTGGACTTGAAACATTGGCAGCAAAATGTGTATCCTAGTGCTTTGGTTTTCTAGACTGTGGTGATTGTACTGAGAATCCTGAAGGAAGTGGTAGTGAAGAAGATGGACAACTTGGAATTGCTTCTTTTCCTTGGGCAGAGACTGTGAATGAAGTAAATAAATCTGAATATGAAATAAAAATAAGATCAGTGGAACTGATGGGCTTCTCTGATAGTGGCTTTTCTGGCTGTGTCTTCTTTAAATGAAGCATGACAGTTTTGAGGCCAAAATAATTCTTTTTAAGATTTCTGCTTCTTCTGTGGGCTTGAGGCTGGTGTGGTATTTTTTAATAATGGTCTGATCTTGGTTGATTTAGTCTGCAGATATTCTGTGTTGCTCTTTGTTGCAGTGGGGTATAAATCAGGACTAAGACGTCTAGGAAAGAGTGGGTTACAGTGTACTAGGTTAAATGCAGGGGTTGTCATCAGTATGTCACTTCTGTGGATGATTAGTGGGAAAAAAATTCAAACAGAGACCTTTTAAACTCTCCATGTGCATAATCTGAATAACCATACTAGGAGCTGGCAAACTGGCTTTTTTCACTTGGCATTATTTTTGCCTTTCACTTTATTCTCTCTTCTAAATTTGGTATGCATTTTTCACTTACAAAGATGGCTCTTTTTTCAATACAACAGATATATTTTTTTAAAAAAAGGGAAATTAACTCAAATATTATTTGTTTTGTTTGAAAACTGGCATATTAGTTGTTTTTTTCTATATCTTCTATAAAGTAAGCTCTGTTTAAAACTTTTCAATTTGGGTAGTTGTAGAGCATATTAAAAAGCTTGTGTTTAAGGAAACTAGTGGGATTTTTTTTTTTAAGTCAATGCCTCCCTCAATTTCTATCCATATTGAATTTAAAGTAGACTTGCATTAGGTAACAAATTTTCACACACCAGTAACTTGTCTGACAGGCCATTCTCTCTTTTATAACTATTGAAATTTATATTGAGTTTATATTGGAGAACACAAAGCTTTCCAAAGATGGTAACACTGTGCCCTTGAATTACTCTGTGCATTGATTGTGTGGAAATGGGAGGGTGCTAAAGTATTCTGCTGAATAAATCTTATTCAAGCTGAAAATCTGACGTGCCAGTCAGTTTTCTTTCCTTTTTCTCCTCTTTCTTCACAGCCTTGGTGGCCTTTTGTGGTTGTAGAGATGTGAAGTAAATCAGCCCCCTCAGCCTGATGAGTAGCAGTTAATTTTTGTGATTGATACATCCCTGACCAGGGCTGTCACTGAGACAGAGTGCTGGATTTCAGGGTATTAATAACCTTCCTCTATATTTCTGTTCTTGTTGTGACAGAGAAGGTGCAATCACTGTAAGGTAAGAGGTCAAGAAGCTGAGACTGAGGGCATAGTTATAGCAATACCAGAGGTAAAAACCTCACTGCTTTGCTGCCAGCTGACCCTGGAACTGGGCTGAAGGCTTAGCCCTGATGATGGGGGGGCTGGTTCACCAGGTGGGACCTGGCATAGAGAAGAAGTGTTTCCACTCATACTGGTCCACCCAGGGAACTTGAGCACTGACTGATGTCAAACAGTCCCACACGGGATGTGCGCAAACCCTCTCTGTGTTCAGCTAACTTTGGAAAGATTTAATCAAGATTTTACCAACAACAATTTGAATTTCAGTGGGTTGGTGAGCCAAACTGTGGGAGATGTAGCACTATTCCTAACCTCAGTGGACCTTTCACTTCCTAGCTGCTAGCAACTATTTAATGACTGAGTAGCTTTGATCTGCTAACATGCCTTCCTTTGCTAGCTTGTAGTAGGTCTTTTCTACTTCCCTAAGCTCATTCACTGCCTGGTTGAGCCAATAGCTTTGCCATTTTAATGAGAAAGGAATAGCTCGCTAGACTTGAGCATAAAAATATTTATTTGCATTGTACATGCAGGCTGGAAGGGAATCCTTTAATTAAAGACCTGAGAGGTCAGAGAAGATATATGGGATCGAAGAGCTCAATTAATTTGTCTGTATATGTATGAATATGCACAGATCCAATGAACTGGTGGAAACTAGTGGGATTTAATTCATGCAGTGAAAATTTAAAACATGGGAAGGAAAATCCGGGAAGGCTTATCTGTCTAAATAGTCAAAATGGGAACAGAGAAGAGATCAATTTAAAAAGCACATATATGGCCAGACTGTGCTTGGTGGTAGCACTTCCAGAACTCCCCATTACTCAGCTAAACCACATTATTCCCTTGGTTCTACCACTTCTCATTCCCACACATTTATTTCCCTGCTATTTTTGGCCCAGATCTATTCTTGTGTTAATTTTGTTGTTCATTAAAACCACCATTGTGCTGATTTCTGGATCAACAGAAATTAGACCCATTGTTTCTCACTGCCTGTTAACTCTTCAGTTTCTTCATAGCCCTTCAAAAATACTAAGTCGGTTGTGTGTGTCCTGCCTGGTCTCTTGTCTTTAGTGAATGTGCTCCATTGACTCAGGCAGCCTTTCTCTGGGGGCTCTGGAAGCACCCTTTTCCATGTGCTTAGAGCATCCCCCTCTGCAGAGACTGAGTCTCACGCTGAGTGCTGGGGACATGCTGTGCTTCATGCTTTGTCTTGTTCACTTATTCACATGGCATTAAAAGTACTTTGCATCAAAAATAATGAGTAAGTAGGACAGGGTAGTGAGTTAAAAATAAACTGACATGCTTCAAGCGTTCCTTCATGTCCAGTTACATCTGATTACTGCACTACTTGCAGTGACCACTGTCACAACCGTTTCCCTGGCACGGTTAGAACAGCTAATATAGCAGCTTCCCTACCACTGGGCTTCAGGACTGGAACTGCAGAGGAAAATGGGAAGCTGCACTATCCTAACCATAGCACGTGATAAGAAACAACCTCTGTTGGCAAATCCAGCTTTAAAATGCTGTACTGAAAACATTACTCCATTATTTAGAAGAAGTGGGTGGAGCAGGCCTACTACCAGCCACTGCTATTACTCTGTTACTAATGCTCTAAAAGTTTTTGAAGAAGACAAGCTGAAGTTGCTCAGTTATTAATAGAGATGTTATATTTTATTCATTTCAGATGAAAAAAACATAGGTTATGATATAAAATCCCCTGAAGCTGAAGGGAAACATGTTTTCAGTGAGTTGAATCACTGAAAAGAAGAAATTGACTGAAGTGACATTATGAACCTCACCTTATAGATGTTTTTTCTGTGCATCTCTTTAAGCAGTCCCCTCATGACATACAGCCAACCACAACAGCTGCCCTTTAGGTCCTTGCTTCTCCAGGGGCAGCCTTGCACATGTTCCTATACCACAACTACAGTGCAAAGAGTCTGAGTATGGTCCTGCACTTCTGCCAGGGTGCTAAAGCAGGTGGCTATGCACTATGGAAGCAGCACTATGTGGCTGTGTTTACTTCCCTGTGTGCCACCAAGTTTTACTAGAGGTTGTCAAAAAAACAGAGGGCTGAGTTTTTGGCCATGCCTTTTGCCTTAGGTTTAGGGCAAGGCTATGAACACTGTGCTGATGTGGAGTGGAGGAGGAGAGCACTTGCATGGTAGCACATTTCCTTCTTGTATGAGCTGCAGCATAGGCTACACTGGGTTGTGCTAATATGGGAATGGAGTCCTTTTTGTGTGTACATAAATTCACCTTTGTCCACAAGTGTGGGTAACTCCTGCAGCTGAGTAAAAAAAGCGTCACTTTTACTGGGTAAAGTTTGCTGAAGGCTGTAAGTTTTGATGGACCAGATTCTCACAGCAATAGAGCAAACACTGTTCACATTAATGCTGAGGCTGTGACAACTGTGCTGCACTTTCAGGTTGACACCTGTTCAATGCTGGTTCATCCCGAATTTGTCCCATTAAAATACAATCATACTGTCATTTCAAATGTGACTTTTTTCTGTAAAGACATGCACAGAACTGAAAAACACTTTTTACTCTACTCCAGCTGCCTGGAGGAGGTAAATCCTATCTATATCTCAGTTCCATGCTTTATATCTACCAGAACTAGGAATCCAGTACACAGATACCACTGGGGCATTACTGTGTTAAAAGACTGGATGCATATAAATATGGTATTATGGACAGACACCTGTTTCATAATTCCCTTTACAGATTTTGTTAAGGTGAGTTTGCAGGATTCCCCCCCTGTCATTTTCTTAACAACCAGTATTTTCACTGTGCACCTGCATTTGCAGCCCAGCAGAATTTGGCTCAGTTTCTCATTTATTGTTTCCTGAGCATTAATCCAGTACAAACATTTTTCCTAAATGCTAAAGGCAACTTGTATCTTACAGGAAGTATAAGGTGTGTCAACAGGTAAGATACTGATACCAAAAGCAGCTTCACAAATAAATTGAGTGCTAAGAAATCACAAAAGTTTTTGAAATGTGAAGGCTCTGCTGGAGACACCCATCTTCACATAGAAAAAACCCAGTGTAATATGAATGCTAGCAGTTGCAACTATATTGAATGCATAAGCAAAAATGTCTCTCATCATATTTAAGTAGAATAAACTTTTGAGGAAAGAAGGACAAAGAACATTCCTTAATTTATCATTCTTTTGCATTTCACTATTTTGTTTGTCATCAGTTTGATTGCAAAATACTTGATATGCTATCAGCTGACATAGGCTGTAGGACAGTGGTAACAGTTCACTGCAGAGGAAAAAAACAGGAGTTGCTTTAGACTCAGAAGGTTTCTATTTGATTAAACTATTACTTGTGATCTTGTTTTTTGGTCCTATTTCACATGCTGCAGTTCTTTTTTTTTTTTTTTGCCACAGACAGGAATATAAATGCTGAAGTAGGAATACAATGCTGATGCTAATATGGCTTAGTTCACTCAAAAATCACAGTGTGCTTTGGGGACCACTTAAATTGAGCCTCTCTGTCTGGTCAGTGGAAGGTCTGAGCCTCCTGTTTTACTCCCGGGGAAAAGGCTGTGCAGAAAGAGTAAGTGTTTCTGTGGGGCAAGATGTGCCATTTACTTTTTGTGCCATGGTCACACTTCAAACCAGACTGCTTTCACTTATTGACTTAATACCTGCATGTCAGCTCAAAACCAGATGTACTACCAAGGTGAGATGCTAGGATGGAGGTGAACAGTAGAAACTCCCACTGAAACAAACCTTGAGAATATTTATCTATTAAATAATATTTTTCCATTTGTGACAGCAAAAATAAAGATCACAGAGAGAATTTTCAAAGTATAAGCAGAAGATAATCACCTACCACACAACAGGTCAAATTCCAAGTGGAATAGCCTGGCTAACTTTAACTTCCAACCTGTGTGTTAATATAGAAGTATTGCTATGGGATTATTCAGGACTGATAAATGCATAGAAAAGGAGATGCCAAAACCCCAAAAGTTACAGGACATGCATGCTTTTAAACTCTCAAGGACTTCAGAAAATTAGAATAAAACTCAAACTGCATTAGATCCTGGATAATTGTTAATGAAAGTTTGCTGGTGGTGTTTGGCTTCTGTTCTCCCAGCCATATGCAGACTCATGCAAGGAGACATTAAAACTGGTACCATCTGTGGCTGATAGTTTATAAGCCTTAATTAGTCAAAGTTTATCCTTACACTGAACACAACCAGTGTGTTTAGCAGACAGTAGGCCCACACATGTCAGCAAGAAGATTTCCTCTAGCTATGCCATCATCCATGCCAGAAGAGTGGGAGGGGAACTTTAAGGAGATGGCTACAAATGACTGCAAAGAAAAACTTCTCCCTGTGGTATTCCAAGGGCAAGGTTAACACAATCATTTTCATGTGTCCCATGGAAGATATCTTCTCTATAACTTGTTAACAGATATTTGACCATTAGCATTTGAATAATAGTTCAACCAAAATGGATATTTTGTGTGAACACATCTTGATGACATATGTCATCTCCAGCAGTGTCACAAAAGGACCCTACGATCTAGAAAATCAGTGTTTAACTTCTTCAGCCTACTTTGAACTGCGATCAAGATATATCTTGGGCTGGGATTCATATAATCTGATTTTACACAGGCTTGGCAGCTAGTTTAGCACAATTGTCAGTGATTCACCCCATCCTAAGATAAGACAAGTCAGATGAATTTTCCCTCCTCTGACTAGATGACTACTTTGATTAAACCTCCTTTCAAGCTTAGGTGAGAGGAATTCCTTGGTGTAGAGGCACTTCACAATATTCTCTATTGCTTCTACCCTAAATCTGTCAGGATTTCCCTTCGGGTGTCTGGAATTAAAAACCAGTAATCCAATCCTTAATGTCACAGAACCATTTAATATCTTCTTCTTGCATTGGTTCCATCTAGCTCCAGTCCATGAGTATCAGCAAAGCTAGGCCAGTGGTTTGCTCCAAGCAGCTCTATTGAGAAAAGGAGATTGGCAGAGTGTTTAGCTTGAAGGCTAATCCTTTTGAAACCTGGGGGATCGTAGCAATGATCCTTATCTAAGAGAGCATGAACTATCTCACTGTTTTATGTTACTGACTGATAACTGGAGCAGAGCTGGCTGTGGTTTTGGAGGCAGATGCAAAGCAATCCTTCCAGATGGAAGCCAGAGTGAAGCAGGCAAGATGCCATCTGGAAAGAGAGGGGCCTTGCTGTGCAGATGTACATTACAAAAATGATAGAAATATAAAACTAGAAAAAATATATATGCTCAATGGGATGGTTCTTTGAGTACCTTGCTGCTGACTCCTGCCTTTCCAAAGAGTACACTGTGCACAGCAACACGTAGCTTGGTAATAAAGCCCAGAGTAAGAATCTATTTCCATCTTTCTGGATTAAGCTGTTGTTTTCTTTTTTTTCTTTTTCTTTTTTTCCTGAGTCTTTGTTTATTTTGCAGCACGGGATTTTGCCAGATTTCACACCCATCTGAATGTTATATTTCCAAGAGCTGTTGCAAATGGTGAGATGTTTGGGCTCTTGCATTATACAGCTCCACACACTCCACTGTATTTTGACCAGGAACTGCTATGACAAGCAGGAGGTTTTGTGCAGTGGAGAGAGGGAACTGCACCATGGAGTTAAGTGTTTCTTAGAAAGTACTTTTCAGTTTGATATTGGGCATGTTCCTTTACAAGAATCATATGGAGTAAGAAATAAAGAATGGACAAGAAGAAAGTGAGAAAACAAGGATGATCTGGCATGGGGGTCCCAAACGCCAGATATCTCATTCCCTAAGCCTGGGTAGGTATGAAACTGCAGGAAAGTATGTGGCATTAAAGAACTACCTTTCTTTGTGTGCCAAAGTTATCTTCCAGGCTATTCCTATACTGGTATTTACAACTGATCTTAGGGTCAGCCTAGAGCTCATGTCAGTGGCTCTTTATAGTAGATCTTTCAGCTCAGCCTCTGGCAGTAGTCTGGGCCAAGGTTGGAGGCTGCTGAATTATCACTGGTTGCCTCACCCTTCCTCTACAGAGTGTGATGGGAACATATCTGCACATCGTCGTCCTCTAGTTTGCCTTGCCAGCTGGATTGCTTGTGATTTATCTTGAAACAGCATCATTTATAGAGTATTAATTCATAACTATCTGAGGATTACTGGATGTGAATTCATTATAGATTGAGAGGGACAGTGTTTCAAGGCAGCTCTTCAGTGCAATCCTGTCTGTAGATCTGTGAATACGTTTATGTTCAAGACCCATCAAATCTCAGACAGGCTACATCTGCCACATCATTTTTAAAAAACTTTTGTCATGGGAACAAACATGACAGAAGTCTTTGAGAAGCAGAAAGAACAATGATCCATTTCAGTTGCCCTTAAAATACCCCAGTGAATTTAAGACCATGCATGGATGGAGCCACAACTGCTCGGTTGTGTGTCACAGTCCATTTTTTCCTCACCTCTGATGAGGACTTACTTTTAGGATCTTTTTTCTTTCAGGTGGTAGACCTGTGCTGTCTGGAAGCCAACAGTATAAAAGAATTGCTGAACAGTGACTGTGGCTGTACAGCAACAAATATGTGACAGATGAGAGTGTCTTGTAACACAAATTCAGTGACACTCTCAAACTCCCAACAGTCCACAAAGAAAAATCAAAGCTCTTTCATATCATTCTGTCACTAGGATAGCACAGGGTAGGTAAGGCTGGGATAATGGTTTGAGCAGTTACGAGAAAGCTCTCAAGTTGGATTCTGTGTTACAGGAGACCTGGGATTTTGGGTACATAAAGAGTGCATGTATTTCTGATGGGTGTACTGAGGTTTTGGTCTTGCCTTTTCTTTTTAAAGAGAACTGTGACAATGCAGAGCCAGCAGCACTTCTTATCTGCTCTCTGGGCTCTCAGACATGAAGCCTCAGGAGCTTCAGGCGCTTATCTCCTCTGAGATAGAAAATCCAATGGTTCTCTCATTCTTATCCCAGAAAATTAGACTGCAAACACTATGCTTCAGGCAGTTTTGCCTCAGCTGGACTTAAGAGATATAACTCCATGATAACAGCTCATAACCAGTAGTAAATATCCAGCTGTAGGAATATCAACAGAAATTAATTGAGATTCACACTCTTGGAGGGACAACTTTTGATTGTTTAGTAAATCCATTAAAATGTACACAAACCCCTGGAAAAATACAGAGTTTTTTCTTGCTGAGAGAAAGCCATGCTGAAGGGTCAATGGACAGAGAGCAACTCTGAAAAATTGTGGAAGAAGGCCTGTGATACATCAAAAATCAGGATAAGAGTGCTTGAGGAAGAGATCTTTGACTCAAGCCTTGACGAATCTTAATGAGAAGACATAATCTAAAATGTTATTTATTCATGCTAACCAAAATAACTGCCTGTGTTTTTAATGTATATCATTTTCATGTATATAATTTTCATGGATGTTTGCACTGCTTTTGGGTAGGCCATGACAGAGAATACATACACTAATACTAAGAAAATATAAAATGAGAAAAATATCACAGTCAGATAGTACTTAAAGCAGGTGGATAATGGGTGGTAGGGCTCTGAGCTGAGAGCCTTGCAGAGGAGTGAGAGCCCAGTGACTGGCTGAGCGATGGTTCCTTGCTTGCTCAGCTCAGCAGGTAGACAGCAATTCCTGCATTTTCTGGCTTTCTGCAAGGAAGCTGGACTATTTCTTCCAGATGAGATGGCACCAAAGGACTCCTGATGAGCTTCTGAAAGGACTGCACAGATGACTAAAAGCAGCAGGCTCTGTGGCTAGACAATCTGCTGTCCAGCTGTACATGTGGGGCTCCGGTTCACCAGCTATCCCCAATGCCTACGCTGACTCAGGGGCAGTGGGAAGAGTGACTTGGCAGCTGCTCATCAGCAGTGTTTTACCCTATGGAAGGCACTGTCTCCTGATGTGGTTTTGTGGGTGACGAGAAGGCAGCTGCTTACCTAGCAACTCTTTATAGTCCCTGACTTTGCATTCTGAGCACTGGGCTCCAGGTGTGGTCAGAGGCACAACTTTGCTGATATGACTGGGAGTTTTTGTTCAGATTAACCAACAAAAAACATCATACTGGAAAAGATTAGAGCAAGGAGCTTGGGAGCAAACCCTCTTTACAGAGTATTGCTCTTAATCATGTTTCTAGGCTGAAACAGGGAAGCTGAGAGCAGCAACTCAAATTTTCATCTTCTCTGCTAAGCAGTATTAATTAGGGTCTAATGTCAATTGACTGCACTGTGCTTTGAATCAGACTGATAGAGCTGGACTGACACCTGACAAAGTGGAAAAAATGAGCAGCTTTGCAAATCTATTCTTTATATACTGGCAAAGATGAATAAATCAATCAGGAATAAGATGGAAACTGCAATATAGAACTGAAAGCTGTCACAATACTGGCCAGATGTACATGAGTGATCAAAGAATAAATAAATCATTAAGTGAAACAGTTTCCTTCTGGTACCATTACTTATCTGAAGTATTGAAAAATTGTAGCCAGTCATTTAATGATGATTTCAAATTTTTAGAGTCTATATCATTCTGAGTGTCTCATTTCCAAATATGAGCTATAGTGTAAGAAAGTGTAGGAAATGTCTTACTGGATGAGACCACAGCCCAGTACTCTATATCCATCAGAGACAACAGGAGCTGCTCTTCGGGAAGAACACAGAAAACCGGTCACATCCTCCAGTCCATTCCCTCCATACCCCTGGCACTCCCAGTTGCTGTGTTTAGGATGTCAGAGGGCATGTCCCTACCTAGTTCTCCAAGTATCCATTCAGACACCTGCTCTGCAGGAATTTGTCTTATCCCTTTGTCATTCTGCTGATACTATTAGTGTCCATAACAGCCTGTGCCCGCCAGTTTCAGTTGTTCATTGCTGTGTAATTACTTTGATTTAGTATTGCAGATCTGGATTCACTTTATCCAACCTCTTCATGAATTTTATCTGCCCCAACTGCCTTCTTTCCAAACTGAAAACATTTTTTAGTCTCTTACAAAACAACTTCTTCCCCTTGATCATTTTAGCTGCCCTTTTTCTCTTCTCTGCCTCCACAGTTTGTTTCTTGAGATGTGGAAACTGGAACATCCACAGTACTCAAAGAAATAAACACCATCAGCTTTTATGTAGCTGCAAAAAGATGTTAACTTAGCTCCTGCTGCACAACGTCCTGATAGTTTCTGAGAGCTGTCACCAATGACTTCAAGATCTTTTTCCATTTGTGTTAGTGCCTGTTCTGAGTTCAGCCTCGTGCAGGCATGATTTATAAGCTTTTCTCCTAGATGTATCACCTAAAATTTATCTATCTTGAACTTCATCTATCACTTTTGTGCCCACTGCTTGGTTTTGTGAGGTCCTCTGAATCTGCATAATTTTGGTCCATTTGCTAGCTGTCAGAAAGTCTGGATCAGCTGGAGGAGAACTCTGATGCACAGGCTTCCATGAACTTAACCATAGTATAGCAGGGACCCAGTGGCAAAATTCGCTGCTGGAAACACCTGACTATCTCTGCCTTCTGGAATAGCAATCAGACATGATCTACCTCTGGTTCCTAAGGGGATGTAGCACTGCGTCTAATACCCATATCAGAAATCCCAAGGAAAAGTTGCAATACACCTAAAGTTAATATCTCAGCACCTTCCTAAACCAAAAGCACTATCTATAAACCTCCTTAGGTTACCCAAGCCCTTGATTCTCTCTTGTATGGTTTTTCCAAGAACTGCAAAGGGTCTTAATCTCAGCAACATGCTGTATAAACTGTCATCTTCAATGATGGTAACAAGCTGACAGCTTCCTAATAAGAGCCTAACACATTAGCACTGCTGCCCCAAGGCAGGCAGAAGAGCTCTTTTGCAAGTGCCGTAAATTAAAACCAGCATGTCTTTGTAATATGAGATAGTGATGTGCTGGGAAGGAGGTACCTGGCACTGACAACAGGCAATGAAGATGTTCAGTTCACTGGGAAAAGTGCACGCTGATTAGAAATGTACAGTGAGCTCTCTCTGTATGCTCTGAAGCATCTGTATCAAATCTCCACCTCGCTTTTTTCTGTGACACAAATGAAATCTTGGCCACTGGAAAGCTGATTTTTAGTGATAAAAATAGATCTCTTTATTTAGTTCATAAGACAGCAGGTGGTGTTTAGCCCAGTCTGTGTTTTGAGAGGCATCAGAAATGATCTGGCTGGGAGTTTGTACACAGCTTCAGCTTCCATATTTGTGAATGTCTACTTAAACCAGCATCTTGAGCCCCCCAGCTGCGCTTCCACAGCTCCTTCAGAACGTCTTTCTGTAGTATGGAGAGAAAAAGTACCAGAATGTTGATTTTCTCTGCTTTTCCAAAACAACCTTGAATTAATTACTGTCTGTGGAGATGAGATGAAAAATGAAGCATAAATATAAAACTACTTGCAAATGTGCCTGCTGGCTGCAGAATAACTCTAATCATTCCCTCACCTTGTGATCAATAACATGTGATAAATAACATCTTATTGTCAGTTAACTAAAAAATTCTCCCCTAGTTTTTTTGCTTAATTTGTCATTAATAGACCAATATTATTTTTTCTTGTCTACTCTCTAACTACACATGTTGGCTCTGTCACAGCTTGTTTGTTCATAAGAGAATGAGAAGTTCAGAGTAGAAATGGTGGCTGGGGGCTGAGACTGAGGTCCCAGCACCATGGCTGACCCAGATGAGAAAAGTGTGGAGGGACCAATGTATATATATACATATATGAATAACTCTCTATTGATTGGTCTTAAAAATGTTTGTCATGTCATGTCAACTGCTTCAAGATGTGAGCTGGTGCAGAGCTTAAAAATAACTACTTCAAGATGATTGAACTGTCCTAAAGCCAGGCTGGGATCAAGGAGGAATTAACTGTGACTTAAATTCACTTCTGCTCATTCATGTCCTAAACTCTGACAGAAAACGGGATGAAACTAATTCAAATGATACGGCTGTGTATAAAAATGAGTGAGAATGAGAAGAGAGTGAAATTTTTACTCCAGTTCTTCTGTTGTTTTCATCACTGACTATGGTAGCACATTGACCACATTTTAGGCACTGCAGAGTCTGTAAAATGAAGAAGTTGGCAGTCATTAAATAAGTCAGTGGAAGGTTGTTTCCTCAAATAGAGAGTAAGAGAAGGAGGTGGAGAGAGAGCTGCCTAGCTCCTTCCCAAACTGCAGCTTTGTACAGTATCTTCTGCAGTTGAACACTTTTAAATATAGCACGGCATGTTCCTAGAGCTAATTGGACATCTGAGTCACATGAATCCTTGGAATCACCATAGAGATAACAAACACATCATTTGGAAAAAAATCAGCTGTTTAAGATGGACCATCAGTGCCCCTTGAATAGATTCTTGCTTAACATTTGGAATTTGGAAATCTCCATGAATAGCAATTCTAATGAATGAAATACCATCTCCTTGTGTGGCTGGCTTTGACATTTCCAAGCATAGCCTCTCTCCTGGGCCATCATTTTGCACCCACACTTGTCTGACAACTTGCTGAAGAAAGGCATCCAAACAGACAATGAAATGCCTGGATGATTTATGCAGGAGGGAAGTAAACAAAATATCACTGAGAATAAAACCTTTTCAAATGCAACTATAAAAAGCAGTAGCAGACAGTTCCAAGTGCTGGAAAATTGCTTTTCTTGCTGCTGCTTGGCTCACTTCATTTCGGTCTTTTGGGATAAGACTTTTCTTAATGAGGTTTGACCAGACTTTGATTTGAACATCTGAAGGCTCCACAACAATTGTTGCTAGGTGTTTGCTGCTGATCATATTTGGACAGCTAGCTCAGCCATGGCACAGAGAGAGTGATTTTCTTTGAAATCTGCTGAGAATAAAGATATTCAGTAAATTGGTAGGACAGACACTATGAAAGTATGAAGTTCTTTGTGCTGTGCTATTGCTCAGTTTTCATAAACGATGATTACATTTGTGCATATTACAGCTAGAAATTGTTTTGCCTAGCAAGTTCTCTGTATTTTAACTTTCACTTGGATTCATATTATTAACTCCTTTAAAATAAATCACTGGTTCCCGGTGTTAATTTTTATATGTTCTCTCCTTGTCCCTTCATCCCTACGTTACCTCTCTCTTAATATGCAAGAATGAAATGCAAATAGTGATTTGCCGCATTTTGCCCAGATAGCATGTTGAGAAGCTATGAACTGAATCTGTGCTGTGCTATCCAAACAAATGACACATTCATTAGATTCAGTTGAACACGGGAGGAAAATTGAAGATGATGTGCAAACTGTAAACAGGTCACCCTCTTCAAGATAAAGTGGATTATTTCAGTGCAAGACATAATTACATGCAATTTCTTTGAACTCTACTTTCTGTGGTCTAACATATAGGAAAATAATTTTTTTTTAACAATTCTGACTTTCCTACTAGTTTTAAATTTGTTTTAAATTTCTTTTTGGCTCCTAGGGAGCTTATGATTTACAGATTGGGATTTTTCTATGTGACACAGAACGACATCCTAGCTTGAATAGATCTCCTGTTTCAAATGAAAAGATTAAAATATGGAGAGCTATGTCTCCCACTTGTGAAATGCAGTTCCTGATGAATGTACCGATTTCTCCATTCTGTGAAAAACTGGTAATACACTATGTAAAATTGTTTGAAATATGTTTCAAGGCTCCTTTCTGCAGAAAATTACAACTCTGTAGAATAGTTTAATGCAGCCTAGCATTGGACCAAGGCAAGTGAAATAATTTAAGATGTGGGGGTCTCCAAAACACTCTTCTGGTGAAAATGTAATTGTTTTGTTTTGAAAGTGCCTAGTGATCCAAAAATAGGGTTGACAGTTTTCAAAGTTTTCAGATCTGTAGATGCTGACAGAGCAAATCTAAGAGTGGCCAGAAACATTGTTTTTAGTGTCTCCTTTTTCAGACTTTCTAGAACAGACCACTGCCTGAAAGCCACTATCATTTGACAAGCACAGGGTAAGGAAGAATGCTCTAGAGAGCTTCCCATTTAGAAAGATGAGACACACGGCACAGAAAAACGTGATGGAGACATCTGAACTAGATGCATCTTGGGTAACCAAAGCCTTCTCAGCTGCTTTTCACTCTGACACATCAGAATATTGTAGGGGCCATATTTATTACCATAAAATTTCCTAGATGCTTATAACCATGATTGTGTACCTGTCTAGAGTGGCCTAGGTTTGACAGGACTGAGTAGCTCATACATGAGCTTGAGATAGAGCAATGGGACTTTTCTCTGTCCCAGTCTCCAAAAGGAGGAGATCTGGGCTTTCCAGGGATGCTCAACATCTGTCTTGTCAGCTTCTTTTGAAATACAGTTGGAAGGAGGAGGTGATAGTGACAGCACCGTGCCACACTCAGACAAGGGAATGATGCAGGGTCAGACCTACCTTTGCCCAAAGGGATTGGATCCAGCCCCCAGTTTCCAGGCTTTGGGTTACTCCAGAGAGGCTGCATGTGAGAGCAAGCAGAGGAGGGGGAAAGTCTGTTTTCCCCCTGTGCTGGGAAGCTGCAGTGTGTGTGGAGTTTAAGATTCACAGTATTCCTCTGCCTGGTGCCCAGGGTACTTCCCTGAGAAAAGAAGTCCTAAATTTTGTATTAGTCTGCAGGGAGGAGGAATTCCTGCCAGTGGAGAAGGGATTGAGTGTACTACCTCCCTCCTTTGGTGATGCTTCTAGCTGTTGGATATTGTGTAAGGCAGTATTACTGCCACCTTCTCATTCTGCAGTGACTGCATTTTACTCAGTCACCCCTGCCAGCCCTGTGAAAAGAGGAAAATTATATCAGATTAACCCCTGTTCCCTGAATTTCCCTTTCGACAGCCCTAGGCTGATGCTGGCTGCTTGGTTTTGAGCCATACATTCCCTATGCACCATTTAGGGATCTTATGTGCAGATTACCCCTAGGGTGCCCAATATTTAACCTGCAAAACACCTACATTTGTTTACTGGATCTGGCCTGAAATGTTTTCCAAGATCATACTGCATATCAGCAGAAGAAATAGGACAAAAAATTATTGAATACTGATCGCAATTAATAACCACGTAAAGGTAGCTAAAAGCTTGCAGGAGTGCTGTGCACCTAAGAAAGCACCTGTATGTCCTTACTCACCGCCACCCTCTCCCTCTGCAAAAGCCCTGCTTTGTCTGTACAGGGAGAGAATGGACAAGGGCAGCACAGTGTTGAACCTCCTTGTCTTTGGCATGGAGAAGTCAGCAGGTTTTCAGACACGGGAGTAACGCATCCTCATGATGTCTTCTGACTTCAGGCTGGAAAGGAACCATCTGTTTGTTATACCACACACTGAGCCTGTGCTGTTGGCAACCTTCTGGGCTTCGATGAAGCCAGCTCAGCTTTACTCCGGGGACTTCATACAGTGGGGCATGGGGCTAATTCTCATATTGGAAGCTGGTAAAAACAGGTCCAGGGAAGATATGCAAAACAAATATGTATTTAAAATAGGCCTACCACTGCATATAAACGAATAGACTAGCTTGAGGAGCAGCACAGGGGGAAAAATTCTATTGTGTGATATTCACTGTGTATGGAGGCTCTAGGGAGGAAGCATGTTGAGAGAATGCTAAGTGAGAGCATGTACTGTGCAGAAGGGTTGGGGGGAGGAAGAAAGATACAGCTCCAGAACATGGTGGGCGGGAAAGCTGATCCCAGCAGAGCAAGGACAGGCAAATTTATCTCAAGAGATGGTCACAGCAGCAGTGACAAACTTTAATTTCACAAGATATTTCTTATTTTTGCATGCGCATGTGTAAATAACAACATCACAATTTCAATCAAGAAAACCACATCATATCTTCAGATGAGAGAAATTGCAGATATGGGGGTGGAAGTGTCATCTGAACTGAGTGTTGAGACTTCAGATTCAGTGACAGGTGATTCCTTACTCCCTACAAGTAATATAAGCACTTAGCCTGTTTGCATTAGGCTCTGGGATTTTTTTTCCCTGATGGATTACTCCAGTCAATCACGGCATACACTGTGACACTAATAGCTAACCACTGAGGTGCTCTGCAGTAGAGAAACATGGCCCTGTGGTATTTCAGTTAACTAAAACTGGCATTACATTAATGCCAAAATGAAAATTCTGAAAATAGACCCTCTTTAGTGACAAATTCTCATTTAACAGAATCTTCAAGAAGGTGCTAGTGCTAAAAGCTTAGGGGGTAAAATTATAGGAAGAAGAGATTACAAAACAAGATGTTGACCTCAACATAGAGCAAGCCTAACAGGTAGGTACAGGGAGACCTGGGGTCTTTTGTTCATGCTCTAAGTTGTTAGATGTAAAACATTTCTGGTTGAGATGTCACACACATTCATTAACCCAGTGCTATGCACAAGCAAATACATTCTGACTCAGGCAAGCTTAAAAAGCCAACCCAGCAGGGCATATGAAGAGACTAGTACTGATTGTGCCTGGGTTAAGTTAGGAAAGTAAGCCTTAATACATGCATAGAGACACATACATATATATATGTAGGTAAAATGCAACTGAAATATATATAAACATATAGATATAAAATGCAGCTTATTATTTAAAAATGCACTTTAAAAATACAAAATTAAAGATATGAATATGTTTTTTGAAATTTCATAGCAAATAAATAGTGGCAGTGGCTCATGCTTTTGAAGGCAGTAGAAATCCGGTGATCTGGGAAGCTGAGTTGCCCACATGGCATCTTTTCTACCAGTGTGCCTAGGCACACCACTTCACTAACAGTGGTGTACATCTGCAGCACTAGAGATGATTTGCACCTGGATAAAACCAAATGATCATGGAGGAGCTGGGTCTGCCTGCATTTGCCCATATAGACATGCCAAAAGATGGTAGACACATGTTGTCAGCAAGGACCAATGCCAATATTCACATATGGCACTATACATAAGTGCTCCAAAATGGGAGCTTGTGGGAAGAACAATGTAAATCTTTATGATAGGAATGCTTTGATTTGTGCTTCACTTCAAAGCAATGTGCACAGAGCAAAGTTTGGAGGCGACAGAGCTCTGGAAAGCCCCAGAGTTAAGAATGAAAGAGACAGAGGCAGAGCATCGGAGGCAGGAGTAACAGGGGGGTTAGATGGGCTCTCATGACAGCAGGGGGAAATAGGTGGTGGTATGATCATGTCTGCTATAAAGGGTGACAGAGAAGTCCAGACTGCAAAGGGGCTTCAAACAGATTAGTGACCAGTGTTTGTAAATCTGACTAGACAGGAGTTGAACTGAGATGAGAAAGAGATGTACCAACTGCAATGTGTTTAGGGAAGGGTCTTCCAAAAAACCCTCAGGCTGGTGTATGCAATGCATGTAGGTTTGTGTATTTCTCAGTTCCACTAAGATCTTCATACCTTGAAATTTTATTGTCCACTTTAGTTAAACAGGCTTCTTTTTGAATACTGGTATTCTTCAAGTAACAGAACTGATGGTGTTCCTAATTAGGGTGATCAACGGTTATAATGATTTAGTTTCAAATTTTGAATGACATTATAACTAAGCTAACATTTTAATAAATAGCAAGGCAGGTCTGGAGATAAAATTTAACTGCTGTCTGTCATGAAGTACCTGCATGTGTGCTGGATTCAAGGAACATCTTGTCTGGCTTTAATAGAGACATATAAAAAGAAGACTGTGTTTCCAAAGATCTTAAGAAACATTGAAGTTGAGTAAACAGACAGTCTTCTAAAATTATCTTCTGATCTTGTTCAGATAGTGTGCTTTTTTCTTCAGTACTTCACTTAATTTTTTAAATTAACCTCACAATAATAAAGATGTTAGAGTACAAAAATTCTAAGATGTAAGGTGAAAGGCATCAGCTTTTTAATTAACCACCTGTATGCTTATTTTGCTAAAGAGTGCAGTCTGTCCTGTGAACACAGGTACAGGAGGAAATCAAGAGGCTGAGTACTTGTGCTGTGGATTAACAGAAAATGGGAGCTCTATTTTGAGCTCTGCTATTGATCTGTCGCTTAATGCTAGGCAAATCATTCTGCCACTCTTAGGTGGGTTTTTTTCCCCCTATTCTTCTGCCTCATTTGGCTGTGCTGAATATTCCTCTGAACAGTTTTTCCTGCTGTGAATGGCCAGTGCTGAGCAATGTGAAGCCCCGGTCATGGCTACTGTGCTAAAAATGGTGCCTAACTCTTTAAAGTCTGAGTTACTCTGAGGGCAGCTTCAGGCTAGTGTTGGACTCATCGCAGAGGGATGCTCATTTGGAGACTCACTGCCTGGGGGATTCAATATTCCTGGCTCATGTCTCCATCGCAGAGACAAGGGCAATGCACACGAGTGTGTAATTGTCAAACAGGGAGTTTCATCCTTGCCAGTGGCAAGGCAACACAAGGCAAAACAAAGTGCTCAAGCAACTGATTTCAGAGCAGACTTCCTGATTAAAATACTCCTGTAAAATACAAGGCTTGTGGTCTTTAACGATTACAGATTTCATCACACAAATGCACCTCAAACTGAGAGCAATTGTCTGCACTGCCAAAGGGGGTCAATGCACTGAGAGCAGCCTGCACTGAGAAAACATCTGGGGCACCTGCATGTTCCTCACCCCAGCTGCAGTAGAGACACAGTAAGACATCTGCGGGCTTGCACACCCAGTCAGGGTAGAGCTGTCTAATGAATTACCACCCGCTGGCTGACCCCAGAGCTATCTGCATGCTCAAAGCCCGTGGGGAATGGGAGGCAGTTTGACTTAGTTCAGCAATAAAAGACAGATAAACTTAGATCAGATTGCTGTAGCTGTGGGTTAATAGCTTGCACATAAATGACTCCCGTGACTGAGCCCACGTGCAGTGATTCGTTAAGCTACTGAAATCTGAGCGTGCCTGTACACCAAATACTGCTTGTATGTACAAATTTGGGTCAAGATTTACAAAACCAAGTGCCACAGCTTTATATTCGCAGGTGGAGCTGCAGTGGGAGCAGCTAAGTATTCAGTGTTTTTCAAGTCCGGCCAATATTCTCTATAAATACACTGGGTCGAACTGTGTCTGTATAACCTCCTGGTTTAACGTAGCCTTCTTTTTCAAATACATGACTAACACAAATACATGCCAGAGGAAATTGAATCTTGAAGTCATGAGATTGTGGGGCTTAAAAGCCAATAAAGTTCACTGAAGATCCTGCTTAAAAGAACAATTATTTTTCAGTCTGCGTTCCTGTCTTCCACTGCACTTCAGAAATTTTTAACAAAGTTCACACAGGTCAGTTCCTATTGAGCATTAAACTTATTTTATAAGTGAAAAAAATCCAGTGTGAATGGATCCCCAGGACTGCAGTCTCTGCACTGGTATTAGCAGGGAATTTTTATTTTTGGGAAATGCTTGCAATTTTTCCTTCTAGCTCGGTGACCCAGACTTGCACAGCTGAGCTGTGCTTTTCCTTATTGCCCCTGGTAATAAAGGTTGGATTATTCTCCTGGCTTCTGAGGGAAACCTTATTATTACTGGGCAGCTGTCACTGAGAGACAGTTTGCATTCATTTTGATAGATTATGCAATTGTCCTGGTTCTGACATAACTGCAGCATCGCCTCAGCAACTGTAAACACACAGCTGCGGGGAACATGCGCTGGGAGGCAAAGGAAGAGAAATCCCTTCTTCCAGGGGCAAAATTAAATGCGGTTCAGACCTCATGGAATCAGACTCTATTTGGTTTTAAGGCATTGTTGCCTTGGTCTTGCAGCTTATCTTCCTGTTTCTTCATTGCTGGCATTTATTGATGATCCTCAAATCTCGAATCTCTCATTGCAATGCTGAACAGATACAGAGAAGGAAAGCTTTATAGGTGAAATGGAGCTGCATATGTGTTAGTAACCCCACAGCAAAGCCTAGGATCCTCAGCTATAAATGGATGTGCTAATTAATGACAAGGCTTCACTCTCCTATTAAATTTTTTTCTTTATTTAGAGCTTTAGCATTATTACCATAAAAAAGGCTCATCAGACATGGTCAGATAGCAAGTGGCTGGGAAGTGAGTTCAGCTTTCCCAACACCTCTCTGAAGTTTCTTCCTGCTATGCAAGCAATGCTATGAAGCTACATGAGCTGCTGAGGACCCTGGGAAGCTCAGGCACCATCCCAAAAGGACACCACAACTGGTATCCCTAACTGGGCACATCCTCCCTAGGACAGCAAGAACATAGAGAAGAGGTAGAGTTCCTTGCCCCAAAGAATACAAGTGAAGGAAGCAAGTGACCTACAGCAGGAAGGTGAAAGATGACGAACTACTTAAAATATTAATCTGTCTAAATAGTGGATACAAAGGTGTGGTCTTTTTTTCTTGTCACTTGTAGCTAAAAAAGACAAGACAGTCACTCACAGGTATTATCATAGCAACAGTTCATTTTCCAGGAGGGTGATGTGGCTTAAGACAGTCAGTAATGCATTCCACTGCACCAAATAAGATTGAAAGGCAGAAATCCACAGGGGATTTTATAGCCTCTGATGCAAAGATGTCATTAATTACTCAGCCACTGTGACAGTTTAACAGCCAGAGCTACCGTGTGCATTTAAGCATGGAACTAGGATCAATCGTGGAGCTGATTTCTTCACCAACAGATGTTTTTTTCTTCAGCGCTTCCACCCTCTTCAATTAGGCAATTAATTGGAAAAGTGAACTGTTGGAAGAGCGTGGGCAAGGCCAGGAAGGCTGATGCTGTGGGACTGAGAGGGCTGGAGAGTGGGTAACACCCTGGTGGTGCCCGAGAGAGCAGCTGAGGAGGCCTGGGTGGGGGCAGGAGCAAGGGTGGCCAACCCCCGTGCTTGTCAAAGTGTGCTGGCCCAGAAAGTGGGATGTTTTCTTCTGGGCATCAAATGTAGGCAACCTTCTGCTGAAACAAAATGATATCCACTTGCCACAACTTCATAGCTGTGGCTGAAACCCAGATTGAACTGATAAAACCTCCCTACGTGGACATTTACACCCAGACAGACCTCTCAAGAACTGAAAGACCTGCTTGTACCTAAAGTTGTGTGGAATTTCAGAACATGGAAGTCCCCATAGAGTAACAGATATGATACCCTGGAGCTGGAAAATGAAGAGAGTGTGAGTAACGGGCCAGACCCAAGAAAGGCCAACCATGCAAAGTTGGTCCAATCACCTGTCTGCATTAGAATGGGTGTCACCAGAAAAATAAGGTGTTTATGAATTTCTATTTCTGGTAGTTTTTATTGCAAAACCTGACTGAAACAAGGAATAATCATTGCTTTCTACTTTCTATTCTTCCTTCTGGTCTTTCTGAAAGCCAGGTAGCACAATATATAACAGGAATAAAGGTAAAAACACTGTCAGAACAAGTAATGTCCATCTGAAAAGGGAATAGCATTTGCTGTGCTTTACTCTCACAAATATCAGTGGCCTTAACCTGTATTTATAATGGCAGAGAGGAATATTCAGTCATAAAATCTGAGGTCTGACATTGTGTTAAAGAGAGAAACTATGAAGCCCTTCAAGATTCTGCAACATGATAGTCCTTCCATTTGATTTTGACAAGTTACTTAATTACTTGGTGTCTCAATTTTCCCAGTAGTAAATTGGAGATAAGGCTTTTATTAGTGTCACAGTGCCACCGAGAAACCAAATGCTAGTGAATGATTTAAGTGTCCAAATGAGAGGCACTGAAAATAGATTTTTTTATTGACATTCTCTGCATGCAAAATCAAGATATCAAAGTTTTCCCTCCCTGTGCTAGTTAAATAGAAATATATAAAAATCTTTTCCCGCTTAAGATAAGTACATTTATTGCTCCCCGTAGGGCCCCCATCTCTCTAGTGACCAACCGAAATTGCATGGAGTTGCTCACTGGCATTTCCAGTCTAACTAATGCAAATCAGTTGTTGTATTTAGCTACAACAGGGTCAGTAAAGAGACGTTCTGATCCAATTTCAAGGTCAGTGCACATCAAGCTTAATTAAAATGGTGTGGTGTGTTACCCATTGTTATTGAACTGTCAAAAATACTCAAGAGGGCTATGAGGACTCCAGCATGCACTGGAGCTAGAAAAAACAAAGCAGATTGTTTACGAATACTTTCAAATCTATGAGAAAGGACTAAGAGGACCTAGCAAGCTCTTACTGCTGTTTCCATTCCTATTATTCAGAAGTTATCAGAAATAATTTACCCAGGGTTAGTTGATTAGGTTAAACTGGCTAAAAGTGGCACTGTCACTGAAGGAAGGGTCCACTATTCTCCAGCACCTGGCCTGCTGTGCCCTCCAATGTGTTGCTTTCACCCAGCATGAGATTGTGTGCTGGACCTAAGGGGAACTTGGCCTAAGCTAAACTAAATGAGAAAAAAAGTAATTCCTTCACTTTGACTTCATGTTGAGTGTATAATTGCTTGAATTTTCTTCAGAATATCAGGATCAATTTTCATCTCTTGCACTCTTTTAAACCATGCAAAATCACTAAATTTTGTAAAAACTACTTATTTTAATTGGTAGAAGAGAGACCAGCATCTGCAGCCACTGTGTAATTTAATTACAGGAGAACTAAGAAATCTTTTTTAGATATTTTATAAAATGACCTCCTGAAGCACGTAAAAAAGAAAGTACCAGGAAGGTACAAATTAAGGTGAAAGACACAGTGGGACTCAATTCTCTTCTCCCGCCTCCCTAGTTCCACCCACTGAATGCAATACTAATATGAATCTCACTACTTTTCCCTTGCTCCCTTTGCTTTCAGTGAGTTTGGCCTATTATCTGACTCACTTGTACTGGATGTGATATGACATCATTTAAGTAATTGTTTGGCCCAATGGGACTTACTTTTTCCACCCACTGGCTTTGTATGCAAGGGCAGAATTAAACCCACTACATTGACTTTCCCCTGTATCAGCATGTTAAAAAACATTCAGAGGGCAACATTATTCCTTTTCTTAATTAATAAGAATATGAACAACTCTTCCTTTGTGAAATATTCATTGAAAATTTGCTTATAAATATTCATAAGTATTAACAAATAAATTTTATCCTTACGTACAACAATGACACTTAAGGAAATGAGAATACGCACACATGCACACACGGAGCCACATTGTATTACAAACCCCTGCTATTATGACAAGATCCAAAAAAGATTAATTTCAGAAGTCTTGAACACAGATCGTGGCAGTAAGATGTCTCCTTTAGACACATCAATGGTTGTTTGTGGCATAATAGCACTACCATGTTTTAATAATTGAACTACTCCCAGTGCAAGCCCTTGAACTATGTTTATTTTCTCACTGTTTATGCAGTGTTGTATCACACAGTCTTAACAGCAGACGAAATGCTTGCAATGACATTTTTAGTGCTGGAAATCAGAGCGTTTATGCCTTTTGCAGATTCAAAATGGTCTCAATTTTTCACAGCATCATAGTGCTATAACAGACTTTCACTGGAAAAAGAAAAAGAAGTTTTTAAGTGGTAGCTGCATGAGATATTAGCTGAAACTATGAATAGTTCAGATTATTTTTCTTGCTCTCTTACCTAAAATAGAGCTAACTAGATGATGATAGTTCATTCTGAGGCTCTCACACAGCTGATTTCTGGGCTGGCTGTTCACCAAGCCCAGCCCCAGTTTGCTGCCCTGCCTCTGGGGGGTTCACTCGGGTCCTTGGTTCAGCCTCTCCCAGGCCAGACTCAGACTTTCTCTTCTTTCTACTTTTGTACCTCTTCAGACTGTGTCTAACATGACCCTAGAGTGGGTTATTCCTCTGACAACGTAACTGTACACTTCACAAAACTGGACGGTTCCTCAGTCCCAAATTCCGTGTGGGCAGTGCATGGGATGGGGAGTCCTCTTCTCCCAGTGCTCTTCCTGCTTCTGCTGCTCAATCAGGAAATTAAAGCTAGGACAAGCTCCCTGTGCCCCAGCTTCTCTATTTTGAAAATGGATATGTAACCTTTTGTATCTCATCAGATGAGTCATCTGAGATTTCAAAAGACACACAAAGGTGTCAGATACCCACGTGTTGCTGATGCTTACGGGATGCTGGGTGCTGTGAATCAGTCCTGGTCCTTACAAACATCCTTCAGATGAAGGTGGTTACAGGTGCCCTTGCTTTTTTGCCTTTCCATTTCCAGCAATTTCCCTAAAGTGATTTTGAGCTGCAGAAATTAGAGAAATTGGGAGATTAAAATGACTAAATTTGAAAAAGAGCAGAGAGGTGTGGTCCCAGATCTGGTCTAAGTGAAGGGTTTTCTGTCCTAATCTTCATCTCATGAGGCCAGATCTCGGATTCTGTGCTCTCCTTGCATTTACAAAATGAGATTACACAATGTGGAGAAGGTACAGGACAAAGGATTAGCCTTTGCAGAAAACGTGGAATAGCCACTTGCAGAGTCTTTCTCAGAAGATCAGCCACAAAAGGCAAGGAATCACTGCCAAGCGAATTGCTGCAGAGGGAAACCAAGTAAGCAACTACAACTGAGATCTTCACTGTGATCTTGAAGTCCTAATCTAAGCTCAGTGTGCCACAGAGCAATGAAGCTACTCAGACTGATTGATCTGCAGGCTAAGCATGGCCAAAATATATCACAGATATGAAACGACACCAGATTCACAGAGTGGTATCTTGAAGACTGGAATTCATTTCAGTGTATGGTGCCATGCTCTATGCTGGCTCTTCCTTCTGCTTACTTAGCATTTCTGCCCACTCCTTGTGTCCTCATACACACCCTGCGAGGCAGCAGACATAGGGCAGCTTGTTTGTTGCAGTAATGCATCAGTTTTTTGAGTTCAGCTGAGAGTTTCCTCACCAAAGGAGAGAAATGGAGGGCTGGAAACACGTCTTTATAGATGTTTTCTATACAATTGTGTGCATGCCCCAACTATAGGCAGCTACAGACCTGTGGTTCAAAGATGTGGAGGGCTCTGTACAAAGATTTGTGCCAAAGTGCAGCATAGTTGACCTAGAAGCACCAATCCATGCAGTGGGAAAAAGTGACTTTTCCCAGACTGCCATGGAGGTGCATATAATGAGTTCCACACTGTAATTCCTATTCTGAAGGCCAGCAGCCCTGTGTAAATGTTCATGAACTGAAAGAAATAAGGCAGAAACCATCAAACAGTAAAACCTCACTTTAAAGAGAGCTGTTGAGTCAATAAACCCATTCCCCTCACCCCCCTGCTTTCCATCTACTTAGCCAACACCAGCTGTGGCCCAATTAAACTCAACTGCTTACAGAAATGGATCAGTTACAAACAAGTACACAATGGATTATGATTGTAAGCACTTAAGAGGTCACAGCAGCTCAGTGCCTGTGTTTTCTGATTTCTGTGTGAGACGTAGGACCAAAGTCCTGACCCAATTTGAATAGCCACAGACTCTCCAGCCCCTTCTTGTATGTTAGGATGGTAAAATGCAACTTGCTTGTGGTGTCAGTGAGCAACCTGGCATTCTTCCTCCATGTATTGATTCTCGTAAATGAGTACAAAAGGTAGATGCTGCTGTAAGGTTAAGAAGGAGTGCATGAGAGCAGCAGACAATGAGATTCCTAATTGCAAGACGAATATGGTCATAACACAAGCGAACCAAGCCATGAGAAGGTGGAAGTACCTCAGTCCTGGTGCAGATGGGAAAAGAACCTGCAAAACCAAAGATCGTGTAAGGAAAAATGCTCATGATGGTTTTCCTTGTGCAGCTTAAATCAGTGCCTCCCACAGCGAGGTCAGACATGTACCTCTGCTGTCCTGCTGCGACCAGAACCCCGTGGTGAGCACGTTGACTTCTCCATGGGGACACCACTGGCTCTCCGAAATGGCCCAGGGATTTCAGGCCTTGCACCCCAGGGAATCAATTTTCCTGGTGTGCCAGGTGTTTTACAATGGCAGTTAATGTATTTCCTGATTGAGACATGTAATTGTTTTCTGTCATGACTCTATCAATCCCACCAGCTAAGAAAGATGATTACAGACACTGGGTGCAGCCCTTTCTCTTGAGTTCTTTTCTGAAGATCTTTCTTTATTGGGCCTCCCTCAAGGCATTAGCCAATAATCTATAATGCCATCTGCTTTGCTGGGCTATAAGCCAGGTCACTTTATTAAATCAGCATAGAGTAATTTACGGCATTGTTTTTGCCAAGTGACAGAACTGTATTGGGGAAGCAGAGACAAAGATGCTTTTGTGCTGGAGCAGAACAGCACATGCATTTCAGTCTTTATGTATTTCAGCACTGAAAGGGGAAAAAATGGGGTGCCCCTTCTCTTGGAGTATTTTTCCTTCTTGTTTGGTTTCCGAATGATATTGTGATCTTCAAAATTGCTGCTGAATGAGAAACGCTGTGGCAGGGCTAGATTTTGGAAGTGAAAAGACCACTGGCATTTTTAGGACTTAGGGCTGATGTGAGGATGTGAGGAGCTACAGCACAAAAGACCAGGAGACATATATTAAGTGTAAGAACCAGATAAAATCTCTTTTTTATTAGAAGCTTACTCCAAGCAGAAATCTCTCTTTCCTCTGTATTTAGTCCTTTTAGCTAGATTCATGGCTCCTGCTTCTTTGAGAAAGAAAATCTGAAGTGACTGCTAGAAAGCCATGGTTTATGTTAGATAGCTATACTTGAAGCTGTCTTGCTCAGCTGTCTGAAAGGCTGTAAGAAAATAGCTACCTGATGTAGCAACCCCAGTTCTTGCCTTACATACATATAAAAGAAAAAAACCTCAAATATTAACTTTTAGTTGGAATGGGAGCTAACAGATTTGCTATAAAAAACATTTGAAAGAGCTGAAAATTGCTGCCTTGTAAAGGTTTAGTTCAATCCTTTGTTGTTTTCACCCTTTGGCCTATGTTTTGCTCATTTTCACATTGGACAAGGGGCTGTTTAGTAATTCTTTTTATTAAATTAATCTCAATCAATATTTACTAGGGCTCTGGGCATGGAGGGGCTAGAACACATAACTGTACTTGTTAGCAGTGTGAATACAGAGCATTGCACAGAAAGGGAGTGATGTTAAAAGAAGTGACACATGAGAAAACATAATCCACCAAATGAAAACAACACTGGGGTCAGTAATAATAGTAGTAGTAACAACAACAACAACAACCACCACCAGTATGCCTGCAGGCTGTCACAGTTATTGTATCTGAGGTTAGAGTTGGAAAAGTATGTAAGTTATTTTTGCCAAGTATTACTTAATATTAATCTATATTAATCTATAATATCTATATTACAGTATACAGTAAAATACCTGGAATCCATTTAAGGAAAGTCCAGGTTCAGATTCAGTCCTCTCTGAATCTCCAGGACTTATAATGAACAATCAGGTGAAAAAAATCCAACCAATGTCAGCCAGACCAAAGTTAACAATAAATGAACCTGTTGTAAGCAGTCTAGTGATCACAAAGTATCATTAACTACACATTGTAAGAAGCCCCAGGGTTAAAGGCAGCCTTACAACATAAAGATAGGAATAAAACACCTTTCAAGCTTTTATGAGTGATGCAGGTCATGAATGCACTAAGAGTAATCACTCACCAAATTATACAGATTACTCCAGGGAATTTTAATCCTGAAAGAGCAGATTTCATCCTTTGATAAGATTAAAAAAATGAAAAACACTACTAACAAAAAAAAAAAAAGAAAAACAATGGTAGGAGAACCTCCCTTGGTATGAACTGATGTGATTCCATTGGAATTACAGTCTTATGGAACCTGGTTTTGCAATCTTTTCTAGTTTACCTTGGAAATTTAAGTTCATTGGCTTGGGAAACTCAGGAAAACTGTCATTTTTTGGAAAATTCCAGTCTTACCTCTTCAAATGGACCAGAAATTATCTAAAAGGATCATTAGCTGTTGTTTTTGTGTGTAGCTTCCTCTGAATGGGAAGTTGCAAGGATTCTGAGTCATAACAATTTTCTATTTCTTTCATTCTTTTACTCTTTAAAGGAACTTGTTGGAAGATTTTTAGTTTATGATGATGTAGGCTACTGTTGTAACACATTCAGAGCCTCAGGACATCAGGACCTTGATAATTAAGGGTGAAGAGAGGCGTATCCAAAAGCTGGTTTTGTTTTTCATGCATCTGAGACCTTGTGAAAACAACACTTCATAATATAACTAACTTTACCCAAAATAGTGTCAGTATTGTTAGATTAATTATCATGTTCAAATATCCACCATAATTTTGTTAAAAGCTAACAAAACCAACTTGGATGAATGTGTCGATAGCATTATACTGCAGTCTGATCACCTACTGTCATTAAGTATGAAAGCAATTCTTCAGCTTCAACTGAATCTATAGCCAGTCTGAAAACTCTCTTACTGCATTTTTTTTTGTATTCCTGTCTTTCATCATTCTGGCTGGGCAAGTTAAAGACAAATCTTTGTATTAAAGGCAGCAATGAAAAATGAAAATGTATTTGTTAACTTAAACACAGTCAAGTAAAGTTAAAGTAAATACTTTAACTGTTCAGATCTGTTGATGTTTGGGGTTCTCAGCAGTAAGTGGTATCTGAAGAATTAAGTCTCTAAAGATTAAATAAACAGACAAAAACAGATGAGACCACTCTGAGAACTTTGGATGCACAGTCTAAGAGGTTTCATTAAAGAAACTAGAAAAGGAGAAAGAACTGTTCTTCTAGTATAATGGGATACAATAGAACACAATAATTATGAATATTATTAGAATTATTTTTCTAAGTATATGCTTACAACGGAATCTGAGGTTCAGGGCTACAGTAAGAGACCTGTACTTTGTCCAAAGCAGAGTTTATTCTCTTTCAAACCCTATTACGATCACATAGATGCATCCATCATCTATGGTGCTGAGAGAATGTGATGACAGGATACATCTTAAAAACAGGAAAAGCCAAAGGATGGCAAAGAGAGGTAGGATTAGTATAGGTTATGATACTAATTTGTCTGCATAAGGGACATTTGCTGAGCTGTAAGGTTTTTAAATTAAATTGAACTTCAGATGATCTCCATGTCTGAGGTCTCTGAATAATCCTTATCTTCAGGTGCTTTTACAGAAGATGGAGGAGCAGTTCACCAGGGTCGCTTATCTTGTGAAGGCTATCCTGCACATTAAGCAACTCCTCTATCACTGATGGCAGTTGGCAGTGTTTTCCCTAGGCTCTCTTATTTCCAGTTCTTGAGTACCTAATTATTTTTCCAAGTTTTTTCCTCTACAAGAATTCAAAACCTCATTGCTCAGGATTAAAACAGTGATAGTTCAGAGTCTTCTCAGAAAAGGAGATTTCTGCCTGTTCCCTTGAACTGGAAATTCATATTTCTAAAGTTATAATTGAGTCAGTGAAGTTTTTGGATAGAAAGGGTCAAGAGTATTGAAGTTGAAAATGAAAAGTGTTATCAATGGCCAAAAGGCTGATGTTTTCATGGACTGATAGGGTGCAGTAATTATCTGGCTAAAATACAGAATGAAATCATTATCCTCAAAAGGAATGTTTCCTGTGGATTAAGGCCACTGACTCATTGCATTGAGAGGCTTCTTGTAGTCTTCTCATGAAAGGCTGCAGGCTTGCAAAAGGGTAGCAGTCTTTAATAGAAATGTGTGAAGAAATCAAAAGGGCAAGTCCTAGCCAAAGAATAGTGAGAGGTAAGGTGTTTAGCCAAGCATGGTCAGGGATGCTTTTAACTGTTGGTTGGACAGAAGAGTACAACTGGTAATGGACATTTTCCTATGTATTTGCTAACAACATTTTAAACAAAAAAAAATATTGTACTTTTCATGTGATTTTACTGTAAGCTTGCATTTTAGTAAGAATGCCCCTTTTTCAGAAGCTATTTTTAAATTTGCATAGCACTAAGAACACTGGCTAGATGCTCTGTAGAAACCAGTACCTTGAAAATACATTTGCAGAAATTATGTTTAAAGGGAGGGAAGATAAAAACCACATTATTTGCCCATGAAAAAAATCTTGCATCTTTAATAACAGAAAAGATTATTTAATTGAAAGAAATTTTCTGTCTGTGCAAAGCCTCATAAGAATGTTCTTTTGCATCCCTGGCCTTCAGCTCTTGTAAGCTGCTGAGTTTCTCTAATGCTTTTTTGCCTGGATGGAGGTGAGTGTGGTAATGCAGGGGATGAGACAGCACAGGTTTATAGAGCTGTTTAGAGTGCTTTGTGGCTTGGGTTTGTGGCTGAAAACATGAAAAAGTACTGAAGAGGGCTTAGATGGGATATGATGAGCTCTGGGAAATGCACCATGTAGTAAGAGATTAAGGGCATAATCTACTCAATTATCCAAATATAGACGAAAAAGGGAGTAGATGAGTATACAGCCAGTTTGGAAAAGATAATTCTCACAGTAAATAACACTTTAATATAGCAGGAGAAGAACCAATAGTTGGGTGTTTGAAATAATATTTTAAAGTAAGAAAGCATTAGAATAAGGTAGCCAGGGATACAGAACGTTCTTCACATGAGACTCTTCTCATAAAACTATGCCTTAGATGAATCAGAAGTCATTGAGCAAAGCTGAAATTACCAGGAAAGATGTTTAACCTGCACTGTGCAAAAACTCAGAATAGATAGTCATAAGAGTGACTTCTAGCCTTAAAACCTGTATTGCTTTTTGTTTATTTTTAAGTGAAAAATAGTATGTGGCAAGGAGGACCTGGGAATTATACCAGTGCATTTGATGATCTAAAAATGGTTGAAAGGTCTGGAGCTGCAAAGACATGGCCAGATGCTGAATTCTAGATTAGCAAAGGAAAACATAACCTAAGAAATTTCTACACAGAGCTCAGCCACAGCTAGTTGTTAATATAGTCATTCTCTTTCTCATCCTTCTTCATGACTGCTGGGGAAGGTGCCCAAAAACAAAAGCACATTTAAAATGGCTTGTTTGAGCACAGAATGATCTTGTCCTTTGTGTCAGATCATACAGGAATTTATCCTGGCTTCTCCCATTCTGGATTTAATGCCTGAACCAGAAGTCTAAACTTCCTCTCTGCTTAGTGGCACCATGCAGTTCTTTCTCTTTGCCTTTAAAAGAAATAGGGAGATGAACAATTTATTGACTTGGTTTGATCCCATCTGAGTTCAAACATCAAACACTGAGGGCCTGGATGGATACTTGGAACAAAAGGGAAAGGAAATCCACCTCGTGCAAAACATACAAGAAGAAAAAAGAGCAATTATCTTGCAGTGGGTTCAACAAGTGACTAACAGCGGTGCTGTGATTTCACACAGTTTTATGGTGAACAGTGCATTAACAGTGACATTTCAAGGAGTAGAACACAAGCTACATGGTGTTTGCATCCTGGGGTTTTTCTGCAGTATTACCCATAACAGTGCGATGATTCTCTGCAGCCCAGAGAGTGAATTCATTAGTGGCAGAAGTCATTCCTGCTGTAAACAAGGTAGTGAATAGATACCCAGCCATTTGTTGGTAGCATATTGAAGGATACCTATGAAAGCCATGAAGCTTGATAGCTTTACATTGCCTGGGCTGCATTAGTGCAAGCAGTACCTTGCCCTCATCCTGTACATCTCCTGGGCATGAGGTTTTAAAATATTGTAATCTGTGAAATGTCCTGTTATCATTCATGTGGAAAAGCTACATCATACTGAGAAGTCTGGAGCAGTAAACATGTTTGGTGCCCTCTTCTTTCTGCAGACACAGAGAAAAACAGAGGGGAAGGGAAGAGGCAGATGCTTGGAGCTCTTTGACAGCCAGTCCCTTGGAAGGTACTATATATAGTATCTGCATACAGTTTTCAGCTGCTCACACCTTGCAGCAGCAAAGAAGAGGAGAAGCTTTGGATTCAGTTCAGCTGCAGCTCTTTGAGAAGAAAAAAAGGGAGGCAGTTTTTTTCTCAATAACAAAGTTCCCTTAAGCACCACTGACTGGGAACATCGTCTGGAACAGGGACTCTTGCAGGGCATCATGAGACCTAGGTGATTCTTTACCCACCAGTACCTTCCATGGGACTGGACCAACTGACGCCAGCTCAGTCAATTTATTATTTTTAGAACACAGAAAAGATGCCAAAACATCACTGCTCTGGCTCAGAGGCTGTGCTAATCACAAAGGACACATCTTATCTTACGCTTTCCTGTAACATGTAAAACATACCATAGTGGATTTTCTTTCTGGAGAGCCATATCCTAATCTATTTTCTTCCCCATCTGTGGACACATCTGCACAGCTGAAGCCTTGTGCAGTCTAGACAGTTCACCCAGGGATTTGTTTGCCAAACCTCATCACAAAGCAAGCTTCACTTACCTTCCTAGCTCTTCCTTTAGCGAGGCTCTTGTATGAATGGGAAAGTAAAAAACATTGTGCAAAAGCGGGGTCCACTTCTGTGTTAGAGACCTTCAAAGACAGAAACACGCTAGGAACTCTGTAACTTTTACCTTCTGAACTTCAAAAATGCAAAAACCTTCAGAGGTTGATCCATAAATAGCCCCATTTCAGTTAGTCAGCTGTGAATGTTTCTGCTTTTATTATACAGATCTCACAAGCACAAGTCAGTGGCTAAAAAAATACTGAGCACAATGACTTTTATTCCATTGCTATTCAATACACATCTCAAGAGAGGTGACTAAGAGGTGAATGAGAGATTTTAAAGTATCTTAACTCTAATTTTGCACACAAAGAATAACTTTGTTGCAGAATATCATTTAAGATCTGGATGAAACTCTTAAAGGGAATAATTCTCTAAAAAATTTCACCTTTTTTTCTCCTAGGGTGACTTTACCAAAAAATATCAACAAATCAATAAATATTTTGTTAACTGCCACTAATCTAACCCTAAGCAAACCCATTTCAGCATATGGTGCATTCTCGAGATATTTATTATGAAGAATAATGCTGCTCAGTCAATACACAAGCTGTAAAGCCATGGGAAGTCAATGAATTTTCTGTTGCCTCTCAGTGAGTGACCAGTTCTGATAACAGAAATTCGAAAATTCATATACAAGTGAACACATCATTACAGGTAAGTGTTTCTTCCAAATGTTTGCAAATTAAGTTTAATTTGTTAGTACCATCTGTAGGATATATTGGCACAATATATTTCTGTTCTAGATAAAGATACGTAAAGTACTTTGGGATCTAAGGGATTTAAAAGGTTATTTTGCCATGTTTATTTTTACAATAGCTTATCTTTCTCTACATCAAAAACAGTGCACTTAGCTCAGACACTTCTATAAGCTATAAAATGCAGTCATGCACACTATTTCTCCATTTATTTGTCAATGTTCAGTAATTTTTACTAGGATGTTACAGTAAGTGTTGTTACCATAAGTAATTTAATTCAGTCTACAATGCTGTCAGGGATTTCATCCCTCTGTGACAAACTAAGAGCATAAATCACTGTACCAGTGTCCATAGAAGAATGCACAAATATTAATTCCTTTAACACCTCCTGTAGGCCACCTTCTTCTTGCAGATTATTTTCTGTGTGTAAAAGCATACATCATTTTGCAAGCTTTCAGCTGAAATCTACACAGATTCTTGTGATTATTTATTCTCGGATATCTTATTGAATGGCCACCTTTGATGGGTAGACTAAATTTTGATATATTAGCTATAAAGAACACAAAAATGCTGCACTTTTACTGCATTAATAAATCCTTTTCATTTTCTCAGATTCTCTACTTTTTTTTAAGCTACCAACACCAACATTTCATATTCATTGTGGAACTCGCTAGTCTCCTCTCCACTCCTCTCCTCTCCTCTCCTCGACAGATTCAGCTGGCAATTTTTGGTGGTATTAGTGCTGTAAGAAGCATGTGTGACCAGAGTAAATGTGTTTCTGGGTCAGGGGCACTTTAGGGCAAAAAAAACCCCAAACAGTGCAAAATCAGGAGCTCAAGGGGCTCCAGGGTCTCCACAAGCACTCCCACATGTCAATGTGAACTGAAAAATGTTTATTTTATAGTTGAAGAAGCTGAAATATTTCAGCATGGGTCCTTAAGACTGCGTCTCCACAGGAGGTTTGTCTACCAAGGATGACTCACTGCCTTGCACTCACACTGCTCACCCTCAGGCCCTCTGCATATGAAATTTCTGGACCTACTGGCATTCAGCCCGGTTACTCACACTGCAGGACCCACCAGGACCTTAACCTCAAAATCTCTCATTTTTGGGAGTACAACTGTTGACCAGCTGTTGCTATGGCTGCTCCAGGTTCTGCACTGTTGATCTAAGTCGAAGACAGAAGTTTTACCTGCAACTTTCCCTGGGTTTTTGCCTGTGATGAACATGTAAGAAGAAGCTGGGATGAGTGATGGGTCTCCAACAATGCAAAGAAAAGTCTATCAGATGTAATCAGTCAAAGCATCAGAAGCAGCAGAATTTTACAGTTTTAATAGGTACCAAAATGAAGTTGCCAATGTGAATTGTTGGCAGCTTCTCTTATGGTGCCTACTGGCTTGGCCACATGCTTGTACAGGGCAGGTGCTTCAGACCAGTTCATTGTAGTGGTCATAGACAGACACAAAGGACACATGGATGTCAAGCCATAATGTGCATAATGTGCAGTGTGGATACTACAGACACATTAGTCCAGGGGTGCTAGGTCTGGGCAGCATGGAGGAGACCCACTGGTACACACAAGCTGCCCCAGAGCCAAGAATCGCTCCCCATGCAGCTGTGCAGGCTGTGATCAGGGATAATCTCTCCCTCACTGATTTTACTTCAAGCCCAGCATCACTCACAGTCTTTCACGCCTACCAGTTAGGTGCCAAAAGATGAATTATCAGCAATCTCACTCCAGAATATTGTATAGCTGCAGCATTTTGTTTCCCAGCAATACATATGGACACACAGTTTATTGCTCCTTTCCTTTTATATCCCCCCCCCCCTTTTATCATCCCTGAAGATTTTAATGAATAGTTTCTCTTTCAGAATTCATTGCCCCTGAAGGCTTAATATCGTGCTCTTCTTAGGACTAGGAAGAAGGTGATCTTAATTTGGGACTCTCATTTTATTACTACAATGCTAGTGTATTTATTAATGATGGGGAATAGAGTGAAGCAGGGTGAACATTATAAATAGCATCTTAAAGGTTTTGTTCACCTGGGTGTACAATAAAACTTTAATGGCAGTGGGGTTTTTTTCCTCCTTAGCTTCTAGCTTTTCATATAATTTACAGAATCAGTTTTTCTTCTGGACCTGATTTTTCTCCTGACACATGCTGTACTTCTCAGAAAGGTATAAGAAAGAGTACTATGGATAACAAATGTTCTCAGGGGCCCATCATAGGAAAATGCTTCAGGAACTCAAAAGCCAACCTATGATGATGGTCTTCATTGCAATAGTTTTTGGTGGTATCACTTAGGCTTTTGTTACAATTCTAATATATTTTTCATTTCAATATATATATCACTTTGCTTGCACCAGTGTTAATTTAAATCTTTTACTTTGGCCAAGGGAGCTCATCCTTACAATGCAGTATTTATATCCACTCAAGATGACCTCTTGAGGTTTCAAATCTTTTCAGGACTGCAGAAAGGATCCAGGCTGGGAGAAGTGGCTTTCCAGATATGTAGTTACATGAGAGAGAATGAAGCTTTCTTTAACAAGCAGCAAATTATTTCCTTTTAACAATCTCCCACAAAAAAAAAAAAAAAAAGCAAGCAGATTTGTATTGTTTAATATATATTTTTATTTTCAACTGATTTCACTGTTTTTGGAAAGTGAACGTAACAAACACAGGCACTATTGGAAACAAAAGGCAGTGATTTGTCACTGACAGTTCATCATTAATTAATGTCTTATTTGGTCTGAAATATTAAGGGGAGATTAATCAAAGACTGAAATGAAAAACCTAAAGTGAGTGTAGAAAAATACATCACAACACCCACACACAGCCAAGACAGCAGTAGGCAAGAAGCAGCCTCTGATTACGCAGGCGAGGAGCGTGCAGCCAGTGACCACACAGACGGATGCAAAGAGACAAGTCTATTTTAGGCCTGAGCTCTGGAAGTTTGGGGTAACAGATCTGCCTTTGCACACAGCCTCATGCCCCATGTTGGCTGTTGTGAATGGGACAGCCCCAAAGAATACAACTGTAGAGAGGTTCACAACCAGAATAAAGCCATGTTCTGCCAACTGCTTGTTAAGCATTTCCAAGGGGAGAAAGGGATAAGGAAAACAAAGGCAACCTCCACAACCAAACCCAAGTGTTTGACTTGTCAGCTGAAAGTGGTTCGTTTTGTAAGAAAGGTTTGGCCAAGGTTATCAGGGTTATCAGTCTATGGTGATTTTACTATGAAAATAATATCATTATACATAGTGCTTGCAATTGATTGGATGCAGGTGTAAATGGAAGACATGGGGAGTTCATTTTGAGCTAAACACATGTATTTGTCCTTGTGCATGTTTCTAGAACTGAGTAGTAAAAGTTAAGTCCTTACTAAAGGGGTCTGAGCTCGACAAGGTGGTGGACCTGAGTCTAATGCAATGAACACATCCCATAGAGGAGCAGGCTCTTCACAAAAGTAATCCAAGAGTGGAAAAGAAGACTGAAAAGGATGTGATAACAGGTTATCTTGGTCATCACTTTGGAAAATAAAGATTATGGCATGATAAAGCTTATATACACCATCTCAAAAAGACAAGGTTGTAATCTGTCCTTCAAAGTCCCACATCTCTCAAAAAAGCTACCCCAGTGTTTTATGACCCTGCTTCCTTTTAAGAACATATGCACTCCAGAGCCATTGTTTGAAGTACTACAAAGGAGCGCTTACATTGGAGATGGAGCTCCCCAGAAGGTTGGTGTATTTCTCAGCTCGAGGAAATTCAAGTGTTAGCCATGTACAATGACAGGAGTGGGCATGCTGCTAGGGCAGAAAAAGATAGGTAGAGAGAGAAGGGGAAGGTCATGGGGAAAGGTGAAGGTGTCATGGGGTAGAGGGAGACCTTCATGTAACCTTGCTTCAAGGATTACTTTGCATATTTTTTTTTCTTTATTTCTTGTCTCAAGCATTAAAATTGCATAAACTGTCCTAGAATATGGTGGTTTCTGGGTAGGGGCAACTGAACCAATAATCCGCTCAACCCAAAGGGTGTTACACCACAGCCTGTTACAGGAGCTCCATGATCAGATAATATCTAGCTATCTACCTTCTTCCTGAGCACAGCAAGCTAGAAGTTCATTGCGTTTACATCTTCTAAATACCCCACAAAGAGCACACAAATCTATCTCTAACCTGAAGTCCCACACAGTGACCGCATCAAAGCTGGGAGCCAGCTCTCCAAAGCACTAATCAAGCATCTTAACCACAAAAACGTTCCTCCTTCTGGTGTGAGAATAAGAGTTTCCCCTTATGCAGAGGTATATTTAGGAATCACCAGGGTGACTCTATAGTACTAACAAAGTTGCTATGGTAATTTTGTAATTAAACATCACTGTAAATTGCCAGCCATGATCCTCACGCAAACGAATATTTTTTGGAAGTGTGTTTTCATTTTGGCAGGCTTTAATTTATGCTTTAGCCTTATCACTCCTGCTGTAACAAGGATTTACGTGTCACACAGAGTGAGAACTATTGCTGCAGGTGCCTGCCTCACTCTTGCTGAGTGAAAGACTCCAGGGTCCCTGGATCCGTGATGGTGGGAAAGTGTGTGGTACAGTGCTCCGGGTGTGGGGATCATGGTGTGCTTGGGGAAGGGAAGTCTCCATTCTTGTTCAAAAGCAGAGTTAACCACATACCTCCCTTTCCATGCTGCTGCTGTGCATCCTGCCTAGATAACTAGAAAATCACGTGTGTCCACTCTCTGGGAGGCTCAAGCTTGTTAAAGCCACACCTCATGGACTTGGATGACTCAGTTTCCACCTTCAGTATTTTCCAAATGTGACCACTTCCTTGGGGACCTAAGCTCTAGCAGACAGGGCTCTGTCCAGCTGCACTAAACAGACAAAAAGATGAAACCACCTTGAACTTTCAATGCTTTTGATGACTGCTGTTTCGCTTCTCTTACATCCCACCATCCTTAAATGGCATCAGTCATGAGTAAGCTATCTTCATTTTCACATCTCTTATCCCTCTTTGTCTTTCATTAGTCATTTCAACCAGAAATCAGCTCCTGCTGTCCCTCTGGCTGCAGTGTCTGTCTCTCTAGACCACATCAGATTTTCAGTCAAGTACTTCTCTGCTCCCTCCCATTTGGCCCTTTGTGCTTCAGAAGAATTCACCAACTTCCACGCAATGACATCACCATTTTAAAGTCCTCCAGTTGTGGGGATGTTCTAAAAAAAATTACTAAATTAGGTGTCAAGATTGCTATATATCCCACAGATGAGTATTGGCTTTACCACTGCCTTGCACAACCTTAACTGTGCCCATTATCTATTAAGAGAAAAGGCCACCATTTCCCCTGTTTGTACTATGACCAGAATAAACAGTCTGACCCTTGCTGCAGTCGCATACCCCCGGCTCACAGTTCAGACATGGCACAGATCCACACACAGTGCATCCTTTATACCCAGCCTACCTTTTTTTTCTGGTGCATGGTGATGCTGTTCACTGTAATCACTTCTAGTTCTCATGACACTCATCACATTTTCTCTCTGAAAACTTCAGATACAGAGCTAAAGCCTGCTGCTTGCTGTGTTGCAGCCACAAATGCTCTCTT
This sequence comes from Aegotheles bennettii, assembly GCA_013398125.1. NCBI lineage: Eukaryota > Metazoa > Chordata > Aves > Caprimulgiformes > Aegothelidae > Aegotheles > Aegotheles bennettii. The sequence goes on along the minus strand of VZRW01010697.1, from coordinate 3,189,472 downwards.
AAATAAGAGCAGTATTTCTGAGCAAGAAACTCAAGAGTGTGCACACAGGAAGAAGATATTTTTCCCACAGAGAATTTACAAAAGGTAGGAGAAGAAAGCAATTTTGCATGAACTACACAAATGTCTCACTTAAATTATGAATAAAGGAGTTTCTGAATGGATGATCTTATGGAAAACCGAAAACCACCATCCTTCTGTCTTTGTAATATTAGTAAAAAGAAACTACTTAAAATGCAAAGAATAAAGGGCCAAGGAGAAAGGTTTGTTCATTTTGTTCTAATAAACTTTTTTATACCACCACTGTTTATTGCCACAATTGTTTACAATATGTGTTGCAGCACTTAAAACTCTTCTGAAAGCCTCATGCACTTTTTATAAGAGATTAGCTGGAGTCATGAGACCTTCAATAACCTCACTGCTTGGTGGTAGGGTTTCAGCATAGGCTTTTTGTTCATTCCACAAGGGAAATGCAGGGAGAAATGCTGATCTTGAGTTTCAAATTGAAGTTTGCCTTTCTTCTTCCATGAGACTCATAGTTAGGAATATTTAAAATCGGTACGAGTATAAGCAGAAGTGCCTCCAAATACAAACAGGCTGAGCACGGAGCTGGTTTGAGCAAGGACCAATATACAGTATTGTCCAATGCGACTTATTACATAAAATAGCCACTGTCAGTGGTAGCCACTGACTTGATGCAAAAGTCCTTGAGTTTATCTCTCAAAGTACCACTTAATAACTTTAGATCATTTTGCTGTCCACTTGTATATAAAAAAGGATGAAGTTGAATAGGCTCTTCAGGTAGAAGAGCTTAAATATCTCTAAACAGGGATATTTGGTTCTGGACCTGCTGATCACATACAGTCCAGCTCATACAGCTGTGCTGATGGTCCCCTTTCCCATCATCTGGGATTCTCTCTTGAAGGCTCCATGAGGACCCTGCAGTTAACTCAAGGAATGAATTTTGCATCCAGCTCTGGGTTGGCTGCACACCACTGGCAGGACAGGACTTCAGACACTGGGAGTGAGGAGCAGATAACACTTTGGGTGGTTGCTTTAGAGCAGCAGCCTGCACTGCTGTTGACAGCTGCGGGCAGTTTAAAATAGACAATCTCCCAAACAGACACATCTACAGTGTTTCTAATTAAGTCAGTGATGGAATTAAATTCTGCCTCAAAGCTTGTTTCATAATAACTCTCCAACTGGCAGCACTTCACCTTCCTTTCTACCATCTGAAAAAAGAAATAGTAGGCAGAGGAATAACGACCTTCAAATATTTTCACTGGCTTGCAATCACAGAATAGAAGTGTGCAAGGGTTAAGCAGATTTGATCCTGCCTGTCTCCTGCTGTGATGCAGTTTCTCTAATCAAGTATAATTAAAAAAGAAAAAAAGAAACAGCAATACAATACCATAAACACAGAAATAGTAATCATGGTGGAAGCAAAGTCACATTTATGCAGTGGTGTAAATCACATGAAGCGCTAAATACTCTCAAGCTGTTGCTCATAAGTAATGTTGTTCATGGAAACAATCCACTGTTTTTTTCTGGGACTACCTGCCAGAGAAAGGATTCACAGAATCAAGTCTGTGAACACTAACAGACATCTGGTTCTGTCACAAATGCAGTTTTCACATTGTGATTATTATGTTAGACCAAGTGACATTAAGATTTTAATTTATTTGCTTCTTTTTATTTAGGTGACATTTGCCAGATGAGCTGCAGAAAAACCTGTGATTGTTGGTAATTGTGGGTTCTGGTTCCAGATGAATTCCCATGCAGGCAAAAAAAAAGAAGAGCTCCGATGAACACAAATGCAACCGAGTATTTTTTGTATCGTTTGTTTTTCCTCAGATTTGCTAATAATACCTAATTATAATAATAAATGTTTTAATTCAGTCGTGGCATTAATCATCACCTTCATTCTCATCTCACGTCAGCGGTGACATTCAAATAATGCTCATGACTTCAGTAGAATAATTCCAGATTTACACTGACACTCCCTAGTAAAACAGTTCTACTTTAATAGTACTTGTAAAGCAAAATTCTCTTTCCCAGTTAAGTCCCACACACCCATTACTGAATGGGATCCTCAAGAAGGGAAAAATAAACTGGTTTTAGGACATGCCATTTCTGAAACTTTCCCTTGTTTCCCAGCTGTGTGTGCTACCTCAAAATCTCAGTGCTCAGTAAGTTGCTTTACTAGCAATGATTGCTTTATTTCACAGGTTGTATTGTAAGGCTGATTTTTCTTTTTGTTAGAGCTAACCAGAAAAATTGTTATGCAGAAAGCAAAAGGTTAAAAATAAAGGATAATAAAGTAAAAAAATGAAGATTTCTCGGACTATATTTCTGTTTAATTGAATTGGAAAACTGCTTGCTACATATTTAAAGTTTTCAATTAGGGTAGCTGTTTTGCCCTTTAAAAGAAATGAGATAAATTAAGCAGTTTTAATTGAGCTCATCTCATTTTCATATTCCTGTTTCTCACCCACACTGTGATGGAAGGTCTGAAAAGTAATTGTGGAGGAACACCGCACTGCAAGAACAAATTCTAATTATTGCAAAGGAAAGTTAAAATATTTTATTTTCAAATATACTATTTTTTTCCTTTCTGTTTAATTTCGAGAGTAATTTCTTACTGCTGTTCAGCTCTGTTTTTCCCCCGAGGCAGCTTATGTTGGAGAAATGTTGAGAGATGGCATGTAGTTAGGGAATGATAACAGCAAAATGAAAACAAATACTGGGGAGCTGACAAATACAGCATTATCAATATTGACAGAGAGATTGCTCTCCTAGCACTGACAGCCTCATTCTTCCCAGGTTGGAGGACACAGGCAGCAGTTATCTCAGCTACCCCTGGGGATGGCACAGGGCTGTTAGTGTGAGCAGGGGTCTGCCCGTGCTTTCCTGATGCACGGAGATGTGCAGCCTTGAAATCACACTATTTACATCAATTCCACACCCTTACGGATTGATGTATGGACATGGCTGTCTGCAGGGAGTCGTTCCTGTTGGAGGGGATTGGGTTGGGATTGGGGCTGTGTTGGAGAGGGAGGAGGGATGGGGCAAGGCTGGTCACGCTGCTTCCACCCTGGAGCTTCTCTCACTTAGCCTGTGTCCATGGTTTTGAAGTGTACATGTGGCCATAAAGGAGAGTGGCTGGTACCCAGGGGCTGGTGGTGGCTCAGCTGCCAGCACTGCTCAGCCCAGCACATTCTTGGTCCCTTGCCCTTGTTCTGCCAGCCTTCCCAAAGCAAAGCTCCCTGGGGTGTCACCTGTCCCAGACCCTATGAGCAGTCACTCTGCACAATGTTAATGATATCTCTTCATCAAAAGACTCTCTTCTGGAATACTGTTAGTACTGCAGAAAGTAAAGCCCCTCAGATATGTGGTTTGCTGCTGTCATCTCACAGGCATTTAGCTCCGGGGATAAACGCATATAGATTAATCTGACTTTCATTTAATTTTTGCTTTATTTATGAGGTACTTTATAATAAGTTTGTATTATTACAAAATATTATTACAGATAATCATTATCATTACTACGGCCTTAAATAAGGCTGTCTGTACTAATATTTCATTTCATAGGTCCCCTAACAGTGTGAAATAGTAACTGAAATCATGATATATAATCGCCAACGACTGACAGCTTTGGTTTTTAATGGAGCTATCAAAGGAGAAGGGCACTATCTATCAGTCTGCCTATAAAGTAAAGAAAACTAATAGAGGAACTCAAATGTCTTATTTTCTCTCTACATCGGGTTCAACATGCTGGGAAAGCTGACAGAAGCAAGACACTGACTCTTGTAGGTCACAGTGCTGAAGAAATAATTCCTTTGTTTTGCCTCATATACCTCTTGGAATCTTTTGTGGGGATTTTTTTCACATAAAACTGTGCTTTTAAGGACAACTCCTCCCAGATAAATATTCAGGTGTTTAATTAAGTAGTTTTTTGCAGAAGTGTCAGGAAAAACTGCCAATGAATAAAGGGAAAGAGCTGGAGGTGATGTGCCTTTTTGCAGTGATGAATAAACCTTGCTTAGAAACGTCAGTGAATCTGCACAGACAAAAGCATAGCAGTTGCCAAGAGTTCAGTGAGAGCAAATTAAATAGCAAGTGAGAGCAGTCATCAGCTCTGCAAAAGCATTCAGCACCTGTAAGAGGTCTGCAGATCTCTTCCTTTGAGGTTTGTGTTGTTCCCTATTGCACCCATTTTGACTCAGCTTTCCCCACTTTATTAGCATTGTTTCCTGCTCAGATATGTCAGATAATGTCATTGCCATGCACATTTGGCAATGCACTAAAAAAGGATGTCCTCTCACATCACTAAAATAAATAGCCCCATGAGCCTGCCAGGGAGATTTTATCTCCTCTGTGAGAAGAAACTGCAAAGCTTGCAAAGGTCACTGCACTTCTCTGCTCTTCGTCCTTTTTACCAAAGAGTGAGGAATATTTATTTTTTATGTCTCTGCATGTAGAAGACTTGTTAAAGTCTAATACAAATATAAGCTAGTTAAAACCCACACAAAATAGGAAAAAGCCCCTGCTTTGGTGACATTTACTCTCTAAGGCAGAGCATTTGAGGTAAAATAATCGCTTTGCATGCTAAGAGTATCTTCATTTACACCTTCAGCAGATAGCATGCCGTGAGCCCCTAGCATGTGTCAAAGGTAAATTGTCCATTGAACTTGGCCCTTTCTGGTTAGCTAAATAGTTCAAGGAAAAACTGAAACCAGACAGAGCAGTGGTCCCATGCAGCCCAGCACAGAGCTGAACTCTCTGTAATGTAAAAAGGATAATTGCATACTTCAAAACCATTGAGAGGTTTGCAAAATTAACAGGAGCACAAGCCTTAACCAGTTTGTCAGTTTGTGTCACAACAATGCAATTTACTCCATGAGGCATCCAGGGCTTTAATATGTACCTGACTGACAGTTTCAATCACAGTGTTTCTGTAATGGCCAGCAAGCAGAAATCGGGTGGTGGAAGAAGCCCAGAGTGTTGGCAAGTTTTGCAGCAAGCTGTGTTTGCATTAGTGAGTGTAAATTGGTCTCTAGGAGGAGGTATCAAACATCCTACTTGTGGTTTTTTTCCCTCTGTGCTTGCAATTAGCTGGGAGGGGAGCACAGATGTTTTGCAAAGAACTCCTATCAAATTTAAAGATGTAAAATTGTTAGGGTGCCTCCAATTAATTTTCCACCTCAGTTTAAATGACATATTTATATTGTAGCACTGTGCAGGATGTTCTGAGGTGAGTGGACAAAAATTGCCACTGAATTTTGCTGCATGAAATGAATTTGTACTGTCCTGATGAGCATGTGCACTGAGGGTATCATTTTATTGAGTCCCCAGATAAAAAAATACACTTTCCTGAAGACATTACTGGCATTTCTGGTGCACTTCTGTTGTTTATTGCTGTTGTATTTTGTTCTAATTTATTCTCATTGTCCTAAGGGAAGACAGAGTATTTTCACAGGACCCATTACATCTGTAGTGTTTGCAGAAATGTATTACCTGAAATCTGCTTGGCCAGAGCAAACCAGAAAAGAAGTGTTTTACTCTTGCTTTAGCCTAGTGCTTGATTTTGACTGGCAAGTAACTCTTGAGGCAGAACACCTTGGAGCACATGTCTTGCATGGACTCAGCCCAGGGAGCTTGGGAGAGAGACCTGCCTGAGAAACTCAAAATCGGATGGGGAGACACTGTTTCAGGCAGCCTGGGTGTGGGCAGCTGTATGGCATTGTTAAAAATGTCCCCGTTCAATTTACACGTGGGAAATGCACTGACAGACAACACCAGCACCTTATACCTACAGCATGTAGGAGGCCATACACTGCAAAGCAGTCACCGGGGACACGCTTCTGTCACACTCGCCTCCTGGAAATATTGTGTCTGGCAGAGATGCAACCAAGGAAGTTTTAAGCCCATGTTTCTAGCAAAGGCTAACTAGAAGTAATTATTTTGCATGATTAACAAAAAAAATATTGTGTTGATCTACAAGTGTTCTTTTTCCCCTTAGCAGCCTGGCTGGTTATAGAAGCAGAAGTGATCCTTTGTATGTTGGAGCATTTAGGTATATTGAAACAGCATCTTGACAGTCAACTCTGAGGCTAAGATTGTAATAATTTATATTGGCCTGGGAATAGTAGAATAATTGTTGCGAGAAGACTTAAATGTAAAATGTGGTTAGCTTATTACAGAGTTTTTAACTGGCAGCTTGCAGTCCCATGAGAACCCATGGACTACTTTCAGAACATCAGCAAAGATTCACTAAGTAAAAGAAGCACACACTAAAATTTGCTGGACCATATTCCACATCTTTAGAGGTACAAGATGCTGTGGCCTGTAAGAGTAAGATTTCATGCTACAATAAGGGACTCACAGTCTTCAGAAGTGTTTAGGAAAATATATCCATAAAGTTGGTAAAGTATTTACAGATTGTTTAAATATTTTTAGTCACATTCCAGGCATTTATAAATTTAAACTTGTAGTTATTCTAACTCTGTATTCAATATTGAAAGGGTGCTGTATCCATCTGAAAGACAGTGTGATAACCCTTTCTTGTAGTAAGCTCCCATGGTGTAATTCACACATGACTGAGCAACATCTTTTTGATACAAAGCAGGGGGAGGAGGTGGGAGCAAGAGGAGGGTACCACCACACTCTTGGCAGTCTAGGTTATAGTCCAAATGGAAAACCAGGGGTTAATGGAGGAGGTTTATATAAATTGCACAGATAAATGATCTTGTTCTTTAAGAAACACAATGCCACAAAGTCTCACTTGAGGTGATCCTTGAAAATCAAGAGAAAAATAGCAGCGGCTGTTTTGCCTGGAGCTGGAAAGTCAGTGTTCCAAAAAAAAGCGTTAGGAAAAACGAGGGGGGAAAAAAGAGGGAGGTGGAGAGAGGGAAAGCTGCAGTCTGACTGCTTTGGAGCCTGCAGTGCAAATTCTCCCAAAGCCAGCAATATATATGGCTACCAAAAAAAAGCTTTGCAGTGGATTGTCAGCAGAATATATTCTCATGTGTGGATGCAAGTAGGAAGTCATTTGCTGCCACTGTGGAGGCAGCCTTGCCAAGCAAGCCTGGGGGAGCCTCCAGAGCAGCTAGGAGCAGCCATGCTTCACTGCCTTGAGAGTTCATTAGGTAAGGGATGCTGCGAGAACAGCCAATGCAAAGACCCTTACAGCTGAGATCTGCTTGGAGCCAAATGCATTGCTGAGAATGCTAAATGTAGGTTCTTGAATGCAGCAGAGAACCAGAGGTGAGGATTGCGGTGTATGGGTCACTGCTCTGCAGAATGCTGTGTGGTCTGAGCTACAAATGGCACAACCTGCTGTCCTTGAACCATTGGGTCAAAAGAGAAGAGTTAGCAGAGGCTGACAGTGCTGGGATGAAACTGTGCTGCAGTTATGCATTAGCTTGTGCCATTTGTCATGGGGGGAGAGAGGGCAAAGACACAAGCAGACACTGCAACAAAAGGTCTTAGACATTCCTCTGTGTAAGGGCTTGATGAAGAGGGTGCAGCGTTTTCTTCCAAGGCAAGAGGAAGCTATTGAACCTTGTTTATTATAGGGGAAGGAAAATATTTATCACCATCTTTATTTCTCTTTATTTCATCAAAATAAAGCAAAATCTCTGCTTTTGTCAAAGATTAAGAAGACCGCACACATTCTGAGGATGAAAAATCTGCTCAGCAGTTACCAGTATATCAACAAAAAGAATTCAAGGCTGAAATCTTTGGCAACAGAAATCTTTGCAGCAGCATTCCCCCCCCCCCAAGTTAATTTATGCTGAAGACCTTGAATAAAAGAAGTCTCCACAGTGCTCACGTTCCTGTGCACTAGAGTTAAATCAGCAAACTGATTTTTGTAGCCAGTCCTTGCTTTACCTTTCAGCATGGATCCAGCACTCCCTAAGTCCTGGGGTCTGCTAAGCAGCACTGTCAGGTTTTCATTTATAAAGCACCCTTTGTGATCAGGTTTCTTTAAAAGAAGAATGACAGTATCACAGGTTAAGAATATTTGTTCAGGAATACAGGAATATAAAGCAACACATAAATTAGGGCACAACAAGGCTTTAGTCCTCAGCCTCTTTGAAATGCCAGAAGATGGGCTTTTGACCAGCACTTTCATAGCAAATTCTAGGAATTGCTGCTGGACCTGAACTTTTCTGAGTTAAGGGAACAACAGATAGCTTCACTGAAAAAAGAATAGACACAAACCACCAGGAAGAGAAGACTGCACAATTTTAGCCTTTTGCCCTTTAGTTGGTCAATCAGGATGGACACTGAGAAATGTGGAGAAGGTGTCTATAACACCGCAGCAATAAATCTGTGCTCAGAGACTTCCTGAAAGGTCCGAGTAAAATCCCGGTGTCATCATGATTTTGAGAAGCCTTTCCTGGCAGAGTGTGAGGTCCCAGCCAAAACCCTGGCTTGAATCTGCAGGCTCATATTTCAGGAGATCACTGCTACTTGCACAGGTGTAACTACATTTTCCAGCAGACACCACAGCTTGATTCTCTCCTAACCCCGAAGCTTCTCTTCAAACTTGTCCTACTCCACAGTATCCTTAAAATGCTCTAGTATTCCTTGGGACTTCGAAAGTCTGCACTGACAGGCATCGATGATCTGTGTTCATAACATATTTTTTATGGCAGTGTGCATAGGTCTGTGGAAAAATTCTTGGAGCTCTAGGACTCTGAATGTGAAATCAGATTTGTGTTTTGCATCAGTTTTGGAGTTGTAAATATAAATTTTTTTTGACCACCCAGACCCTACTGAGGCTATGTAGCATGATTCTGAGATTTGGCTTTATATTCTCAGTAGTATGAACAACTGCACAAACCAGCTGGGGACAAAGGTTCAAGAGAAATATCGTAGCTGACAAGCACGATGTGGGAAGAGTCCAGAATGACTAAAGAGCTATGTGCCAATGAATCGCTGGTTTTCATGAATGCCCCAAACCCAGAAGAATCTCAAATGACGTCTGTGAGTACAATCACTTGACCCAGCCCACAGACACAGATGGGTATTCAGAAACACATGCCAGACTGTTCAGAAGGCAGATGGAGATGAAATTAAATGATAACAGCTAACTCACTTTGAACACAATTGCTGAAAGTTAGCTTTGCATATCCTCAAATTCAAACCAATGTACTCTCTGTCTTTGTAGATGTTTGTAAAACAGCGTGCTGAGAAATCAAGACAATCTTTCATTTTTACAGGTAATTGTAGCAGCATTATGTGTACATTAATGGCTTTGGGCACTTTTCCAGAATTTCTTGCTTCAGCTAGGAGATGCTCAGTGAAATAGCTTCACAGTGGTTATTCTGTTGCTTAGTGACATAGTGGCAACAATAAATATCTCCACTAAAAGCAAGTGGTCTATTTAAGAAAAAATGAAGGGGAAAAAGATAGTCTAGAATGTAAAACATGTCTCATTTGAACTTTAGGGTCAATCCAGGCCAATTTTAAGTGTGCTACAAGATCATATGTTGTATCCCCCCCACCAGCATATCTCAGATGAAGTCTCAGGATAAAAGTCTCAGCCCAACTTTTGTCCAGGACATTTTTAAAGAAAATTAATGTCCCATTTTCAGGATTGACTCAAGTATTTTAATTAAGGACTTTGTACAGTATTTGCTGGACTGTCTGAAAAGAGGAGAGTAGGAGACCTTGCTAATTTGCACAGGTACAAACACTTCTTTCTGGAGCTAGTGAGTGTCCATAGCAAATAAAAGGAGCAAGAAAGAGGAAGTGATTGGAAGAGACTCTGAGGGCTTTATTTCTGCAGTGCTCAATATAATTATCAGCAATTTTATTTTATCTGTTCCTGAGTCAAGACAATCTTCTGTGTCTTCAAAGTGTGTCTTCTCGATCCTGTTCTTGTTTTTCAGGTATGATGAGCCAAATGTCTCTCCGTTGACTGCTCTATGTACAGAAAGGATGCATTTGGACCATTACCTGTACCTACATTGAGAAAAATAGCTCATAAACAATCCTGTAGATTCATGAAGCATACACAGAAAGAGGATAAGGGACTTCTTATAATTCTGTCCCGTACCTTTCCATGTGGGGACACATGAGCCTTCCCCACTCGCTTATGTTAGATGGGCATGTCCTTCAATGCAGGGTGGGAAATCCCTCACTGATGACTGCTTTTATTTTTCCTCGCCTGTAATTCTCCTCCTCTCAGGCTACTAGGAGCACCAGAGCTGTCAGATGCCTTCTGAAGAGCGGGGTTACCTCTTCGCGTCCGAGCAGGCTAAGCTATAAGTGCAAGGTCTGGTTCATTGGCTTATCAGTGCCTACCCTGAAACTGCAGCTCTGCCTCCTGGGCAGAGAGCTCCTGCCTGGGCACCCAGCCCAGCGCTCCTCAGCTGTGGCTTTATTCAGCCTGGATGAGAACTCACTCTAGCTATTTTCCTGTGCCAGTTACATATGAGTTTATTTACCCAGTTTGTTTTATGCCTTTTCTGTTTCGGCATCTCAGCTCTGAAGTGGGTTGTGCAACTTCCATTAGAAGTATGAAGAAACTCAGCAGCACTATAAATCAGAGATTTAATCTCAAATGATTACAAAACCAAAAAGAGTAAATAAATTATAGTTAGCAGACTTACCTGGTTTTGTGTAATATTTATCTCAGAATAAATACGTCTACTCTGACATCAGTATATTGCTTTGAATTTATTTTGTTTAAAAAGCTCTGTGGTAATTATTTGGTCTAACAGGAATTGCACATTGATTATTTTTTCCTGGAGATTTATTCATCCTTGTTGTTTATTCATACTCCTCAGGATCTGGACGGGCTTTTGAATAATTTGTATTCATTATGATGCAATGATATATGATCAGTAGGGAACATCAAGAAGAATCAGTGACATGAATTTTCATCAGTTTTAATAAATGTTGAATACATTTTTCCTGGTTTTGTTTTGGTTTTGGTTTTGTTTGGGTTTTTTTTTAAATCTAACTGTATGTCAGAGCTTGCATGTTAGCGAAGGAGTTAGGTGAATGAAAAAGGAAAAGGAGATTTTCTTCTCTGTGTATTTCTGTCTAGCAGATATTCAAGTATAACAACTTACCTTCTTTCTGCTTAGGACCCAAAGTATGCACTTGGTATTTTTAAATGGAACCTTGCTCCTAGTCTCTAGACAGAGAGATAGCAGGATTAATTCAACTCCCTGAGAAGGAATTACAGAATTTGAAATCTTGAAAAATCTATATCTAATTATACACTATTTGTGGTTCCATTTTTAAATACACCAAGGGTCCAGAACTATACTGCCATAAAATGTGGGGACATGGGTAATTCTTATTCTTTTTCCTTTGCAGGGGGCTTCCTCACGAGTACAGAATAATCAGTGATAAATTAATTTATCTAAGCAGCACAATAAATTGGAAGGACAGAAGATTATATTCATCAAATCATCCCCAATGTGCACATAGAGATAAGTGCAGCATTTTACACAAGTGTGATGTGCTTCATCCAGCTGCACAAGTACTCAGACATTTACCCTGCAGCACACTCTGATGCTTTAATCTTGAGCACCAGTGAACAAAGCATTTCAGATCAGGCAAACTTGGAGCTCCTTTTTGTGGTCAGATGTCACTTGTTTAGTGATGCTAACTAATTGACGTCTAACAGACTCCTAAGACTGTGGCTGGATTTTAATATGTTAATCCCATGCAATTTCAAGTTTCCCTCTATTATTTTAAATATTTTTTCTCCTATTACTTCCTTTAAAATAGTCTGAGCAAAACAAATTCACAGCAAAACAAGTGTCTCAGTAACCAGATCATGCAAAAACATCCAACTAAGTCAGTCAGTATGAAAATACAGAAAAAAAATTGTTATCACCACCACTTTTAGTAGCTCATTTGTTAGGTGTGATTTATGTGACATACCTAACTCTAGTCTATACAGAAGGTATTACCACAAGCCCTGTGCTGCCTCAGTGCACAACATTTGTGGGAGCTGGGCTAAGCCAAACGCAGTACTATCAGTAACTTAATCAAAATAAAGAGGACCCACAAATCATCTATATTTCACCCAAATATCACTCTTCTACACACAAAATTCAAAGGTTATAGGAAGAGTGAAAACATAAGTGCTGGAGACTATCAGTGCTGCTACTATACAGAGAATGGTACCTGTGTTGTATTTACATTTATTTTCAATATTTATTTTCACAGAAGTATTTTCATGAACTATGACAAGGTTGAAGAATTCAAAATCATACCAATATATGCAATGGCAGAATGACAGAAACCATTGTAGGCTGGTAATGTATGTGCACTGTGTTCGACACAAGACAGCTCTTGTTCTCTCTCGGCCATTATCTAGGGCAACAACTCTAGGGCTGGAAGACCTCACTGATTCATCTAAAAATAGACTATCCACTGTGTCAGTGCAATTATCAGTTGCTTCAACACCCAGAATTCTACCCTAGCCTTACAGCCAGAGAGCTTTGTTTAACTATGTTGGCCTCTGAGTGCACACAATACCATTATCAGCTCTCATTCAACTAGCATGGTCATCCATTGATGTGTGGAACTTGCTAATGGGGATTTTACCTGTGGCCCGGCTGTCGATAATTATGCCCTTTTGACCAACATGTATTAAGTGGATTATGCTGTTAAATACTTCCTCCCAAGTGTCCTGGGTTAAAATTGTACTGCCTTCTGCAGCTGAACAGCACAAAAAACCTCTAAAAATTTACCATCATTGAAGGCTGTAGCCAAAGAAATTCAAACCATCTGCAAGCTGATTTAATGTAGCTCATGCCATTCCTGATTTATTCTCTTTGTCCATATATTGCACTAATCCAGTCAAATTTCATTATCACCACTACTTTTAGCAGACATTAACAAAGTGCTCGCCTCCACTCCCTCCTCCCACTGACAGCACATGAATGACAGCTGCCGTATTGCTCTGCTGGGAAGTTACTTTCCAGAAGCACAATGACCAAAGCAGCTCTTAAAAAAGTGTGTGAGCCTGGCTTTATCCTGATTAGGTTTCAGATGTGAGCTGGGGAGGATGGCAGGTAGGAGAGCAAGGAGAGTCCTTGGACTGAAACAGCCTGTGTTAAATTGAGCATACTCAGGGAAAATCAGGATGCGCTCAGGAGGGAGCAGAGCAAGGCTCTAGGTGTGGGCATGAGTAGCAGTTCTTCAGAAAGGGATCTTGGATGTTAATCACAAGCTGGACTGGAGTGAATAATATTGTTTGGCTGTGGAAAAGGCTCAGCACCACCCTAAGAGCTCTGAACTGCGGTAATCCTGCAGAGTGCTGCCTTCAGTTTGGGGCAGAATGTTTCACAAAAATACACGAGTCCAAGGAACATGAAACAGGGTGAATGGAGGACATGACCTAAGAGGAAAGACCAAAACCCATTGTAGTAGATTTGGAATCAGTTCTGTCAGCACAATGAGACCCCAGGACCCGTTTCAGGCTGTCCTGCCCCCAGTCTTTGGCATTCCCATTGCCTGTTGTAAGAACTTTTATATAAGAGACTAGAAGGAGTGGAATAATTCATATAATTCATACTCCGTGACTTCTGTAGGCAGTTTAAGAAGTAATGGGCTTACATTACAGGAAGAAGATGAAGGTTAAACATTGCGTAAGCTTTCTGAAGAGAAGGTTGGTGAAGTTTGCCTGGGAGACAGGTGTTTAGAAAATACAGGGAGATGAATATAAATATTGTTACTTACTTGTATATTTATATTTTACCTTTAAAATGTATGTTATATAATTACATAATAAACCAAATCAAGGTCAATACATTTATATTTATACTTTATAAGTTTATACTTTATAAGTTTGTTGTCTTCATCTGAATATTTCATGCACTTCAATCAACTGAATGGTATAAAAATATTTTTATTTTATTCCAACAAATATGGAGAAGTTGAGTTGACTAAATGTAATTTTATGCTTTGTTTTTGCCTGCCTACATATCTCAAGGCCAACTGGTTCCTAGGTACTCTTATAAATCAAGAGTAGCACTGCTAATTTACCTGCAGACTTATCCTTGTAAAGGATTCAAGAACCAGGTCAACAGATTTTAGAAATTTTTCACCAGTGTTCTTTTTCAAAACTTAGCAGGTATGGGGAGACTGCCTCAATAGCTGCTGTGCTGTACCCTCTGTATGATAATATTTAGGTATGCTAGCAATCTTTTTTCTTTTCCATGGAAAGAAATAGGATACAGCAATAAAGGTGAAGCTAATTATTGCTGGCTCTTGGTGTTAACAGAATAGCAATCTCATTGACTTGCAGTAAAAAATAATATGTAGCCTGAAACATACATATTATACATGCTGGAAAGCACATTCCCAATGCAAATACCATGTTACAGACATTGTAAAATTAACATATGCAGCCTATAGTAATGCTTTATTAGAAATACTATACCTAAACCCATGTATAGTTATTTTGTATATAGGCAATATAATTTTATTTAGTATGAGGAACTGGGTTACAGGATCTGGCTGAGATATCATTTCCTTGTAATTCAGCAAGGGTGTACATAAACTGGGTCTTATGAATCTGAAGTTATAAAGTGCTTTAAGATCTCCAGGTAAAGCTGATCGGAAAATGCAAAATACTGCTTTTTGCATAACGTCTCATTACATGCATGTTCTCTCAGTTGTCATACTTCAGACAGTCTTGTACCTTATTCTAAACATGCAAATCAGGATTCCTGCCAATCTCAATTCGTTTACAAACTGACACTAAATGTAAAATAACACCAACAGAACCAAAACAATTTTTGATGCCAAGGTACAATAAATGCGTCCATGACTGGTCCTACAGAGAGCTGTATGAATGCAGACAGACTCAGATCACACTCATCTTCTGCATCTCAGGGATAATGAAAGTAGATGTTTTGTTCTTAAAAGTGCATCCCAGGCCCACTTATCTTCATACACTTGCTTTCCTCTTGATGCCACCTAAAATCTTGAACCTCCAGTGTGATTTTTTATCAAAAATCTCTTAGGCTGATACACATGTTTGTCTGGATAGAATTTCAGGCCATTGGGGATGGACAGCAGGCAGGGACAGGGAAGGGTTTGGGAGAAGGCTGAGGTGTAGGCAGCTGGGAGGGCTCGGGATGTTTGGGATGGTCCTGACAGTGCAAGTGGTATGCAGAATTTCTCTCCCATAAAAGACCTTTACCTTGTTCAGTTTGATCTTGGAGCACCTGTTCCCTCTAATTTCTTCTCAGCCATTAGGATGTGTCCCCTTGCCCCATCAGGATGAGGGTTTCCCCAACATTTTACACTGGAATGGGACATGGTCAATGTACAATGTTGGGAAGATGAAGAGTTTTCATGCACATTGCATTGATCATTGCTTTTTATGAAGCTGGCTCTGTAAACACGGTCCTTTAGCTTAATTAGGAGATAGTTTATAGTAAATTTTGTCTTTAATTTTTTCTGATACTAAAACCATCGTTGTAGAAAATAAGAGTCAATTTCTTGTTGACTCATACAATGTCAAGGCTGAACCTTTCACAAAAATTATTGATGCTTCACTGCAGAGCGAGTGTAGGGGAGGATGTCACCTGAGGAAAGCACATTTGAAAACATAGACTTACTTTTACATCCTTATCACGATTATCTGATAAATGAAGTGAAGTATTTGAGAAGTAGCAACTGGGAAATTATTTTTTTAGAGTCTAATTTAGCATTTTTTAATCTGTGCTAATATCAGCGCTGGAAAAACAGCACTGAGATTTCTGACTCTTAAACTACTTCGTGCTTCAGAGCTCTGGAAATGTGTTGTCTTGAAGGTATTTAATTGGGAATTAAACAGCTGGAACAGAAAAAGAAAGTGCCACTTCTGTAGCAGTCTGTCCATAACAAATTCACATAGAAAATCTGGTTATTAAAACCACTCAAGATTACTCAGAACTCTTCTTCTATTTGTCATCCTTGTCAGCTATGTAAAGCTGATCTTGCCTACTTAACAGCTCAAACCTTGGCAAAAATACTTCCTAATATAACCATGTGCAATGGTAAAAAATAGAAAATTGCCTACTTTAGCCACAGGGTGATGAGAGAGAGGAGGGAAGTGGAGGAGAAAGCAGTTTAGGTGCTGTGCTGGAAAACCTGAACCCTCATCGTGCACCAGAGCTGTGTGGCGTGCGGTTTGTTAACATGCCAGGAGAGGTAGAACCTAAAACCACCGGCTCTCACACCTCCTGCTTTGTTGATCACACATCCTGCAAACAGGATGAAGTGTATAAAAGAGAAGGCGGCCCTGCCTGGTAGCATGCAGCATTTCTCATGTTCCTTGCACCTGGGTGGAGCTCTGGAAGCTGATGCTGCAATGACAAGCTGAAAACCCATCCCTGCAGTAATCCACTCCCAAACCAGCACAGTTCCTCTGCCTAAGGGAGGGGGATGGGACTCTTAACATAAAAGAGCATTTAACTTTCAGTTTAAATTGAAAGAAATTGGATTAGTGAGTCACACAAGCAGGATCTTGCTATGGTTAGAGGTGGGTTTGCTGTGTTGCTTGCTCATTAACTTGATCTCTTTGAAGAGAGCTGGAGCCTCCCAGCAATTTGCTGTTTTAATCCTTGTGATTTGTCTGGTGACTGCCTGGTTTTAGTTATGGATTTGTATAGATGTTAAAAGCTTTCAACAAACAAAATGAAGATTATTAGTGGAACAAGTTGTTCCAGCTTTTCCTCTTGGAGATTTGTTTGTGGAACACACAGGTTTAACGTTTTATGCAGCCAGTGTTGGCAGTGATAAAATATCTCCAGGTTTTATGGAGACCAAGGGTCTCACTAGTGAATCACTACTGTCTGTAAGGAATATAGCATGTATGCTGGTTCTCTTATCTTCTACATGCACACTGCTTAAGCTACTTGTGAGCTTGGCACAGGTTCTCTTTTCAGTGCTTGAGTGAAATTTATCTCTGGACAGCTGGTGATTTGGGCTAAAATTATTATTCTATTTGTATCATTTATATTTCTAGTTAAAGACATCCCATTCTGCAGTCAGGATGCAGAGTGCCTTTTCACTTTCTGCTTGACAAACACTTGTTCAGTGGTGCTCCATTCCCCAGAGAGTTTAAAACCTTTGGCCCTGCTCCTGCAAGGGACTGAATAGTCCCATTAACCCTAACAAGACAATTAAGACTTTGGAAATGAGAGACAAACAACATATGTGCTTTGTGTATGTGTGCATAGGTATCCATATACGTGGACACCAATTTAGATTAGCAAATGAATGCATATGGGGAGTTGTTTTCTGACAACATATTTCAGTTTCTGAGGTTTGTGCCCTGCCTCAGCTTTCCTTTCCCCTCAGCAGCACATCTCTGGCCAGCCAGGAGAGGGATAAGAAAGGAGGGTGTTTGGAGACCTTATGGATGAGTTAAACAAGAATAGGTCTGTAACAAAAGATAAGCCAATTTTTATGATATGTGCCCAGAGGCAGCCTCTGGCTGTAACAGGCTGTGGCCTCAAAGGTGCCAATTACAAGTGTATTTTAAAAATGAGTTTGTAATTTTATTTTAATAAAATCATATCTAGGCAATCCCATCTGGACTCCTTCCAGTCGCATGACAACAATTTTCAGTATTCCTCTAAACATCCCTACAAATGTCTTTTACCAGCCATCCACAGCTCTCTTCATAAACACTGGAAACAAGCAGTTTCAGAGAGAGTAGTGACATGGACAGACATCACTTTGGTTTTCATGTCACATTCCCCGCACACAGGAGTTTTAAGAGATTTATTTTGTTTAACATTACAGAAAGATTTTCATAATGACCAAAGTGTGGAGGTTATTTCTAGGCAATCATGATAATGCCTGAACTTTTAAATTATTTTAGCTTTGTTTAGCCTTGGAGGGAAGGTGAAAGGGGAAGGCAATGTTGTTTATGCTTAGCTACACTGACAGTCAGGTAAATAAAATTTATTTGTCTTCTCCCCATTTAAGATTTCCCCAGCTACCTCCATCAACTCTCCCTCATTCTTTTTTTCATATTTTATCCTCGGTTTTAAATCTTACTCTGAATGACAACATTAGCTTTCTAAACTACTCAGCAATATCAGTTTTCCCCCAAAGACTTCCCTGAGGCTGATTTTGTATAGGCTGCAGTTGGCTCTTTTTTTTTATGACTTACATTGAACAATATCCTCACTAATGACATTTCCTAAGCAGTGATGCACCAGGGAAAAGCAAGGAATGAGAAGTAGGAATGATGAATGCAGTCTAAATGGATCGAGGGGGAAGTGCTACAATTTGCTCCTGTATCACTCCATAAAAACTACAATTCTTGTCTCTTTCCATCCACCATAAAGATGGAGCACTGTGCTGCGATATTCTTAGACAGATATATCAGGCGTAGTATTGCATAATACATTTTTGCATCCTTACAAAGAAGATACATGCCTAAGCTAAGTTCTGTATCTGTCTAGATAGCCTGATAAAAAAGCCGCAGCTGAAAGAATGAAATAATATCGAGATGAAAATGCAATAAATAACATCCTGGAAAGGAAGGAGGTGATATGCAGAGGTAGGGTCATTCCAATTTGGCAAAATCAATCATTAAAAACCACCTCCAGCAAGCCATAACCCCAACTACTTCTACTCTCCTCCCAGAGCTGCACCTGGCTGCGTCCTTGCCATGTGGATGATTGATTTCTCTCCTCTGTCTGTTTGCCCAGGGATAGAACTTGCTCTTTTTAAAGGCAACAAGAAGGGCACGCTTCTTACCCAAGCCTGGTGTCTATATGCATGTGGTCCTCGAGTGCTGTTGGTATTTGTTTCATAGCCCAGCCTCTGAAAAACAGACTCACGCTCTCCTCTGTCCCCTCACCCTTCACCAGGATCTAATAACTGCCACTTGGACATGCCCACAATCAATAGATAAAGCTGCAGCTGATGTATCAACAGAATGAACTTTAATTCAGGCTGGGAGCTCTTTGGAGCATGCATGGCTAGCCTGCTGTAATTACTTGTAGTTTTACACTGTTTCCTAAGAAAGAAGCCATGAGGAAACTGTTCCCATCCAGTTCTCTGAAGCTGACACACAACGTTGTCTCCTTCCTTGTTTGCAGTCAGGCTGCAGAGCTCCTTGGGTTAGAAGGCATTGCAGATGATGATAGCCAGGGACAGAGCAAGAGGTGTAAACAAACTATTTTCCATTTACTTGTAATACTTGCTTGTTGTAGCTGGAATTTAATGCATATGAATTCATTGAAAGCAGGAATTATGCTGAACTATCACATGCTTGCACTGGAAAATTTCTGGGTTACTTAGCAGTGTCACATAAGATAATAGAAAATGTCATTTTTACTCAGACATCACAAGGTGCCTTATAGAGTGTGTTATTACTGCTTTTTTGTCTTTGCTTCTCAAATAGTATGTATATCTCAAAGCTATGAATTCCTATTTAGGATCCATCTAACCTAGAAAGGTGACAGAGGCAAACTTGAGAGGGAACCGGTCAGGACCCTTCAGGTTCCCCTCTGAGAAATGGAGAGTACCTGGGCTGCTCAGGCATGGGGGAAATATCGGAATAGAGGATTTGTTTGGCATCAGAATTAGATCTGAATCCAGGAGTTCACCACTCAGTTCTCAAAAGTTAAGTACAGTTCACCTCTGGATTTGCCTTCTTTTTGACTGTGTTCCAGTCCTCCTTTATAGAGGTTAAAAGGCATTGTGTCATGGAAGGAAAGGACAAGAGAATAAAATCAGAGGAATGTCTCTTGTCGTCATGATGTTTTCAGAGACATGAGCAAAGATAGATTGGAGGATCAGTCTTTAATAAAGCCTGTAGCCGGAATTTTGAGTATCAGTAACTAAACCAGATGAAGAAGTGGCTTTGTATTTGCATTTCACAGACTTCCTTCTCTAAATGAGGTTTCAAGACCATGAATTTCACAAGAAGATTCAGGTAGTGAAACAGCGACACGCTCCAGGGTGAAAGTCATTTCCATGGAGGGTTTTAAGATTTTGGAAACGATCCTAAGATTTATCTGAAACTAGTTTTTTTAGGATTTTCCTGGAAAGCAACTGTACAGAGACTTGATTTTCAAATTTAGAGCATCCAACAGCCTCTGCCCTGTTCCTGTTACTTGATTCTGACAGATTTAATTAATTTGCTTTCAGTTTGAAAAGGGTGTAAATATAAGATACTAAGTTTGCAGTCAATGAAACTCTAAAGATAAAACAGAAAAATAAAACTTTTTACAACAGGCTGATCTTTAGAGTCATAAACAATAATTAGCTCCTACTTATCACTTCTTATTGACTTAATCTCAAAGTGTATCATGAAGAGGAATGTGTAATTATCACTCTAAACAGGAGGGTGACTGAGGCATAGGGAGGTGATGTAGCTCCTGGAGACTGTGCAAAAGTCACTCCAGGAACAAGGCTAAACCACATCCTTCATGATGACCAACCTGTGGGCAACAGGTCTACAATCTCTTTAGAGCAACTCCCCAGGTGAGAAACTCTCCTTCCTACCTCATCACAGACTGGACAAAAAAACCCCAACAACGAACAACCCAGTGGAGCTCAATCAATAAAATCCAAGCCCTGCAGCTTTTTGTTTAAAAACATCCCATGTAATCGTGGCCACCAGCTACAATGCACCCTTCCTGGCCATGGAGACATTCATTTTTGCGATAGAATCTTAAAGTGATTCCAGACGAGTAATTTTCTTAAGGCCTAATGATAATTAGACTCACTTCAGTTTCATCAACTCTAGCCGTCTGTGATACAAAGACCCTCTCTCCCCTCTCCATCAGTCTCTTTTACAATTGCAGCCACCCTTTACAAAGCTAAGTATTGATTATGCTGAACATTATGTTAATGAACGCTGGGCTGAACCCCCGTGATGCTGGCAGGTCAATATTGTTTGATTCCACTCGAGAATCTATTTCAGGAGCTCATTGAGCTGTTTTGGGACTATGTCACCTGCACAGCTAAAATTTACAGCAGCACACAGCAATCAGAAAGCATTTCTAAATATTTATGCGTATACACTGGGACACGCAAACATACACATAATCAAGCCTTTAGGTTCCTACTGTGCAACTGCTTTGCTTTAAAAAGATGGCTAGAATCCAAGTAGAGATGACCCTTCTTCAAATGATGCCCTCCTTTGGCCAAGTCTGGATATTTGTGTGTTGGGTTGACAGACCATAGAAGGTTATGACCTTGATACAGTTGCTGTCAAGTCTGGACCATGCAAAGCAGGACACTTTTTATTGAGAGCATTGAAAGCATACCCAACACCTTGCCTCATGCATGCGGTCCACATTTCCAACCATTAGAGATATTTTTGGAATAGACAGGTCATTGGGAACCTTTTAATTCTTTTTCACTCTTCAGCAGAGAACTCTTTGAAGTTAATAGGCATCAATTTCAGCCCCAAGAGTCAGTCAGGACATCAAAGCCACATACCCCCAGAGCATGGCAGAGTTGGTATAACAGCAACTGGAGAGGTCTTTAAATACAGCTGGGTACTTGCTTGGTCTGTCTCCACTTATCTAATATTGAAAACACTTGGGTTGTAAGTGAAAACAAAGTTCTACCTGCAAGGAGGAGGACGTAGAGGAGACCTCTCATCTGATAAATTCAGTGTTTTGAACCATCTAGAAGTGATTTCTGTGTTAACTCTTGAGATTTTCTGGCTTCAGCAAACCTCATCACCTAATGTACACTAATAGCAAGCTGAATGAGATGGACATACATGGGAAATCATCACCATCAGGTTAGTTGTCATTACTGTATGTTATGAAATGGAATTATTCCTCTAAGCTTTTTCTAAATGTTTCAGTTTGCCTACAGATAAATATGATCATGCACGTATATATATATATCTCCCATGCACATTTTATTTCTTGAATAGTGAACAAATGACAAGCATCAGAAGCTATGTTGAAATGTTTTGGTTTGATTGAAACCTTAACTCATTTTGTATTCTTGGAGCCAAGAGAAAAGAAAGGTATTTACTCATTTTGTTGTGATGCTGTAAAGCTTTTGGTTCTGCTCCTTCGGGTATGAGCTGCCATTATTGATGAGGAAACCTGCTCTTTCTGCCTAAGCAGAGGCATTTACAGCAGTGTATGAACTGACTTGCTGTGGAGACCTTCTGGTTCACCTAAATTCTCTATTCTAATACCAACCCTCCCCGCAGTTATTTCAGAGTGGGTATTTTCACTTTCTCTGTTAGTCCTTCTTATCTTGTTAGCTCTGTGCATAGCAAATAGTCTACTTGTCCGTAAGAAAGTAAACAGAAGACATAAAGCAAAGTGAGACTGAAAGAAGAATAGGCATAACATTATATTCTATCATTTTCTTGCTGCCTGTTTCTATTCTCAATTCCTAAAATAATTTCTCTCTTCAGCTCAGGATTTTAATGAGAAAATGACACTCTAATTTGCACTAAACAGTTTTACTACAGTCTTTTTAAGACCTTTTAAGGAAGCATGGGTTTGGTGGAGGCAATATTAATGAGTGGCACATGTGAGGAGTTACAGCCTTTATTTAAAAGCTTCCCAGAATTTGTCTGGAAATAATGTGCAGATAGCAAGAAATATAGAGAACTAACTAAAACACAGAATAGCTCATTAAACAGACATATTGAAAAACTGAGGGTTTTTTGTGGTGTTGGTGCTTAATGGCGAAAAGGGAGGTAAGTTAAAACAAAGCATGCAGAGATTTTTTCAGTATTTTAATTTCAGCTGTTTATCCACTGCCTTTTCACTTATTATCCCTATTTTTTTAATTTTTTTTTTAATTGTGGGAATAAAGTGTCATAATGTGGCAGTTTAAGATAATATGGACTTAAAGTGACCTTTGGGTGGATGTAGGGCATGGGCAGGGAGAGAGAAACTGTGTACCCCAAGGGACAAATCACAGAGTACCTGCCTGCAGGGCAGCTTCAGCCCATGGGAGAACAGTTGGGACCCTTTTCCAACCAGTAATCACCATGAAGCAAGTACAGTTGGATAATCTGTAAATGCAAGAGTTTGCAATCAACAAAATTAACATAGGCTCCATGCCAAGCCATAATTAATGGTAATTAAAAAAATAGGCATCAGCTTGGAAGTGCAAGTGCTTAATACTTCCAGAAAAGGTTTGTGGAAGAGAAAGATTCCGTTTTAGAGATTCCTGGTCACAACTGTCAGGATTTGGAAATGTGAGTGTGAAAGGTGTATAAAGCAGACCCTGTAGGTCAGCTCACTTAGCTCTGGAAAACCTGCTTTGCTTTTTCTTGCGTTCCCTTCTGCTGGTTGAAAGGGTGCCATTGCTAAACAGGTAGAGTCACTCCAGGCTTCTGGTTTAACTGGGACCAGAAAAGTCTACACTTCTAACTACTTACTCAGTATCTGAACTTCTTCCTGCAAGCTTGTGTGGTTCCATCTCCCCTCTGTGCTTTATTCACCTTTCCACGTTCCCAAACTGAGCCTTTGAGGGCTTCTTGCTGGTGTGCTGTGGTGGGAGGTTGTTTTGAAGCTAGACTGTACATGAGCTTCATACTCCGAAATCCTGCTTTCACATTACAAAGTGTCTTAATCTTTTTTGCAGTGTAGCTGAAAAGAAAGTAAAAATGAGCTGGCAATGAGAATTGGCATAAAGATATACTTTGAACTACTATGGCATGAATGCAGAGAGCAGTTATGTCTCATGGAAGCCAGAAACTAGAGCTCAGTGCAGTAGCCAGAATTTTGAGTGTGCAATGATAGTAAAAAAAAATAAAAAATAAAAATCCTTTACCCATGCAGGGAGTAGCCAATGACCCGGACTGTGAGGACTAAGAATCCTTGTATTTTAATCCTTGCTATTACGATTGATGATACTATTCTTAATCACAGAAATGTGTCATCCTATTTTAAGCTTAAGTAAGCTGTGTGCCTGCATAGCAGCTTGCAATTGTGAGTTCCAAAGACCAATTGTGGAAACAAGCCTCAGTGACCCTACTGTTTTATTTTATAATACTGAAATAGCAGATGATGCAAACAGAATAGGTACATTGGCTATACATTTTGATACCCTCCTGTTGATTGTTTGATGAATTGAATAAATATCAACAGTGTGCTAAGGATACTCATTCTCATCTTCTCAATTAATTTGAAACAAACGAGATTTTAAAGAAAGGATTTAAAGAAAACCCTGAACCAGGGAGGATTAGATCTTCAAGACAGGACTCAATGCAAAGCCCTTGCAAAAGCTCAGTCTGACAAGCTGATTTGTATATGGGACACTTACTTTATTCACCCAAGAAACTAAGATTGTACATTGTTTGCACATGCTCCTCCTCCCTGTCATATATCATCAGAGTGCTGCTCTCAGTTGTGCTTTGGCTTTGAAGTCATCACCGTGCCAAGAGGACACGACAGTTAGGTAGGAAGGCAGCTGACTCAAGTATCAGCAAACTTCCCTTCAGTGTGCTGATGTGTCTGTGGAAAGGCTGGGAAATGAACCTGTGCAATTGAGAGAAGACAAGAAAACAGTCATAAACAATTAAAAAAGGGAAAATATTCATATTTGGAGAAGTGCTGGCTGCTGCGTTGGATGTGATGTGATGCTAAGCATTGTTTGTCTGCACAACTTAGATGGGAACAGTTGAGGTGTCCCAGCAGTGCAGCACATGTAGAGCAAGAGGAGTTACTGTCCCTCTGCTGATTGACTGCCCCAGTGCAGATGGAAGTAACATTGATCCATTCTTCTGTTCTTCCATCTGTTTTATTCTTCTAGTTTGCAGTTAGTGGTTGTGAAAGGTGCCAGAGTAACAGCACAAGAGCAAGAAGTCTGTTTGATTACAGGAAGTTTACAGGCTGAAAAGTGTCATTTCAAGCTGTCTTGGAGATCCAGCTCTGAAGACCACCTAGGGGGTAACGCTATATTTAGGGGTCAGGTTGTAGCTGACTTCTGCAAACACAAGTGAGAGGTGGGGAAGGGTGATAAAGGAAATATTTCTAGCAAGTTTCAGACACCTAATTCAGAGAGTACTCTTAGAAATATCAAAAAGCACCTCCCTGATCTTGCAACCACGGATCCATTAGTCAGTCAATAAGAGACATCCCAAGCAAATCTAAGAGATTTTGCTCCTGGTTCCAGGATTCATGCACTCACTGTAAGATCAGAGAATACTGCTAGTTTAAGTTCAGATCTATGAGCTTCAAATGCTTTGGGATTTCCACACTTACTTCCTCAGTGAGCTCCCCATGGTAGCTCCACAGTATCTTCACCACAAGCAAACTAAAACATTGACTCACTGTGTTTTTCCAATAATAGCCAATCTGCATTGTCTCCAGAAGGTGAACTGTGACTGCTGTGCAAAATCTGGGAACTATTCCTGACCTGCTTACTTCATATGGCATAAATAAAAAAGGTTATCAGGAAGATTGGAGCAGGAACAGACTACAGAGATGGAGTGTTCTGGTGTATAACTAGCTCTTGGTCATCCCCCTGGGATAATCATCATGGCATACTCTGCTAGCCAAGCAGCAGGGCAGGTACTTATCTATAGTAAGGTGCAAACCTATATGCACCAAGGTAGT
The DNA here is from genome assembly GCA_013398125.1 of Aegotheles bennettii. NCBI lineage: Eukaryota > Metazoa > Chordata > Aves > Caprimulgiformes > Aegothelidae > Aegotheles > Aegotheles bennettii. Next base: position 3,163,925 of record VZRW01010697.1, on the reverse strand, counting down.
TGTCAAATGGAAAGTCTTTAATATTTTTGACATATCTAATTTGATAGAGTGGAAGTTCATAGCTCTGGAGGCTGTGCTTGCAGGAGTAACTGCATCACTGTGGGTGTGAAAACGTCTATTCCTCTTTGGAAAGTCAAAGCTTCTCCCTGCCAGCTTTCAAGCCCCACCATGCAACTGGAATTAGCAGCTCCAGGGTTGATTGATTGATACTCCAGTGATATTCCTTGTGTCCTGCTGCTCCTGCCTCTTTTAGAACTAGAATGGCACAGAAGGTGAGGGATCTTCCCCCTGCTTGCTGAGAAGCAAATCCTTTGGGTGAGAATTATTTTCAGCATAAAAAGAGTCTTTTGTGTCTTAAAAAGCAATCCCAAGTAGTCAGGCCAAATTTATACAAGCAATGAAGTAGCCAAAACTGCTGATGAATTCCTGGTGTACTGAAATAACTGGGAGCAATCAGGAAATCTCAGCCTGTATCTTTAGGCACTTTGCGATTTTAAGTGCATAAATTCATCGCTAATGGGTATGATATAAAGGTAGTTTTCTTGAAGACTCCAAGACTATATACATTTATCATAAAACCCCAAACTCTTCAGCTTCTAGTGAGATCTATAAACACAAGAAATGTCTCATTATAACAAACCAAGTATCTTTTATAAATAGAAAAATAACTTCAGCTGGGATTGAAATCAAAGGAAATAACCATGCTGTTTCTAACAACCTTTACTATTACCAGCATATAGCTTCATGACTACTTTTGTACTTTTACCTTCTGCTGCTCTGGGAGTGCATAATTATCATTGCTTTTCAATTGTTCCTGCTTCAGCTGTATGATTTTCAGTGAGTGTATTTCTTTCTTTTTTAGATTGGTGGCTCAGAATATTCCAGATCTCAGTTTAGCATCTGCTTTCTTTGACTACCTACTTTTCTCCACAAACTCCATTTTAGCCCTTCTGCTAGATGATACTTGAATGTCCTGTGGGAGCCCCAATAGATTAAGCTTCGCTGTCCAAAATGAGATAGTGAGATCATGGAAATGTACACTTTTCAAGTACATGGTTTAAAATGTGTTTTCCTTCCATCTGTCAATTGATTGCCTTTTATGGTGAATTTTTTTACCTCCTGATTCCTTTTTGTTTATCCTAACAGGATAAAAGCTTTTAAAGGCAACTCCCAATTCAATGATGGATAATGGTTGAACTGGTTATTATAAAAATTACTTAATAGATATTGCCCATTTCTTTCTCTTTTATAGTTTATCTACACAGGAAAGCTATTGCACAGCAAGGTGGAACATGATTTTAAAGCAAAGTAATTATTTCACATTAGCTTCCCACAAGGATACTACCATCCTGCATACAGGTTTCACTTAATCCACTCCCAAAATTGGCTAAGAAAACTTTCATAAATGTGTTCTTGCTGTGAAATGTTGCCCACATCAAGAATTAAATATGAAATAGTTTTCCAAGCTCCTTTCCATAATGGCAAGAACGTATGTACTTTTCTGGTCCCCTCTGTGGTGGTACCAAAGTACCTCTGAGTTTGTAATGTATTCATTCTCATAACACTCGTAAGAGGAAGGGGAACAGTTGGTGTCTCTCCCAAGACTGTGCCAAAGGGCTGGAGTAGAGCAGAGAGATGAATTCAGTTTTCCCAAATCCAAAGATGGCTTCATCACTGCTGGGTCATCCTTTTACTCCATGAAAAACCTGGAGCTCCTAATCCTGTGTGCTAAATCATAATTCCATTTATCCTCCAGACAGGTGTGACTCAGCTGCACAACAACATGGGTGGATCTCGTAAACTAAAGTTGTTATTTCCTGACAGTGACTGGCCCCGTGGCTTTATGACGTTTGTATGAATTTGTGTTCTCATTCACATTCAGTGAAGATAGAAAAAAACCTCAGTGATATTTGATTCAAATTCTCAGAGGCTTGATGCACTTCAGTACATAAGTCTCCTTGGACTTTAAATAACTTTGAGAATCTTACTTAAACAACTGTGATTGCTTTTTTTAGGAATATATTGAATAGCCTGTTTTAAATCAACTTCTTTTCCCTGTGCTTACTCCTCTCTCAGAGGAATTGCATTTGCATAGAAAGAGGATTCTTTATTTAAAGACACAAAGTCCATTTTCTGAATACAGAGAAACTCAGCAGTCAAAACTGATATTAACATTAAACATTGCCCTTCTGACTCAGTAATTCAACTAAGTCAAAACTCCATAGCATTTTACAGGATATTAGAATTAGATGGAGTTTTATCTGTTGATCCACCTATCTGTCTTACTCAAAGCAAGCAGAAGGTTCCAAATTCCTTTTATCTTGCTGTCCAAGATCTAGCATGTAGAGTAAAGGAGAACAGTTTTGCTGCATCTTGCAGAGACCTGACCACCCTGCAAGCAAAAGTGAGGTTAGGAGTTGGACATCAGTTCACCAAACACTGATGCATTTTGTTAACTCTGAAGACTTTTCTCTTAATTCTTTTTTGGTTCATGGCACAAATGCAATGAAAAGGTGAATCTGAAGGAATCTCTTTTATTTGAAACTAAGGTTGCTTTACCTTCTTTTTATTCAGAATTGCTTCCCTGTCTTGGTTGTGATTTACTATTTCTTGGCTTAGGGTCCATAATGTATATTGAGTGTATGGGTAGAAGCCCACCCATTGTAGATCACATGTCAAGGGGAGGCAGAGGTTGAACACATCAAAAGGGGTTTCCCCGCAGTTATTGGTTGTTTGGGGTTTTTTTGTTTGTTTGGGGCTTTTTGTTACTTTTTCAAAGTTGCTATGAGTGTTTTGGTTTACAGTGTATTCTTGTATGTAGAGACTGTCCTGCTTGCAGGCAAGATGTTACTGGTTCCTTTAAATACCTAGAAACTTTTTCAGCGTGATACATTACTAATAATAGAAATAACAGTTCCTTTCAAAAACTGCCAGTAAGGTGTGATTTTCTTTTGCACATCAGCATTAGTGATATTAACACTTGCCAGGTCCTCAAGACTTTATCCAACAGCTGAGCTGCACAAAATGTGTAGGCAGTTACTGCGTGGTCAAAACCTCCCATCTGCATGCACAACAGGCGTTTGCTGGGGCTTCCCTGCCTGTGGGTGGAAATGCAAACTCCTGCCCACGCAGAGGGTGCCTGGGCTGCTGGGAGCACCTTGCTTCCTCCCCTCCTGCTTCCTGGGTGGGAAACGCTGCTGGGGGAGACTTCCCAGTGTTATCGCTCACTGCTCTGCGCACTCCTGATCTCACCCGCTCTCTGCACTGCTGCCCATCCACTACCAGCACACACATGCAGTTCCAGTGTTTTTTATTTAATAACTGGCTTGCAAACAGTCACAACTAAGTGCAGCTCTCACCTCCTACTACCAGATTGGTTTGGGTTTTATTTGTCTTTGTTTTTAATACCAAAGTTCGCTGACTTATGGTAATTAAAAAACCTGGATTGTTATTATTTAAACACTGAAAGGGTCCAATTTGTTTGTGATAATAGTGCTGACTGAAATTGTTTCAAAGGAGATTTAGAGATGAGTTTGGTCCTGACATTTAGTCAGCAGGTGGGTGTTGTTTATTGCCTAGCAATTAGAACTTATATTAACATAATATCTCCTCAACTTCAAAAATTTGAGAGCTCTCTGAACAGATTCCCAAGAGCTCTCCCCTGCTCTCTTCCCTTTGTCTTTTCACTTTCCCACCTCCACACCCATCCACCCACTTGCCTTTAAATGTGTTGTTTCAAATTTAGAGTTCAAGAAACTTTGTTTTAGTCTAAATCATGAAAGATATTTTCTTCTAGGGCAGAAGCAGCCCACAGCCCCTTTATTTTAAACCAAGTTAAACCAGCACTTTTTAGTCTTCATAAACTTTTTTCACTTTCAATACTTTCATGTGAGCACTCCACTACAAAAAATGAGCATTGAGCAGGATGGGACTGGTTCCCCATCTTGAAATGGTCCAGGTGCAACAAGTATTTTCTTTGTCAAGGCTCCCTGCTCTCAGTATTTTCTCTGGTGGTGTTATCAGTTTATTATGAAGACACATTCATCAGTTTTATATTATACCTGTTTTTTATGAGATTGTCATATTCATTTGGATTTCTGTGCTAATGGGTTGTCTGCAGGAGAAAGTGAAAATGAGCTAGCTTGAGCTAAAGACACAATGAAGGCAAACAAATGTGAAAAATTAACGAACTAGAAAACCTAATCAAAATGTATTGCTTTAAAAATAATTTAAAACTGATTTAAAAATCAAGTCAAAAGACCTTGCTGTCTGAAGGCAAACGTTAACCACCACTCTGTCCCAGGCTTTGCTCACAAAATTGGGTTAGCAAAATGGTAAGGATTTCTAGTGAAATTGAATACAAATGGACATTGTTCTTGTGCATTTTCACCTGTGTATATCCACATGTGCATACATCCTAAGAACAAATATTCATGCTTCCCTGCAACCATTTTTTCCCCTTTAAGTTTAAGCTCAAGCTCCATCTTTTCAGTATTAAATAAAAGAATAGCACTTGGTGACACTGTTCTGTTTTGTTTTGTTTTTTTCCCAACCCCTTAGAGTGTACTTTTTTCATCAGAGGAGACAACTTCTTCTCTTGTCTGGGAAGAAATAACTATGGGAGATAAGGAGTGATCTTTCTCTTGAAACAACCATAATTGATACTGGAACAAATCTACTTTGGGGAGCAATCAGTGCCTTGCTCAGATCCCTGGGGCAAACCATGAAAGATCAAAGGCTGATTCCCTCCTCCATCACCATAACACAGTCACATGTGACTGGTTTAATAAAAAGTTATCCTAACCCTCTATGGTAGTTAGTTTGCTGAAGAGCATGAACAAACTTGTTTACGATCAGATGCAAAATTGCTACTCAAACCCCAGATGTTAGAGGCTAATTGGATGGGAAAGTGATGAGGAAGACATCAGATTCTTAATTGAAGTAAAATCCAGCGAGGCTGTTCTATCATATTAATACATTTTTTTGCCCCTCTCTGGCAATATAATTAAAGTATCTTATCCTGAAAGAGAGCAGGTAATTTGGTGTGAAGTTTGTGGTGTAAGCAGTTGCGGTGCTGCTTTGTGTTAGGAGAGTGACAGTAAAGGGAGAGCTGGTGTGATGGCCAGTCCCTGGCTGAAGCCCTGGGAATGGCATGGCCACATCGTGGCTCATTCCTCTGCTAAATTACAGGGGAGAGCGATCACTTGAACAACTGTGCGTGGTAACAGCTCGGAGTGACAGCTTTTTGTGTGGCAAATGGGAAAACAATCAGTCAAAATGTGTACAGGCTTTTTTCAGCTTCAGCTACAAGTGAGGAAAGTGGCTTCTCTGCTCATTAAATAAAACAACTCCCTTGAGGTCAGTGTGGTGCCAGATTGCTGTAACCAAAGCTCTTGTATAAAGAGTTGACCACAGCCACTATCCCCCACATAACAATCTTGTCAAATACCTTTACCATTTGGGCATGTTGAATTCTCATCGGATCTTCACATGAATAAATCATTACCTCTTTAACAACTATCCAGAATTAATGATCCCCCACCTTTTTTGATAAGCATTTCTATTGCTGTAGGTTGTGACTTGTGGCTCTTTAGAGGATGGTGACAACCCAGGGCTCCTGGAGACTTTTGCTTTTGTCTTTTTGGATATTCCAGTAACTTTTCCTCTGACTGAATAGCTGAAAATACAGCTATAATTATCACAAAGACTAGCATATTCAGAATAACTGCATAGAGCAGGGAGAACAAATCCCAAGTGAAAGGAAAACCATCATGTTAGATTGAAGTCAGAATCAAAATGAAGATAAAACTTTCTGAAGGTTGAAAAGTAGAATTACTGTGCATATTGGGGCATTTCTTGCTTCTAGTTTTAATTAGCAACACGTTACGGTCTGAGGAAACACCTTTGTTTAGATACTTCCATCATAAGTTGAAAGTTATGAATGTTTTCCATGTATGTTATCTCGTACAATTTCCCCTACAATTTTGCTGTCTTGAGAGATGCAAAGAGTTTAGGGAAAAGCCCTGTACATCCCTATATGGTTGGAATAGCAAATGAACGTGACTCTTTAGTCCTTTATTTTTACTTCAGTTAGTGTAATCTGATGAGTGATTTGAATGTCAGACTGAAATACAACAAGGTTTTCTTATGTTTGTTTCTCAGATGATGTTTTTGTAACTTAGATTGGGAAAGTAGAGGACTGGCTCCAGGGAAAAACTTTAAGATTAAATATGAACTTTCCCAGAATTCAAGGTATTTGGATCTTTGGTACTGAGAGAGTTATTTCTGTCACAAAGCGTGACTGTGTCTTTTCTAAAATGACTTGATAGGTCATTAACATATCTTTAGTCTTGTTTTACTAGTATAATTCTTAAAACTTCAGTGAAGTTTCAATGAGTAGCCACTTCCCTGCTCTTTAGGGTATGAGCAAGTAGTCATTCTGGTAAGGAGAAAAGTGGAAAATATGACCTGAGACCTTGCCACACTGAAAACAGAATCGGAAATGGAAAGAATCTCCAAGTCCCTAACTTTTAAGACATTCACTTTCGAGGGGAGGAGAGAAAGGGGGATATTTGATCAGCATTTTAGTATTCCCAGTGCTGAAAAGAGAAGAAAATTAAAGTTGGCCTGAGATCCAATGGGTCCAGCAGAGCTATTTACTGACTCAGATAATTCTTAGATGTACAAAGGTAAAGGATCATTTCAGCAAAACGTTTAACATTTTCATTTTGCAGCTGTGAATGCCTGTCACCTTTAGAAACGTTCTGCTAGAGTAGTGGTATGAACCTTGATCTGGGTATCTTCTTCCCCCAGAGTTTTAAGTTGTTGTTACCATGCAGCTTGCACAGCACACCATCAAAATCTGTCTTACAGCCAGGTCTTACCAAGGAGGAAGGTGTAGAAAAGGGGTGGGGTGGGGGGATATTAAGAACTTGGTTAAACTTTGGTATAAAAGAATGTTTTTAAGTAACAGTTTCAAAAGTATCCAGCAAAGAGACAAGACAGTAGAAGCAAAACATTCAGAATAAACACTTTTATGACTGATACAGAACAGTTTATTGTCAAATATATTCTCATGCTGCTAAGTATGCTTGTTTTAAAAATCTGGACCTAGCTCAGAGTTTCAATTACATAATTTTTGAGTTGTAAAATCTAGCCTTACATGTAGTCCTGAAGTTTTGGAATCATTATTTTTATCATTAAACTTGGTTAAGATGTACTACTGATCTATGTCAGGAACCAAATTAACATATTTTAAAATGAATTTACATAACCTGAAAGAAAAGGTTTGCGCAGAGTAATATAAATTTACATTCCTAATAAAGTATTAACATATCCAAAAATGGATTTTAAATAGTACTGCTATATTTTAAATCCTTCCTGTAGATTCTCAACAAACAGCTTTGATTTGCATGTCCTGACTTTGCTACGTAACACAGAACTAATAATTGACTGGTTTATAAATCAGCCTTTTAATCCTCTGTTGCTGCCACCCTTGTTTGTACAGATGAGAATTAACAGTACAAAAAGGCAGCTGTATGCTTTCCCTTTTGCACATAACAGGATTGAAGCTAAAACCAGAGTTTACAATGGGGGAGGATGTTTCAGGAGATGGGCTACTAGACTCTGTTACAAACTTGGATGCAAATCTCTGACCAGTCTTTACACATCCAAAGTCTGACCCTCAAAGCCAGAGCACTGCTCTCATTCATTCACTAGGCAGGAACAGAGTGGGGACTTTAGTTTGCCCCTTAAATGACTAGTGTACATTTCATTCCCTGTAAATACAAGTTATACATTATTCTGCAGGATAAGTGTTTTGCTGAAGCCTGGAAAAATTTCTAGAGCGAGTTTAGTAGCAGCGCGGTAGGACTGAACTCGGTAAAGGGTGTGATGCATTTACCAGTGGGGGAGGTCCTGACATCCCAAAGCCAAAAACTCACCACAGATCATATTTGAATGTTGGTACTGGAGTCTGTAGCCACTGATGCATAAAGACTCTGATTCAACAAGGTACTTAAGCTTTAGGAGTCCTCCTGAAATCAACTGAGTGATGAGTTTGTTTAAAGTTATCCACATAAAATCTTGCTGTAATGGAGCCAAGAGAAATTCCTATTGAAATCTACCATCAAGTTTACTCTTTGTTCCAACTGAAGCACTGGCTTTTTAATATAAAATTAGGAGTGAGACCAAGCAGTAAGGTGTTGCCTTCAAGCCATTTCAGTTTCCCAGAATAGATGGTACAAGCTGGCAGCAAAATGAGAAGGTGAGGCAAAGGGAGACACAACTCTCTCGCTAGTGGTTTTCCCCAAACCCTTTCTAGGTGTTTTAATGGCCTCATTGGGTTCAGCTCTGTGCTGGCAGCTGAAATATTGCCAAGAGACCCAGAGCACTAAGCCAAAGCCTGTGGTTGGGTAGGTGAAGCTGTGTCTGTCAATGAAGGTGTGTTGGGAGGTTCTTAAAATAAAGTGATGACTTCAGGAGCAGGAAAGGAGAAACCAGTATATGGTTTAATTTGTTTAGCAGATTCCATCCATCACCCTCACAACATTTTGCTAAAGTGAGTGAATAGCTTTATCCTCAAACCTGTGATGGGATGTCAGGCAGCTCACAGCAGGAGTTTGTAACATCTGAAAGGCCAAGTAGACTCCTAGTGTCCACCTTTACAGCCGTCAAACTGTGCAGACTTGATTTTTAGCTGTCGCAAAAGGATTCTTTTTAGCATTGTGCGTGCATGGATTACACACATGAGAAAATAAAAATTCTGAGCCAGGTCTTCAGTGGCTTAACACTGAAACCCAGGGACCAATACTGAATGCTCCAAGCGAGAGCCTGTATGCTGACTTGTGATTCTCCTCCACAATGTGGCCCCATTATAAGAGCTTTCTCAGCCTACTTAACCTTTCTGTCTTCATCTCTCTTGCTTTACTCATAAAACCTGCCAGTCAAACTACCAGCTAAAGCTCTGACTACTGTACTGCTACTTCTGCTGCTGATAGTCAAAGCAGAAAAATACAGCTTGATTTTTCGTGTCCCTAAATGAGTTTGGTCTGCAAGCAGCTAAGAAAATTTCTTCCTGACAGGTAAACCATGCAGAAATATTGTGTAAATGTTGTGTGAACACCACTGAAACAGTAAATACAGAATCTGCATGATGTTATTCATAGTAATTATGTTTTTGGAGCATAATATCAGGTCTTTCTAGAGACCTTTGTTTGTCTTTATTACATAATGCTGCTGCCTTCTCCATATGATGGGTTTTGCAGTGGTTAAGAGCCAATAAAGCATCCTTAGCAGATGAGTCCACAGGAAAAATCACAGTAGGTACCGACATGATAAATATTCAGTAGATGATTACCTGTTGTTATTCCTGATATGCTCTGCCTTTTAAAACTCCTGGAATAAAAACTAAGGGCCTCATTTGAAAGGGATTTAGCCTCCAGCTATGAAAATTAGGGCCAGCTACTCCAAAGTGCTGACCAGGCAGGGGGGTTGTGCTGGTACCTCATCCAGACAGGAGTTCTGGTGTTTAAAACCCAAAGTGTTCTCCCATAGTTGGTGTCGTTAATGGTGCCTTATACTTCAGATGTTCTCTTGCATTCACATTGTCACAAACACAGAAAAAAAGCAAATTGAAGGGATGTTCCATTGCCAGTGCTCCACAGGGTAATGCGTGCTTGACCCAGCTGTGAATATATTTCCTGCATATTGACTATTCCAGAATACAGCCAGCCCTGCAACTATATGAACTATTGAAAGATGCAATGCTAGTGAAAATCATACCTTAATAAGGTCTGAACAATGGTATCAGCCCCTCCAAAGCCTTAGGTGGAATAGATACAGGACATTAAAATGCATTTATCTTTCACTAAAATACAGCCACAACACAAACTGTATTGAATCATTAATCAAAACTGTTATATTTTTGTTGGACTAGATGATAATTTTATGTGTTATAGTTAAATAAAATTGGCACTCCTCAGGGATAAATATTTCTGCCATTGGGAGAGCCAAATAAATCAATCTAAAATCCCTCTGTTTAGTTTACTGTGGGAATCTAGCTGAACTTTCTCTTCCATAAACAGAAGGAAAGCAAACAGATGAATTACAATTATTAAGATATTTTTATCTAAACATCTGTCAAAATCAAGATAAAGATGTTCATGAAACTATACAAAAAAACTTATACCCACCATATCTAGTAGAAGAAAAAAATCTCCCACTTTTTCCTCATTTGTTAGTAGATACAGTGATTCTTCTGATTGCATTTAGATCTTATCTTTTAGAATGAAATGTCTTGTTATTTCTTCATAGCAATATCTGCACATTCTTGCCTTGTTTATTGATTTTTTTAAATTTTTTTTTCACATCTGGTTTTAAGACACCTTGTAAAACCACTATATCACAGGTCCCAAACTGAACCACACTCCATATAGTTCATGACAAGTAGTGGCAGAATTGGGGTTATAACCACAATGTTTTAGTGCAGGTAGACTGGAGTAAAGGCTATAATAAGCTGTCAGAGAAAAGTCTGAGCTCTAACATCCTGTAACTTGCTCCAGGAGGCACCATCTAATTGAGAAAAATGGATGATTATCATGATTCAGCTCTTCTTCTAATTATTCCTCTTAATTTTCCCAAATACTGGGCTCTTCTTTGCTCTTGGCTGCATTGTGATTCTCGTGTGAGTCACTAACATAGCAAAAGCCAAGTCCTAGTGGTAGCTGCCTTGATGACAACTTTCAAAGTCTCTCCACCATCCTTGCCTGTCCCATAGACTGTGTTATGCACCAAGTCTGTCATTTTGGCTAGGTGTGATAAAAGTTGTCAGCAGGTGTGTGTATATATACTCAGAACACAGCACAGAGATTATTTCAGAAACTCTACTAGCTTTGAATTCAAAACTGTCACTTTATTTCTCTAGCAGACAACATAATTATTCCAGAAAAATTGGGAAGCATAGAAATCCTTTATACAATGGGTGCCTATGTTAAAAAATAATAAGAATTTGCAGAATGTATAAAACATGAGAAAATTTAATACACAGAAATTGCAACTGAATACATTAAAATCAAAGACAGGCAAAGAATGAATTCATTTGTTTCAAACGATGGTATATAGTTTAGTCAAGTTCTATAATTTAATTTTAATGAGCACTGTACTTCCTAATTATCTTTATACTAGCAGATCCATAAATAAAACATGGATTTTCTTTCTTGTATATCTTTCTTGTTCCTACACAAGAAATACCCCAAACCCAACATTTTGGTAACTACTATGTAAACAAGCCAATTATAAAGCAGTGGTAGCAAGCAATAATGGCTTTATGTGAACAAAAACATTCTCATGCAGTTTTAAAGCATCTGAAGATAAGCAACAAATTCTTATAGTTCCTCTGTGAAGATCACTCAGTTTATGCATGAAAATTGGAGGCACTTGGAGATTGGTGTTCTTGCAAGGCAAGAATTGTATTTAAAATTTTTGGTAGTATTGCCTGTGACGTTTACTGGAACAAAGTGCAATACATAGATACTCCTCATTTTGTGGCTTAGTCACAAAGCTTATAGCCTAGACAACACCTATTAAAGAACCAAGAAAAGATTAATTAAATTAGGGATACCCATCTGGGCGGGTATGAGCCAATGGAGAGGGGTCAGGCTAACATAAAGGAATCTGTTAATCTCCTCTGGTAGTATCACAGTAAGAATTAGAACCTGTTTTATTTCTAGGTGTTATTCTGTAGAAGCATCATGCTGGGAGCATCGAGCAGTCAGTTTAGGGAAAAGCAAGCTGTTCTTGGCTTTCTGGCGGTCAGCAGGCAGTTTTTAAAGCAGTTGGAGGTCCAGGAGGGGTCAGAAGACACAAAGACTGTTAGAAAGCATGACCAAAGAGGTATAAGTGGCTGATTCACTGGAAATAGCATTTTGTAGCATGCTAAAAATGGACTTTTTTTTTAAACATTTTTAAGAACAGTCAGGAAACAAACAACATGGTGAGGAGAAGTCAGGCAAATGGCAAAAAACAAGCCCAAAAATAGACAGGAATATTGACTTAAAAATATTGCTATAAATCACATAAACTGACTGAATATGTGTATGTGTAAGTAAACGCCCTTTCTAGGGAGCACAGGCTTCAAGGTTTCCACACAGGCAGGTTTGTAATGGGAAGTAAGTCTTTATCCCATGCCGCTACATTATTTTAATAATCTCTCCTGATTTCTCAAACCTTACTTCATGACATATCCTATGTAGATCAGGGTAAAAGCCATGAGCATTATTTCTTTCAGCTATTGTACTGGACAGATTGGGGCAGGGATTTCTTTTTATTCCCTGTCTGTACAGCACCTGGCACAGTGAGGTCCCCGTCTGTGCACAGAACACCTCTGTCTTACAAAAATTGTGCTCTACTGGTATGGACTGATCATGCATTTCATTACTTTAGCCCACAAAATCAGCTTTACAGAAGTAAAAAGCCTGCGAGGTTCATACAAATCTTAGAAGCCCTCCAGTTTGCTGCAAAAACAGGAAATGCAACTACCATGGAGCTGTGGTCTCACTTTCACAGCCTTGCCTGATATTAGAGAATCTTATCCCACACTGTGTAAGCATCTGCAAGAGATTAATGGACTAAATAAGGATGTGTCCTTAATAATGATTGTTCATCATGGCCATGTAGAAAGCTGAGGAACCTGATTGAAAGAGGTCTTGCTTCCTCCTCTGGAAGAATGAAATAACACAGAAGGGACTGAAGATGATTTTTCTTCTGCCTTTGCACTCTGGTTCATAGTATTCCACTCCAGTTATAGTGCAGATCATTGTGATTCAATCAGTCAGCAGTAGCTCAAAGCCACCACTGGTTATCTTTCTGCCCTGATAAGCAAAGATCTCCACGTATACAGGCTTTGGAAAAAAAACTTGCCTTGGGTCACTTGCTTTGCTAGCAAGGACATTGCGGTATTTTTAACAATATGTTTTACTTTGAGAGGTCAGTGACTTTTGCCTGGGTATTTTTTGTTTTAAATATAACATTTATCTAAATGTTTAGAAAAATCCAAAACATCAGAGTCTTCTTTACACACTGTTTTAAGTAACAATTTTCTTATTGTGTCCTTAATGCCCTATAATTTGCATGGAAGAATCAGAATCAAAGTAAAAACATTTTTTTTCCTGAATTACAGAAGATTACAAACAGAATTACAAAAGGTTATTTTAAAGCACCCTTCGAGACATCTGTTTTTTAGGTGGACTCTCATAAAAGACTGTCTATCTAGATCACTGGCTATTAGCTCTCAGGAGACACAGTGCACAATGCTGAGCTGTTTGTTGTTTGTCATGTGAACTGTATGGCCCCAGTTATGTGTCTAGAGCCGTTATGCACAATTCAGTACCCCTCTACTGAAAAAGACAAAGGTGGCAGGAAATTCTGTTACTACAATTAGAATAAGTCTCTATTAGAATCATAACCAAGATTCAAAATCACTCATAGGAAGTATTCCTTTATCATCTTCTCTGAAATTTTGCTGGAATAGAATGAAGTATCTCTCTGACTCAAGCAAGGGTAAGCGCTCAGCAACACAATGAACTGCACAGAGCTGTTTTCTCTGAAATCTGATGCTAAATGCATTCCTACAACAGCCCAGCTTGCTTAATAATTACTAGCAGATAACTTTTTTCAATGACTTTTATTTGCTACATTTGGAAAAAAATAGGTTTCTTCCTAAATGTATTTACTACTTGAAATTACTGGATAATTTTAGCGAGAGCTCTGCATTTTCTATTTGTGAATGAGTAGTTTGCTGTGCATATTTAGAACTCAAAATTGAAGCAGCTTTGCCTGCAGATGTAGAATTTGATTGCAGACAGGACACATCCAGCTTTGCTTTCTGATTCTGCAATGCTAGACAGCCCTCTCCATTTACTATCCACTTTTAGCACAAATGTCAGACAGGCGTGGGGCTGACATTACGCTGAACTTTCAGGAGTAATCTCCAAAATCACTGCTCTGCTTTTGCACATAGAGATGAGATTCTTCTCACATTATATGTCATAATCATCAGATTATTGTTTAGATGGATACACAGCATTACAAGTATAACTGTGATTATACTTTTACCCAACAGCTTTCACTCATAAACAGGGGGTGAGGCAGTGACAACATGAGAAGCAGAGATCTGTGTACTTCAGCAGCCCTAAAGGTGTGTTTTTCTTACAACATAGAAGAAACAACATGGGGTCTTCCTGAACCGTGCTTATGTACCAACACAGGGTCTTTCTGGATCTTCTGTATATTGTGTTATTCACGTTTATCCTGAAGCACATAAACTTCCCCTGCAACTCTTTATAACATACCAGGTATTGGATCCCATTACAGAACTAGGGTGAGGTTTTCAAATGCAACCAAGATTCAAAATCACCCAAAGGAAGTATTCCTTTATCATCTTCTCTAAAATTTTACTGGAATAGAATGCAGTATCTCTCTCTGATTCAAGCAAGAGCAAGTGCTCTGCAATACAATGACAAATAAAAAAGTGCTGCCTTCACAGTTGGATGATGATGAGGAAACACCCTGCAAAGTATTTTCAGAAACTCCGATCTCCACATTTGATGAGAATCAGAGATGTTATTTTTAAGAGAATGAAAACGAGGCCCTAAGAGCCACTGACCATGGGTTTAGATCTTGGCCATAGACAGAGTTTCTGCAGGGGTCCATGTGTGAAGGTGGTGCCACACAGAGCAGGTCACTGCATGAATGCAGTCTTGGTGTTTATCAGCCCTTTACATCGGGAAGCTTAATTTTATAGTCCCCAAGTGAGTCACTGGTCTCGCTGTACAAGCTCCTGGTGGTGTTCCTTGTGTTTCTGTGACTTGTGGACCTCAATGTTTGCTGGTTTTCAGTGGAGACGTGACTCCCTTTTGCAGTTTCATATACAGGGATAAATAGGTTGGTTTTCTATGTCATATTAGAGGTCATTTGTGGAGCATTAGGAATGGTTAAAAAGAAATAATTCTGCAATTTTGGAAACTCCTGTATGACGAAGTCTTTTGTACTATGTTAGTACACAATGTACAGGATTCTTTAGTATATGGATTTTTAAGCTGTCAAGATTCAGTAATGGAATTTCAGCAAATAATAGAAGTAGTGTGGTCCACATATGTTATTTCCTCCAAATTTGTGTCGTCTTATCAAAATAATAGCTAGCCACAACATTTTGATCTGGTTAAGTGCTCTTCTGCCTAGGGGTATTTGACACAAAACTTTACAACAAAAAGTCAATTAGCTGTCAGTCATTCAGCTCTATTTTCTGCATTTTGTGAGGTTTTTTGGTAGCTTTCACTTTTTGTTTCACTTTGAGGTTATCTTTAGCTGAAAGACACTAATCCCATGGTAATAATGATAATGTCTGTAACACTTCCAAGTGCCAGCTTTGGTAGTCTTCCTTCAGGATAATCAGATCTTAGACTACAAACTTTTCACATTTAATTTCTCTTGATGACTTCCTGAAGCAGAAGATTAAAGAAGCAAAAATGAACAGAGTGAATGCATCTGATTGAATGAGATCATCAATATGAACATTATGTATTCACAATCCATTATTAACAACCCCAGACTAGATTTTCTGTCATAATCTGTCTTGTAAGTACCATGAGTCTCCAAAATTTCAAGAGAAGAGTCAAAAACCAATCTCTACAAACTGATTAAAAAGCTTTTAAAATGTGGCCTTCAAATGTAAATGTTTCTCTCATCAGCTGGATGACTTTATGAGCTATCCTTGGGCTCAGAGGTAGCTCTACAGTGTTGAATTGATTATGGCAGTGTTTGAATCATGCATCTTTTATTGCAGTTTTAGTATAATTACCTTACATCTTCAAATGGTCTGATAGGGACCTGCCTACATTAAGGTCTGTATTTAAGAGAACTGTGTGGGAGCTTTGCTAGAACTGGCTCTTTCTCATTATTTGGGTCAGTTTCAAGGACAATTGATTGGGCCTTTTTTTTTTTTACTGGAAAATTCCTCCTAGAATGCTCTAAAGTACTTGAGAAAAATGGCGTTTTACTTTGAAGATAAAATGTGAGCAGAGAGATGGGGTATTTATTTTGCTGCCTTCTGGGACCTATGTGTTTAAAGTGGGAAGAAAAGGAATTCCTTTGCTTTTCCTGGGAGAAGCAGCTGGCAGCCACTCCAACAGCTGTGCCCAGCTCAGTGGGCAGCTGAAAGCATTACAAGAGGTGTGAGACCCTAGGTTTTTTCTCTGCACCCTTAGAGTTGGGACGTAGCAGGTTGAGCTAATTTGGGGAGTTCCTTGCACAGGTCAGACATTGCCAGGGGAGGCTACAGGAGCTCTGTGTAAAGGACTTTTGTTTTTATTCAGTTGAGATCCTGCTGATGCAAAATGCTCCTGATCAAGTTTAACACCCATTCCTGGGGACCAGTCCCAGGTACAAAGTGCCTTTATGAATCTGATAGAGACGACCAGAGGGAAAAGATCTGGCTTTTCATACCTAATGTTTTCTGTGTTGGAATGTATTTGGCTTTCCACTGAGATGTTTCATGTGTTTTAGGGTTTCAGGTAGGATATCATTAGCAGTAAATGCTGATATTTAAATGAGTGAGATGTATAAGGAATATAAATTACCTTAGAAAAATTCAGTTTAAAATGTATTCCTCGCCATGTACGCAAAATTTTCTTGAACAAATGAGAGAGCTGCACAGAAGTACAGTCATTTAATTAAATATGGTTAAGAATTGAAAGCCAATCAATTTCTGGAGAAATGGAACTGTAAAGTATTTTTCATTAATTGCGATGTCATTAACTTACAGTGCTACTGCACCGACTGAATGTAGAATTTAAGTAAATTCAAATGCGTTTTGTCAGATTCAAAGCTCTTTCAAATGGATTAGGAAAGAATGAAGTGTTATAATGAGATGACAAGTATAAGGCTTAAAATCTTTTTTTTTTTAAGTGCACAATTTGCACGTCAAATAGATGGATGTTCACAGAACTGATTTATTTCTGAGACCTTTGATCAAAGATTTGGGGGGGAGCCATAAAGAACGATTCTCTAGAAAATGTTTGCTGCTTTCTAATGAGAACTGGCACCATTTGGGTACATAGATGAAAGCACACCTAATCTTTTTACTCCTCCTTCTTAATAATACCCTTGGATTCAGAAATTAGGCACAGCAGGAAAAAAGATCCTGTACAGCACATCTCTGCTCTAATAAAGCAAGCTGTCTAACTCCTGAAAGAAGTAGGTATTTCTCATACAGGAAGTCACTTGTCTATGAGGGAACAGGATGAGAAGCAGCCCAGTTAATTTACACGTAAAATTGAGGAATAAAGACATGGAACTGTGCCCACATAGGCTGGAATAACTTCTGTAGCTTGGGATAAAAACAGCTCCAAGCAATTTGACTCTGCTGCATAAAGAAAGATCACAATAACATATCCTTCATTAGGGTTAACAGAAAGAATGAGAAAATGGAGCCAAGATTTCATTTGCTCTTTCCCCCTTTCCAGCTGATACAGGACAGAAAAATCATAAGGAGGGGAGCAAAGCAGTGAAAATGATGGATCTGGGAGCAAACACTCCTGTGTGCCAGAGTGCCCTCATCTCCTAAGATGAGAGCTGAGACACGTAACCCTGAGAAGGTCTCACAGCAGAAGACATTGGCATTTCAACTCGGTTAAATGTAATCATGGCCTGCACAGCAGAAAACATTCTTCAGTGGGCAGGAATGGTGTTTTATTGCTTCAAAATATTTCCTTCTCATTCTTACGCTAGCATGCAGTTCACTTTACAGAAAACCATTCCCTTAGCAAAAGGGGGAGAAGGGGATTTTTTTTGTGCTACCTGTGCAGGGGAACTGTACACCTTGATCCAGCCTTGAATCTGTGATACATTGCATGGCCCTGTGCACTGCCTTGTACAAACCATAGCTGCCTGCTCACATGCTGGAAATTCCTGTCCGACCATCTGTATTGACTTGGTGGTCTGTCCTTTAGTGTGTCATTTGACCCTTCTACCAGAGCCTGTCCCTCTATCCAGTATGGACAGGGTGTTCCAGGGAGAGTGTTTTCTCAGTTTATTATCAATACAACTAATATTGAGGACAAGGACATTCTCTCTGAATATCTGAAAACACATGAGATTTTGTCATGATGGGATTAAAAGGAGATATTATTATTTTTTATTTTTTTTTACTTAATAAACTGGAGACACTTGAAATTAACTAGATACTTTATATTTGGTAGTATTTCATGTTAATACAGCTGACATTTTGCTCCCTCTTTTCTAGGAAGCTATTAGCTTTTATTATTTTAACTGCATCAGATTATCCAGTAATACCCACTGCTGTGAACTACATGGCCTCACAAGTTTTACAAGTTGTACTGAAGTAAGAAAGTTAAGATAAATTAATGCAGGGTAAATCTTGAAATGGAACTGCTTGACCCCTATTAAAATTTGCTGCTAACACTGTTTGGTGTTGTGCTTAATGTTTGAAATTGCTATATCATTTAACATGACATCGTGAAGTGGTGGAGTTGCTTTAAGACTTTGTTTTTAAAATGAGGGTTATCATGCCCGTTGCTGCAAAGCTGTGAATCCCAGGAGAACACAGTTGTTCCTCCATGTTAAATTAAAGGGCATTAATCTTTTCAGACACAGTACGCCGGGTACAAATTCTTGTTCTGTACAACTAGTCTATATTATTATTCCTTGGCTCTGGATGCAAAAAAAAAACTGGAAAAAAAAACTGGAAAAAAATATACAAAGCCGTACTGCATGCCAGGAAGAAAAGACATGTGACACATTTCTGGTTCAACCAGTAAATCCAAAAAACTGGAAAATGATATGCTACAGGTTATGATATGCTTCCAAAAACTGGGCAATAACTCGGCCTTCTAGTGGCAATAGTCAGGTTATTCCTTGCATGACCAAAACAATTCCTTGGGTATGGAGGATCATGGGCATTGCACCATATCTTTGAGGCAATATCTATAAATAGGATACCCACTCTACTGTTTTCAAGATTCAGACTTGGAAAACTTTCTTGTATCTCCTCTTAAAGGGCCTGGCATAAAACCAGATTATATAGAAAGATACATATCAAATTGGTCCAAGTCTGATGGTGCAGAAGATACCCCTGCCAAGTTCTCCTTATCCAGCTTGGCTTTCCATCAGGATTGTGGTAGTTTGTAAGCCATCCTCCTCTGTAAATATCATTATGTTCAGAGCAGATTATTATTGCTGTTGGGAGTATAAAGCAAAATAACAATGGATATAGCTTTGTGCTGCATCAAGTTTTGCCTCATCTTTTTCTTCTGTGGTTCCAATTTTGATTTTATCTATGCTTTGCATGTTTGTGACAACATTGGAACAGAAAAAAAGAGTTTACAGTGTGTTAGTTGGTAAAATTAATCCATACTAAATTTAGCTTGATGTTTTTCTGCATGATACTCCTTTTGTTGACATAATATCTAGCTTGAAATTTAGTACAGCAGTAATGATTGCGTTGCAGCCTGGGGCACAGTACTGAGGAAACAACAAACTGCAATGCTGAATCAAGTCAATTCCTTCACATTTGAGGGCAGCTATATGGATCTTTGTTATCATTAAATGAACTTCAAGGAGTTGCTGAAGATATGCAGAGACAAGCTTTGGGGAACTCCTTGTATTTCATATGAAAGGAGTATCCATCTCACCCTAGCTGTGTACAGGGTTAGAGACTGTAGTGTGCATTCCATTCTGCTAATACTCAGCATAAAATGAAGATAACTAAATTTAGGCATCTCCATGTAGGTTTATACATCTGAGCAGGATGTCTAAATTCCTATTTTAGTCTGACTGAAAATTTGCAAATATGGCCCATGAAGGTGGAGGTCTGGGAGTTCTTCTGCTCACCCTAAGGGACAAGGAGATACCCCCACCTCCAAGGGGTGTTGTGAATCTTCTCTCTCCTTTTTGTCTGTGAGGAGAGCAAACAGCAATTGTGTTCTGAAATGGCTACGTGCATTAAACTAGATATAATATGTGGTAAGTTAATGAGTGCTAATCAAGACTAATACACTGAAATCACTGAGATTCATCTGTTCAAGAGGAGGATAAGTCAGAAGGAAATCAAGCTGCGTATGTCTGATAACTGCACGAGATTGCTTTAGATGATTTAATGGGTCATTTTTATTGTTTATGCTCTATGCATTCCAGTTTAGTAAGAAAAAAACTTTCCAGCATGAAATTAAATGAGGGATCATTGTGTCAACTAATATCTGAAACTGGATCTAAATACCATTGAATTAGCTGAACTTATGAAATACTCAGAATCAAGGAACGTGGAGGCCTGAGGGCACCACTCACCCACTGATCACAGACAAATGTAAACCAAACTCTGTGTAAGAACAGATCTCTTTTTCTCATTCTCAGACTTAACCTGATTTAAGAAATACTCTGCATCTTGTATTAGTTACATACTGTGTGCATAGATATCTATGAACAGGTAGGTATTATATCTAAGGACCTGTTAGGAGTGGAAAGAAACTTTTAAGATGTAGTTTTGTTAAAGGAAAAGCATCCAACAGTGATTTATATACAGTGGGACAGCAGATGAGAGGTGCGAGGCAATAAATGATAGTTCTGCTCAGATGTTTCAGCAGCAAAAGAAATCAGAAAGTAGAAGATGATGATGGGGTCAGAGAGAATTATGGAAATGCAATATTGGAGGAAAAGAAAAGAAGATGATAACTATATAACATATGACAGGGTTGGTGGTTGGTATACTTTTTTGTCATAGTATTTATCTCCCACTGCAGGAGTTACACACACAGTCCATTTTATAGTTATTTCATATGCATGAAATGTGAAAGGAGAAAAATCTTTTGTTATTTAAAGAGCTTGTACAAAAATACTTTTATTGCTGAGACTTACAATCTCAGTTCAGCTGTTTGTCAATGCAAATAATTCTAGATGTTCATTTTGGAGAAATTGACAGTGAAGTGCTACCTCTATGCAATCAAATCTATTCATTAAGACATAATTGGTAATCCTTTCTATGCCTATCACACCTGGTTGGGTATTTTTCTGAAATGTATTTCAGCAGAAAATGTTGATTTATCCATATTTGTAGTTGTATTCATCAAAAGAAAGGATCAGTTTTGACAAACTTCTTCACTCTTAAACAATTCAAAGTATTATAGAAATTAAATCTTCTAGGATTTTCCTAAATGAGGAAATTTGTTTTTCAATTTTTGAATCAATTTTCATTTAAAAATGTAAGCTATTTATAATGAAATGTGTTTTTAAAATGAAAACATACCAAAATCTAAATGAAAGCTTGATCTGAATCTATTTTTTTTGTTCACATTTCCAGTTTGCAAGAGCTTTTTTACCATTACAGTTTTTCTGCTTCAAAAATTTTATGAAGCACGAGGGAAGCAGTTCTGAATGTGTGAAACCTCAAGCTTTAAAGAGAAGAGACACATATCTGGAGTCCTCAGATGTGACAAGCTTAGAATAGATGAGTTTTTCACCAGGATAGGTAGTATTTTGGAGTATCTCTTTACTTTTCTTCCTGTTTCTAAGCCATTAAGGCACTTCAGATTATTTTTTTTTCCTATCCAGGAAGTTGAAGAGATTTTGTTAGTTGGATGTTTTTTTTAACGGTTGCTGAGCCTTTCTAACAGCCTTTTGGTTTCTGGAGCTTTAATCAAGCAAAAAAAGCCCCAAATATCACAAAGCCCACCGTAGAAGTGCAGATGCAAACCTCACTCTCTTCCTCTTCCCTTTTGATAATATTTCCACAGAGAAAATGTTCTGACATACTGTGAATTTTCCATTTATTTTTTTTTTTCATTTCCAGTAGGTCACCCATGTTCCATGATGACTTAGGGGAGAGCATCTGACACTGTCACCCAGGTGGCCTGGCTACATGGACAGGTATCGGAACGGAGCAGCTGCTGGAGCTTGCATGAGTCACAGAGCTGCTTCATTTTCCTTCACAGACTCTTGCTTGACTCATTTTTTTTGTTACGTAGCTTGGCTTCCTGTCCCTGGCTCTTTCCAGGCAGCTGAAGTTTCATGATAAAAGCAACGAAATCCCCCTACCGGGACTTTTCTGACAAAGAGACACCAGTGTTATCATCCAGACAACAGTCCCTGCTACAAGTCTTGACTTTTTAGCAAACTTCAACTCTCACCACTCATGATGCTGTGCATTATTGTAGGCACAATGGGTTCTGATAGTTTAAAAGCAATTAGTGGAAAGAGAGTGCCAGGGACCCTGTCTTGTGGATGCTTCTGTATAAGTTACAGCTCACATTAGGCATGACTTTTTCTCAAAGATTTCTGCATCTAGTTGAGGTTTCTTTGAAATCTGAACTTTTTTGTAATCAAGGTGAGACCATCTAATGGTTAAATAATTATTTAGGTGGCAGGAACTTTCCCATTCTCTCTACTATTACAGATCATTTTGTTAACATGAGTAGAACCAGCAACTTTAACATTTAACATTGATCCCTGGAGAATTTTGATCACTTAAGTTGGACGTAGTTGAAAAGTAAATCTCCAGGTAAAGATTCTGTGACTCAGTCAAGGCCTTCCGAAGTCCTCACTCTTCCAGTGCTTCTCTGCCTGGATGCTTTGATTTCCTGGTCTGTGACAATCATATGCATTGTATCACAGCTATAAATTGGACACCAAGATTAAATCTTTGCCTGACTTTTGGATATGTTCCAGTAAATATAGAAATCCACATTTATACCTATTTAAAAACATTAATCATACTTCAGACAACAAAGAAATGCAGAGGTAGCTTTAAAAAGCACAAATCAAATCCAAATAAAACAGTCATTCCAGGCTTCGTGTTATCTGTTTGTATTATTGCACTGAAAATAGGATTAAAGTAACAGGGACGACAACTTTCTCATTATTTTCCAGAGATTTCAGTTGTACTCTAAGCAGATTGATAATGGGTACACCAGTGGCTGTTACCATAATAATAATTTTACTCATCTCAAAGCTCACTTTTGTGGGAATAAAAAGAGTTGGAGTAATAATATTGATAAATTACAAAAATACACACACTTATGGAGCTTTTCCTTGGTAGATCTCCATGCACTCAAAAGAAGGAGACTGTTCATCATTATCCTTGTTTTCTGCAGGTAGGGACACAAAGGACGTTCCTATGTTGGGATCATCATACATAGCTAAGCTTGCCTCACAGGAACCCACCCTGAGGGTAAATACTGTAAATCATTAGCTCACACATGTCTCTGCGACTGGACTGTTACCAGCAGCTGAGCTATAGACAGCTGAAGATAATTCTACATTTGGGTAATTCTCTATGTTCTATGTTGCAACCAAGGAAGTGATGTAGTGGTGGCATATGCAAAGCCATGATTTGGAGCAAGAGCTTCCCAGAATCTGGCTTCCTGACAGCTTTTTAGGTTCTGAAGTGTGCTGTCTTTCCAGGCGAAATCATGACATGCATGCCCTACCCTGTCTCCACTGCTGAATATCTTCAGGCCTTGTAAGAGTGACTCAGTTCCTGCTGTTCAGGTTAGCCTTAGAGACACATCAAAGTGTTCAACCTCACAAAGTGATGAGCACTTCTGCTAAGCCACTTGGGATCCAAGGATATCCAGTAAAGTCTTTTGTACCTTGTGAGCTGCAGCCTGCTTGCACTGACAGACATGCTGAATGGGGAGGGAAACCGCCAGAGACCCAAAGTGGGGACTGGTACCAAGGAAGATACATGAGAAAGTGGTGCAAAGCCCTCAAGATTTGTCCTCCTGAGGACTTGGCCGCAAATGACAGAGAACTACTGAGATGAACTGAACTTGTGGTATTTTCAGCACTGGCAAGGGACAAAGTATCTCATGCTTTTATATAACATTCTTTGTCCTGTGTTATGTCTGAAATAGGCTTATATTTGTCACCAATTATTATTTATCCAGAGCACTGGGCAGGTGAGTCAGTGTTTACTGCTAAAACACCAAAAACTCCCTTACTCACTGCGCTTTCATCACAGCCCTTCATATGGGCTTGAAAGAGGAAATTCACATTTGATATTTTAGCTTCAGTCCCTTTATATTTATAGTTCACCTAATGCTTACGAACATGCAGATTTCAGCTGTCATCTAACAGCTTCCGTCAGTAGTTTTTATACACCTAAAAACAATTATGGAATTAAATAATTTAATTGTATTATTACTTATTGCTTTTCTCCTTGTAAAACTTGAGAACTAGGGTATTAAAAATATTACTTTTAATAGAATTACCACATTAACAGAGATGGAAATTTTCTAAGATATGGATTTTTTAAGACGTCTTACATTTTAAATTACAATGAGATGAGGAAACACTAAATGGCTAATGTACACAAAAGTGTAAAAAGAAGGTCTGTTTGAACTAGTAAGTAGCATAATTTTGCAGGGAAAAAAACAGGCAAAGATAAGAGAAAGATATTCTGATATTTACCCATAATGCTACCCAGAGCCTGATAAGACTCCTGGTGAAGTGATGGAGACATGGAATATTTTTGGTATCAAGGGAGGCTGTGGTAAAACAACCTGGCATGTAGATAGAAGAACATGTTGACATCCTTAGATAAACAAAGGTTCTCTGAACTTCTGCTAGAACAGCATTCATCCTTGTAGATCAGAAGAGTCTTTCCTTTGTAATAAATCTCTTATCGTTCCAGTTTGCTGCCTCAGCAGGACTCCAACATGCTGCCAGGAAGGGAGCCTGTCTATCCCTGGAAGTTGAATTGCTACAGCCTTACTATTTGCAAGATCTTTCTCTAGTACATGGCCTCGGGTCTAATACCAGCCATTACTTTAAGGGTATTCAACTATCGTAAATATCTCAGCAGTTGGGTATACGCCCTGGGAAAGGCTAATGTAGGCTACTGAGCACTGGACATGTGTTTTGAAAGGTGAATTGCAGCAAAAAGCCCTGAGAGAATTGCAGAAGGTTAATAACTGAAAATGATAGAAAAAATATTTTGCACCAGTAAATCGATCTTTTTAGTGATACTCAGAATTAATTGCAATATACATGTAATTGAAACATTTATTAATAGATTAAATGCCTTTCTGAAAGTCAGTCTTTCCTCTCCAGTACATAATTCAAGAGCAATCCAATGAAGACTGGGTCCTCTTCATGTCACAAGTATGTACTAATGCATTTTTTGGCAAAGTGACAGAGTCAAAGAGAAAAAAACTGGAGATGAGAGTGTTGTGGGTGAGAACACTTTGATGGAAAAAAAATGCTATTAATGTCAGAAAATGGTACATCCAAGCTAGAATTTATATCAAAATTTTATCAAAATGGACTGAGAAATAAACAAACAAACCAAAGCAATCAAAAAGAAGAGAATTCATTCACCCTCATCCTCGAAATCTCAGTCGTTGCCATGCAGGTTGAGCTTGTCTTCTGATGCACTGATCTATCCTGTAATAAATACAAAATATTCAAGATGTGCATCAGGCATAGTAATGTAAGCTACAAGAGCCATGGAGGAGACTTATAGGGCCATCAAAGTGTGGCTTGGGCTTAGGCTATGGTTAAGAAACAAACTTGGATCTGGATTAGCCTGATAACCAAATAAATTTAGCTTGTAATCAAAATTTTAGGCTGGCCTTAAGGGTTAATAGGGCCGAGATGAACATATTCTCTGATCATTGTGAAATCTGGGAGATGAATGATGATGTTCATGCTCATGTCTATTGCTTAGAAATGGAATTGGAAGCAGACGGGTAAGGAAATCATAGAGGAAAAATCTTCTTTTAAATAAATAGTACATGAATACCAAAAGGACTGAAGATGAAGCATAAAGATGTTCTTCTGGGCAATGGATTTAATCTTAGAAAACTTGGCTCCGCTGGGCCATTTTAGTCACTATTAAAGTAGGAACACATGTCCCAGCCTCAGTGTTGCAGTCTCCAGGGCATTTTGGAAAGTAAACAGTGAGCCTATGGAGGCACAGTACCTGATAAAAACACAGCCTATCCATCAGCAAGTGAGCACTTTTCACCTTGCCATTTAGTCCTGACGGTATATGGCCCCCAGGTGAGTAAGGCAAGTAATTGTCTGCTTTTGTCATCTGCAAAAGTCACCCATACACAACCACAAATACCTCTTTGCTTTGGTCTTTTGGTAAGGAAGCTGCCACTGCCACCCTTCTGAAGCAGTATCTCAAGGTGAGCAGGGTCAGCGTGCAAGGGGCAAAGTTTTATGCACAATTTTAAGCCACACATTGCAAGTGTTAGAAATCAAAGCACAGTCTTTTTCTTGTTTCTTCTATCTTTCCAGATATTATTCATGAGTGGGAGGGTTGGTGGGATAGTATCCAGAATGTCCCATATGACCTCCAATGCTTATTCCCCAAACACCACTCCTTTAGGCTATGATCATCTTGAGAACTAAAGAATGTGACTCCTCTTACTTATTGGGATGATTCACATGGTATTGTGTACTATATTGTAAAAATATGTCTTCAAAACATTCTGAAAGGGAAAACTGATTTGTTCTGAGAATTGAAGAAAAGTGTCTTCCTTTTGTTTCATTTCTAGACTGTTAAGAAATCTACACTGTTTCCTCAGATTCACTGGATTCCCACTGACACAGATGATTCCAACTGTGATCAGGGCATGCAACAAGGTACTTTCTTAGCTTAAACAACTGTGGTGATTTCCTGTGCAAATTAGGGAGCTGTCTGTATGAATTAACAGTGCTGATCATTGTTGTTAAACTCATGCTATTTGTGCACACAGATGCATCAAGTGCATGTGGATCTGGGACAGACACTCGCAAATACTCTGTGAATGTATAATCTTTGTAGTTCCTTCAAGAGGAGTAGAACCTCCATCTGAAATACAAACCACAGTAAATAAGAAAACTGGTTGTTAGCTCTTAAAAATTGTATTTTCTTCCAGATAAAATTATTTTATCATAACATTTCAATTTAGTCAGTAAAGCAAGTTTTTAAAAAATACTGCTTTATGCAGCCACAAACCTTGTTATTGCATTATCCCATAAACTCGTATAATTGAAGCAGTTGTTGGGTCATTCTGGGAAGCGAGCTGAGAACCTTAAAAATAAGTTTTCTCTGTTATACTCAACAACACCTGATATTCAGACCTCCTACATAGTTAAATATAGCCATTATTATTCAGGTACTATTTGTACTGAAGTACTTCCTGGGCTTTCAGTCACAGAGAAAGGCATCAAAAGGATGTGTCTTAGGTTCCACCATAAGAGTCAATGTGTGATTTTTGTCTATGTGTATGTGTATATAACATCCACTGTACATTTGCTTGTACAAGGTCTGGGTATCTTTGGATAAAAAAGCAGTTACATACACACATATTGGTGTTACAAGTAATTTTTCCCTAAATGAAAAAAATAAAACCCCTGCAGATACTTCATGCATTCTCTAACCTTCCTATCCCTAATTCATATAGACTTTGATCAGATTTCTTCTCCAGTCACATTACTTACTTGTTAGTTCAGTTTTATTGTAGTTGGTGACTACTGTGGAAGCTGATAAGAGTGGTCATTACCAATACAGAGAGCTCTGAGAGGTGGTACTGGATTCACCAGTGGGTGAAACAGAGAGTCTAGTGTAAGGACTTGCACGTTTCTGCTATGCTTGTCTTATTGACAGGAAACTTATACCCATTGTATATGACAGTAAAATCAAGTCTTAAATCTTCTTTTGGCTGAAGGCTGCAGAATGAACTTAGGTGACTTTCCATCCCTCGGATTTTCACTGTCAAGACTCACTGCATATTTCTTTGAATCACATTCACTACTTTGATGGCAATATGGATTTTTTCTTTCCCCACGGTGAAGGTTCATTTAGTAAGTCATTTTGCTCTCCTACGTAAAATAGCTTCTACATTTTTTTTTAAATGCATAGCTGATTAAATCACAAGTAATTGCTCCTCAGAAAGAACAGTATTTTAAATCTCAGACTTTCTGCCTTTCAAATCAAAGAGTTCAGTGAATCATTAGGCATTTCAATGTATTAACAATTTCAGTGGTTTGAAGAAAAAAACACCTCTTATTTCCTGCTCTGTTAAAGTTACTTTCGTTCTTACTTATTATCTGCTCAACAAAATTAGTGTTGCTAGCTCTCCCAGTGTGGCATATATCAATGATTGCATGTGGTATATTCAAAATATAGCAGTGACTTCCATTTGTTAAAGCCACGAACAGGTCCTTGAGCTCTGTATATGAAGCTGACCCTCAATTGCTGACCTGTGGAAAGCTACACTATGAAGAATTGCCTCTTGCTTTATTCAAAACACCCACAGGGGTGGCAGTGGCAGTGTACAATAACAATGAAAGTTTGTATTTTTAATATATATCTGCCCTGATCCCACACACAGAAGCACACACAGGCTGAATTGCCAATTAGAAAATAAAAACTGCTGCTGAGGGACCAATATATTGAAGTGTTATGTTATTGGAAATCACAAAACCCTTGACTAAGAGAGTCATTATTGTTATATATCTTCAGACTAAATGGCTTTTATTTTAAGCCAGGCTGCTCACTTTGCCTAAAATGTCCTACAGGATTGTTTGCATGAACCAAGCAAGTGAACTCCTTACAGGTCCCATTGATTGCACCAGCTGAAGATCCTCACCCTTATAGAGTCAAATCTTTGATTTGATCAAACCTGTTGATTCCCTTTAAATCCAGATACATTCATATATTACACTTAAGGAAGGATAATAATTTTTTTCCTGTCCAGTCCTGTGCAATGCTTAATTTTCTTCCTTGGCTCTGGGAAGTACAGTGATCCCCAAATCTTCTGGGGACTAAAAGAGAAGGTTTAGTCTCAGCCCAGAAAAGGCAGCATCTTTCATACCTTATTCCAGAAGGGAAGTTACTCTTGGTAGTGCTCATATATGCCTGCTGTGATCGTTCAATTGCCTGATACATCATTTCAGTTGAAAAAGCTGTTTAATGCATTGATAGCGATTTGCCCAGCTGGAAATGTGTGTAGTACTTTATACTTTGTTCCAAGGAGCTGACATTTGTTTTCTTTAGCCACACATCATGTTGTTACGTGAGGCAATTGTGCATAGTAAGTTTATATTATACCTCCCCTCAACTGGTGAGCTAAAGATAATCTCCCCAGCAATTACTATTGACATTGAACCCATTTCTTTTCCTGTGGTAGTTGACATTTGACCAACATTTCACATAAAATAAATGAAGGAGAAAATTATCATATAGTAAGTTTTTACAGAAGAAATGTCCATGATTCACTACTTGTCAAAGGAAAGTTATGCCCCAGTATCTGAATTCCTTATAAATTAAATTATTTTCTACTAATACAAGCAAATCGGTCAGTAGAAGGACAAGATATTTCACTTCTTCCTGAATTGAGAAGTATTTTACTCACTGAGTACATGCATACTTGTTTTTGTCATTTAGAGGATACCTGCAGACCAGCAGGATGTGGACCTGGAAGAATGGGCCAAGATGCTGTGTAGTATGTGAAAGGGTCTACACTTGGCACATCCACTAGCTTGGGATGGTATTAGCATGGTGCTGAGTGACTAAGAATGTCACCAGGCAAGTCCAGGTCAGTTAATGCAATCTCCTAAGGATATTTTCGTAGGCAACCTCTGAGACTTGGGAATAGACGGGAGGCGTGCCCAGAGCATGGTGTGGTGTGGCTCTGCCTGAGATATTTGCTGAAAAGCAATGTGACATTAGTCCTTGTTTTCAAAGGAAGCACTGAGGAATGGGGTATGTCTCAGCAGGGTTAACACTAGTTTTCATCAGTTCATTGGTTCTAGTCTGCTACTTCTGAGTAATGCATGAAAAAGACAAAGTACAGAAGAAACACAAGGTTCTCAGCAGTCAGCCTGGATGGGTTCTTCCTCAGCTTATCAAGGAGTATCTCTGCTCCTAGCTGTGGATTTTAATTATTTTTCCTTTTTGCAGTTTTGTAATATTAGACTTTTTTCTTTACTAGCTCATTCCTTTCTTCTTCCTTCTCTTTTTCTATTCTTTCATATCACAAGATTTGTTTCTTCCCTCTGTACATTCCCCTTCCTACAGTTTCCCACCCACTGTTCCTCCCGCAGAAGAAAAACTGGTGCTAAACTAATCAGCAGCACTGTGCAATGTATGCAGAAGTACAAGGGTGTTGGTATGCATTTTTCAGGTGTTACTTAGTCAGAGGCAGAAAGATGCCAAAATGTCTTCCTTTGAGAGCCAGGTGCCTTACACTTAACAGCTCTCTTGCCAGGGCCCCTTTCAGATTATTCCTCTAATGTTCTCTTTGTTTCTTGCTGAAACATTTGTGATGTGATAGGAAAAGATCTTAGCAACACTTTGAGACCAAGTGTCTGTGAAACTGTACTTTTTTTCTGAAATTAGGTGAAACTCTGGAGCTGGCAAACTGGTGAGAGAAATATCGTTAGTGAAAAAAAATATTTCTTGGCCAGTGACTAAAAGGAATGTACTTAGCTAACAGCAGAGCTGACTCCATGGTAAAATATTATTTGGCCATTATGATAATAGTAACTACCCCTTCAAAATTAATTTCCTGATTTATACAGTAGGGGAGCAACTCAGGTGCTGGGTTAGAAGCTGTAAAGTACCTTATCTCGATTTCTATGGTTGCTTCAGTAATGTCATTAGGTCTTAAATCATATCTGCTAGTCCAGTGTATCCAAAGTGGTGCTGTGTACTCGTGTTTGAGACTCTCCTGAATTTCTGCCTTGCTTTCTATCATGACAGCATCATTGCCTGTTTCTAGACCTTTATTTCAATTTGCTTTTAAAGACACTGTAAGCCCAAAATGTATTATCAGCTATGGAACTGAAAATATCTCCCTTTTTTAACCCTTTCTTGTCTTACCTGTAGTACCGAGATGCATTATACGGCACACTCCAATGTTGTTCCATTCATTCAGGACGTGTCTACTAACGAAGTCTCTGTTTTATCCACTTCACAGCCTACTGGTAGATTGAATCCATCCAGAGGACTTCTTCATGCAGCTGACAGCCTTTTGAAAGAAGAGATGGGGATCAGCACATTGGATCCCTTATGTTGTGAGCACCTGCAGCCTGGCCCTGGGGCATTTCAGAGATGTTGCCCAGTGAGATGGGAGAGCAGAAAGACGAACCAGACTTCAGTAGATGTTGATGAGCATGGTGAAATAACAGTAAGTGAAGGTATAACTCAGGTAGACTTACCTTTGGTACTCCACAAGGGGGAAAGACACATTTCAAAGTTGCTTAGTTTACCTTCTAAGCTTGCAATCAGAATATTTAATAGCGGGATGCTGTTAAATAAGTGTTGAAATGAAGAGCCTGACTTGCTTCTGGTTTAATTACCATTATGGCAGGGTGAAAACCAGGTGCAACTGAAGTCATTGGGGCAATTGCTGCTGATTCCAAGGAGGAGGGGATTCATCAGCTTGAATTTTCCTCCTGCCAATGGCTGCACCTCCCTTCATTAATCAAACAATACTGTGAGGATAAAAATAGTGGCATTCTCCACTCCTAGGATCCTCAGCCAGATTTTTATATCAAAGGTATTTCTTTTAGGAATGACACCAACTTGTCAACACTCCCTCCATGGTCATTTCACCCCTGGTGGCTCCATTGTCAAAAAAGGTGTGTTCATAGACACTTTTGTTCTGCTTTCTAAATTTGTTTTAACCTTCTTAGTTTGAATCGGTGCCTTTAAGTCAGTTGGGGAGTCTTAAATTGAATTTTCCAAACTGTTACTCTAGAGCCATCTCTGGGTGGATTTCTAGTAGCAGCATGACTTTAATTATGTCTTAAATAGTAAATTCAGGACATCTGCACTTGGATTACTCATTTTGTCCCCACTTGGAAAAAAAACCCTAACAAATCACACTCCTCACCCCCCCAGAAAAGACCCATTTGTGCTTCTCTCTTCAAGGAAACTACAGCAGTAGCAATATGCCCAAATGGCTAAATATGTATGGACTTGACAACTGATTACAAATTAACTGCTATTTGGTACTGGGAGATTCAGTTTGTCTTTCTAATCTCTTTGAGCCTGGAGGCTGGCAGAGGTGTGTGAAGGAGTAAATACTTAGCATTAGTAATCACCCTATGACCGTACTTGGTAGCTGATTCACCTGAGGCAAACTGTGGAAATGGTTGGCCTGATTCTGTTCTTCCTTGGATGTTTGTGAGTTAAGAGCAAGTCTCACTGTAGTTTGTAGTGGATAGTCATCAACTTGAGAAAAATCTCTCTGAAATAGAGGTACTGGAGTCTTCAGGCTGAAACCAAACATCAGGTTTCCTACTACAAGTTTGAGATCCAGCTCTTGTTAAATGCACCAGAAAAGAACAACTTTCCTTCTTCCTAGGGTCAATTATAGCTTCTCCCGTCTTACTGCAGCATAACTAAAATGTTCCTTTTGTAACAGTAAAAAAAGAAGAGCAAGTCCTCTGCAGGCTAGAGATGCAGACCCAAGAAAAATCTATACCTCAGATAAAGAAAAGATGAAATTTTACAAGAAGGCTCCAAAGAATTTTGTTTACTGGGGCCTTGGTAAAAGAAGATTGGTCCTTCTATTATTCAGACGTGAATGGACAGGGAAGCAGCTGTCACTGGGGTGGGAGAACCTGCCTGGTTTTGAAGGAAATCCCCACTGGGATGTGAAAGGACAGAGAAAATCACCTTCATCTGTCATGGATAAGAGGCATGCCTGGGTCCAGGACCTGTTCCACAACATGGCACCCCAGTGACTCTCAGAACAGGCAGAAAGGTGCTTCTGTTGACCCCAACTGGCTGTGAAAAATAAAAGCAGGCAGGATTTATGCAGCACATGGCCTAGTCATATTGAGTAGGTATAAATCTATGTATTGGCTTCCCTGTGTGATTTTTTTTTTTTCCTTTTACATTCCTGTGCTCTCTGTCGGTAGCTTAATTGCCCCCTATGCATTGTTGTTTTGCTCATTAGTTTGCACTGTGCCTGTTTGAACTGCAATCCAGGCAAGAATTATGAGGCGCTCCCAATGGAGAGTATAAATGTGGGGCTGGGAGTTGGGCAGTCACTTAACTAGCAAATGTCTATGCCAGTTAAGAGAATTTTGCAGCATCAACTATTCAGCTCGTGTTGGTGCTCTAAAAGAAGCAGATGCACAAGACAGCACTATTTATTTTAATCCCATGTATACAGACTGTTCTTTCATTCTTTTTACAGAGCAGCTGGTTCTTCATACAAATAATTCCACTCCCATATAATATTTTTTTTAATATGGGACAGAAATATACACCTAATTTATATGATGTTGACATCTGTGGCTTCAGTGGTGATTGTGTCTGTGTAAGAGTGGTGTCAAAATTCATTGAAGAAGTCACAATTTTTCTTATATATTTATTTTCCACAGAACTCCAACTGTTATGACAACACTGTTCTTGCAAAAGCAAAGAACTTTGCTTTTGATGATCTTGTTACTTCCCCTTGCAGTTCACCCTTTCTGTAGACAGCTTAGTTTGTTCAAAACACTGCTGCTTCCCTTCCCCTGTCATTTTGAGAGTTTCATTCTCCCTTCATTGAATGTTTCCACACAGGAGTTCCATTTCTTGCTGTGATGCTGCCGTACCAGCCTGACTCTGGCCTGTTTCTCATTCTTCTCCTCATTTTCCCTCTCCAAGCAGTCAATCCTTTAAACAATCTCCTCCTGTTTGTTCAAGTGCCTCTGTAAGACAAATCTGCCTGTGAAACTTTCTGAAGCTCTGATCCAACAAAGCACTTGACCTCGATGGGACTGCTGACCTCCTTGAAGCAACGCAAATGCTTCGCTTGGAGGTGGCAGCTCTTTGTCCATTGTATTTTGTTTCTGAACTGCATCTTAGAGCAGACCTGTAAGCACATCTGAGAGCAGTACAGCTTCTTGCCTGTTTCTCCAGTACACTCAGCATACTTGATACTCATAGCAGTCATCACCCTGAGTGCCACAACATAAACTGTGCCTCCAGAAATCAATGCAATGTTGTAAATGGAGAACGATTAGACTCAGATGGCAGATAAAGGGGAAGAGCAGGTTTATTCTAAAGCAATATGAACTCAAGCTTTTGTATGTATTTTTCTGAACTGTGACAGATCAAACATTCAGAAGGAGTGAAAAAAGAAAGGCTGCTATCAAGCAGAATGCTTTTTAGCATCTCCCATGGAGCTTCGACCCATATTTAATATATCAGAAACTACAAATTCCATAAAGTAACTCAGAAGAAACACAGAGCACTTAGTGTCCCTGGTGTTTCTTACAATGATGTGGCTCCTTGAGCAAGATTTCATATTAAACACACATAAAATTCTTTGTTAAAAGGAGTATTTTACTTTAACCCACTGTGCTAAAGGTTGGTCATATGGATTTGAGGTGTGATATCTTTGATAGCTTACTTTTCATAGCCCATTTCAATTTGCAATTGTGGCATTCCCCAACTACCTTAAGCTAGGGGAAAGGAAAAAATGAGCAGGAAACAACATTTTAAAATATATTTGCCCTACACCATTTTCTCTTACATTAGAAGCAAAATAGAAGAGTATTCTAATTAATCTGTTTTCAGGTACTCCCCTTAAAAATGAAGCAATGTGAATGCTCCTATTCCAGCCATATAAATTACAAGTTCTCTTTCTCTCTCAGCCCTCTACCAGGTGCAGTTATCCAGGATCCATTGACTGAAACTTCTGAGAACCATATGGAAAGGAAGATGATGGAAATGAATAAATTCAGACTTAAGGCTAGCTAGTTGCAAAACCTTGCTGTTTTCAAAGGCAGACACATGGGCACTACTCCCAACCTACCTGCATTCTTGGGACACTAAACACTCTTAAAAACCTGCCCACAGGCAACTGACTTTACTCCTGAACTGCACTTTTAGGAACAGATACATGAGCTATAAACAAACTAGCTTTGGGGCCAGATGCAATGTAGCTGTGTTGTGCTCAGTCCCAGCTGATTCATCCTGCTGCTCACAAAAAGCAGAAGCAAAGAGCAGTTGCTCATGTGGAAATCCAGACAACGTGCACCAAGACATCTGAATGGCCTTTCATGGAGAAAACACTAGACTCATAGGAGACATTTCATCAAGAGCGTACTAGCAGAGATTTGCCTTCCACAGGTAAA
Source organism: Aegotheles bennettii (assembly GCA_013398125.1). Lineage (NCBI taxonomy): Eukaryota > Metazoa > Chordata > Aves > Caprimulgiformes > Aegothelidae > Aegotheles > Aegotheles bennettii. Next base: position 3,128,783 of record VZRW01010697.1, on the reverse strand, counting down.
TGGGAGTCATGGCCAAAGAAAAATGTCAGCCTGCTGGGGCTGTCATAGACTGGGCAGGAAAAAAAAAAAGAGCTTGTTTACATTCTGTCTTCATCTTCCAATCCATTTCCCCAATGCTCTCTATATACCTCTGGAGCCAGATAAAGCTTTATTTAAGGTGTAATTAATGTGCAACCTTCCTTAAATCGTGCCAGACAGATGATACTGCAGCCACTTGGAGGTAACTGGAGCAACAATATAGTTGCCACTACAGCTACTAGCAAAGCCAGGCAGGGATCCAGCCTTTGAACCAGATGATGCTCTCACAAAAAAAACCCACCTTGTGAAACAGCCTAGTTCAGGTGACTCCAGCTGGTAATGATGCTATTCTTCATGTTGGTTGGATGAAAGGACAACTGGGGAGGTAGATAGGACCAAACGTAATAACAAGAATTTGGCTTGTTTTTGAGAAATAAGCAGCAACTGGCTGAGAAATTTCATATTGGGCCAATACGTAAAAATAATTGCTGGGCTAGTAGGATTTGAGAGCTACGCAGATCTACTGATGGTTTCCTTTACATGCTGTAAATCCCAACAAACACATCTCACCCATCATTCTTGCTGTCAAGAGCAAATGCTGAGTTAAAGAACACAGCATATAAAATACATTTCCAGGTAAGCTTTGATGAGTTCAAGCTGCATTGCATTATCTGTAATGTTGGGCAGGACACTTACTTACAAAGCACTTACTGCTGCCTGCTTCTTTCACTCCTCTAGGATGGATTCTTGGAGTTTTCTTCTGAAATGCTTCAGCTTAGGTGGATCCTGCTGATCATACACAAAGCACAATACATTAGAATAGAATAGAATACTTTCCCTTAATTTGTTTCAGTTTCCTTTAGACAACAGAAAGCAATAAAATAGAAAGACTGAACCAGAAAGTGGCAACTCAGCATTCATGTGTCAGTCAGCAGAGGCAGCAAACCGCCTCTCTCAAAAGATAAACAGTCATTGCATTCACAGAAGTGTAGGATTTTACCTACCCACTTCATCCTCTTCTCCCAGGCACTGCCTGACCCTAAAATGCACAATAATATTAATTAAAAAAGAACAAAAATCATCCATGTTTCATCAGAATGCAGTTTTAAGCCATATAAGACTGCAGAATCACAGCCACTCAAGACTGGTGGTAGTGACCCATTCTCTTCTGTCCTCACACGTGTATGTACACAAACCACAAAACACTCCCAACCTTCTAAGGGAATAAAAACTTTTCATTCAGAAATCTAAGAGTTTCAATATCTACAATTTGCTCTGCATATTTCTAGGTAGAGACCTAATTTCATAGGGATGAATGCTAAAATATATGCTGAAGAGTATTTTTGTCCCTACTTTGATGTCTTCTTGACCATTGTCACCTCTTAGTCAATGATATTGTCAGAACATAGTGATCAGAGCTGGGCTCTGGCTATGTGACAGATAACAACAGTATCTATCCTCTCGAGAGGTTTAACACAGCGGAAACTGAAAAGACTTATGTGAACAAGTTTGCCAAAAATGCTGTTTTCTATCTGAATTACCTGCCACTCAGTGAGTATCCAGTGTGTCCTGTCAGTGTGCTACTGTTATGCCATGCAGAAGAAAGCTCTGAATGAAGGTGGTTGTGTGGGCCCTCAGTTTCCACCAAAAGAGAGCTAGAAAGTGGGGTACAATAGGCATTCCTCTTGCACTCCACTGCCACCCCCAAAGGAAGAGGACAATTAGGCCCAGTGAAAGAGTAGTAGTCTTGTAACAAAGGAGTCTTGAAATAAGATTTGGTGACTATGAAACTACAGACTCTTGCTTTAGGTAACAGCTGCCTGTGTAAGCATCTCAACTAAAAACTAAGCTGAAAGATAATTGGTACATTTAAGGTACCTCTGACACTAGAGGTGGAAAAAAACCTGAAATTCTCTTTACAGTGGAAGTAAGAATAATCTTTGCAGTAGAACTTTAAATTGTCCTAATTTCTTAACATCTCAGTGGAAACCATAATCAAGAGACCAAGACAATTTTTTAAGCCATTCACAAAGTATAATTATGATGGAATCTTTAGTGACTAATTCTATATCAACACTAGTATGTCCACTGAACACCACATGAAGACCACTGCAGACTTTCATCTACATCAAAGCCCACTGCAAATATATGAATTTAGTGACTGTTGGTAGAATGAATGGGAAGAAAACCACATCAGTAGTGGCAGACACAGTACCAGTACATTCAAAAGACAGAAAAATCTCCTCTGGAGCTATCCAAAGGCTTCAAACATTCTGCTGAGGGGAACTTCATCTTCTTGTTCTACTTTGCTTAATTTCACAAGGATCGCCTAGAGTTTATTAGTGCTGACCTTGAGAACTCTTTGATTTTAGCTTCTTTCAGCTATTCGTGGTAGCAGTTTAAATCTTATTTACTGTCAAACCTCTCTGACCTTGAGTCAGGTCATGTCAAAATGCTAATAAACAAATACATTTAATCTAGATTTGTATTTGTGACGTGCAAAAAAATAGGTACAACATAATTCAGACAAAACTAATGATGTTTTATGGAACTGTATCATTATTTTAATAATTACAATTATCTTAAAACTTATCTAAAAACTTATCTAGAAGATAAGTTAGGTTTCTACTCTTGAAATTCTCCCAGTATGAGTATTATAAACTTTCAAGCTCATGATGTGTGGCTTCAGGAAACAAAGGTTATCCTTTCATACAGATCTTAGTGTTTGACTAGTAGCCCTGTTGCTAGTACAGAGAAGAGCAAGCAAAGGCGTTGTTGAATTTTTTTAATCTTTAACGAGATATGAACAAAATCCCAAGTTCAAACACAACACTTCATATTCTTTGATTTGTTAGAATTTTGTACCATTTGGGGACAGGCAATGTACAGAAGAAAGTTCTGCAAATAATTTATGTAAGCCTGAACAGAAATTCTGAATGCAAACGAAAACCTTGGACCTCCCCTGACTCCTGCGATCTGATTCTCTCTTGCCTTTAATATATTGTCATTATCGTTAAGCCTACACACTTGTGACTTCTGTAGAAACAAGATTTCAGACTGAGGAACAGCAGAATTCAGATATATTACTGGTATTAAAAATTGTAACGGTAATATTACTTCAAAAACTTGGAAAGAAAAAAGCCTTCTCAAAATGTGGATTTGAAATAACCTAAAAAACCCATTCTTCATAGGATTTTTTGTTGAAATCATAGGTTTTAACAGCAACTTACAATAGAAACTAGATGTTGAAATGTCATTTTGATACCTCTTGTGTCAGAAAATTTTGAAACCTCATATTATATCTTCATGTTTTCTTTAAAGGTTTATTTAACAGGATTTTAATTTTAAATACTGTGTTAAATTTTAAATTGCTACATGTCATATTAAAAGCATACAAAAAGAGTGAAGTATAGTGTCAAGTTGGATATGTATGTATATATTTCAATCACCACATGGAATATAATAGCTACTGAAATACTCAATATCCTTTTTTTTTCCTCCTTAGATTAATTAATGTTAGTTTTTACTTAACATGGTATGGGGGTCTTCTCTAGATCAGACTGCCTTCTGTCTGTAACACCAAAAGATGCTTCAGGGATGTTCACACTAGGTGAGAGATCAATGACAGAAATTTGAAATTCCTCAAAATGTGAATGGATAGAGGGTGGTAATGGCAGTGGACACACATACGTATGGAGAGAAACAGAGAAAGAACGGCTGTTTCCTCAAGACTCAGAGTGATTCTTCTTTCTCTTTGTGATACCAAGAAAACCTTATTTCTGTGACTTTAACTATGACCTTTGAAAGACAAAAAAGAAAATGTATAATTACTGCCACTTACCTCTGTGATGTTTCCCTATTATGCTCTTACTAAAGACAACCTACAATGTTCTTTGCAGTGGTACTGTGAAGTTTCACCTTTCAACATGGTTGCGGCTGGAAGAAAGGAGTTGGATAGCAGTTTAAGAGCTGTCTCCTGTTTCTTTGTAATTGATGCCTTCACAGCAGAATGGTTATCTTAAAAACAAGTGTCTAGTGAGAAAGCTACACACAAAGTCACATGCGAAACATCTGAATTACTCTTGTTCTCAGAAAAGGACTTTCCAGTTCTAAACCTACAGACACAGTATTCTATCTGGTCATTTAGATGAAATATCCTGCCCATAACTGCACAGCATTGTCAGAGGTTTCAAGCGGTCTGTGGTCCTCCTCACAAAAAGACTGGTTATTGCATAAACCTAGTGCTTTTAGGTGTGAAGCATAGAGTCCATAATGGGTGACATTATGTACATGGTATCCTTGTGATATGTTGGATGTTCCCTCTGCCTCATCATATATCACCCTTCTTTTTTCCCTTCTGCACTGTGAATTTGGTGTTGGATGTTTCTTAGGTAATATTATAAAACTTTCTGACACTTCAAAGTTGCTTTTTCTTTTTTTAGTTTTCCTTCAGCTGTGCAGGATGTCTTTATAAAGCCATGGGGACAGAAGTAAAATGAATAAATGATATAATTTCCTGTCTTTTGACATTTTTAAGAAGTACTCATTTCTTCAGTTTAAGGTAAGTGAATGAAGAAACAATATATAAATGAATGAATGCTTAACCTCTTAGAAAGTATGGTTATCATTACCTTCAGCAACAGACACCTGTTCAGCTATTCTCCCTTAAAAGGATGAAGCACAAAGGTTTCGTAAGTAAATGAGGCAGGCTTTTATTGCAGTTGATGAAAATGTAAATTAATCCTTTTGCAAATTTCTGATTACCTAAATCATTTCGCATTCATCTGTGTGCCTGTATTATAAAACTATATCTGTCTTTAAACACAGATGTGACAAATGTAGGCACTGGCACAGAGAATGATAGATAAAATCAGGCAGGTAATGTGTTTTTACCATGCTTTCCTGCACCCATGACAATTATTTTAGGTGGTTCGGGTACAACATGATAAGAATAGTAATATCTACACCAGGGAAAAAGCAGACATTTCAAGATTGCCCTGCTACTGGTTGCTATAGGAAAGCAGTTTGTCATTTCAGCTTCAGACACAAAATGGTTGACCCCCTAAACACCTTGCTCAGGTACAAGCCTGCATTCAGGAACATTGAAGTAAGATTTCAATGGAAACTGAACTGGTTGTGCATCATTTGACTTCTCAGCACCGCGTGGCTGCTTTTATTTTCTGGTGCAAACAACTACTAAGTCAGACATATGGTGTCCTGAAGATCCCTGAGGCACAGTGATTTATTCTCTTCTCCTACTTTTCCTGTAGTTGAAAGTGTTTTCAGAGAAGATGCAATGTTGTAGTGCTTGTAACTACAGACATGTCATGAGGTAGGTATGACCATGAGATGAGATGATGTAGAGTGGCCTGAGATATACCCAAGCCAAACTGTCCCTTGAAGTGCCCCAGGTTTCAGGGAGCTCAAAGGTGATTTAAAGCCATGTCTGCTTGTATTTGGTCCCACTGCAAAGTAAAACACTGATCTAAACTGACAATCCCAAACTCACTAGAGGAGAGAGACATATTGCAGAAAAGGAAGATAATTTCCAAGACATGCAGCACCCTGGCATTCTGAACCCATTTCTATCTTCCCTTAGCATCAAATCTGCCACAGACATGAGAATTTAATTTCAGAGGAGGCAACCAATATCTAAAAGTGGATAGCAAATCTGGCATGTGAAGGTGGAGAGCAAAATTTACTTATCTGGAAAAAAGCAACTATCCTATTGCTGTACCTTCTAAATTTCACCTATATTTGTATCTTTTAATATGCACAGGGAGATAGAAGTGCTATTGGATGTGAAAAGAAGCATTTCAAGCTGAGACCTCAATTCAAACTAAGGAAGCACAAACTGGTTTAGTTCATATAAAGGAAATGCCATCATGGGTGCTCCTTTTGTACGCCTTCACTGGCTTTTGTTTGGGAAACAGACCTTATGCTCTCTAACAGGTTTTCAGGAGGCAACAGCCTTAGCTGCTGTCCCAACAACCATTTCTTCAGGGGGGTAAGTGTGGTGACACTATATCCCTAAAAGAAAGCTCTCGTTGAAATTAGTGACAACTCACAAGACTTGTTATGAACAGCACTAATGAACAAGAAACATGACAAACCTAAGAAGTAACATTTTAAAGGTCAGCAAAAATCTCCATGATTCAGATTTCCATGGAAGTCTGGGTGTGCACGATCTGTGATGGCCCAAAAGACTGAGATTGAGTGAAGAAAAATGAAAAAAACTGAAGATGCAAAGCCTAAATACAGAAAGAAAGAAATAGCTAGCTGAACTGTTGTGGGCAGTCACCAGTTTGCCCAACTCTAGCTAGCTGTAAGCCTCTCACCCACATCGTAAGGTTTAAAAGCAGCTGGGTGTCTCTTCAGAAAAAACTACAGAGATTCTAAACCAGGACAGGGAAAGGGAGCACAAGAAAAACCTTTTCCTACTAGCCCTGTGGGAAAGGGGTCCTACAGCTGACCTACATTTGCTCAAAACCACGCTGAGGAAAAGCTTTTAAAAATGCAAATATTCTTTTGTTTCTTCTCCTCCATCCCCTGCCCCCTCCCTGCTCCCAAAGCTGACTGCACAGTATCCTACTAAAGAAAATCCTTCAACAGCCATTTCTGCCTGCCCTAACAGACTATGAAAGATTTAGTCCAAACTTCTGTTCTGATCATGTCATGTCAGTTCTCTCCTGGTGCAAGGGGGCACAGACCAAGGAAGACAGATGCTTCAATCTTCCAAATAGTTGTCACTTCCCATGACTGTCACTTCGCAGAATTGTGACTTTCTAATATAGAAAACCCTGTAGGGAGGGGAAAAAAATAACTCACTCATCTCATTCCTGACCAGTTTATGTTTTTTTAACTCTCTCCCCATGAATGACCATGAATAATGGAATGAGAGGCACCGATTGTGCTTCCACAGGACAGCGAGCACAATAGATTTGAAGTTCTTGTTCAGCTGATCTATGATCTACACACTGCCCCATTTCTGCGAGCAGGGAGCACAGTCAAGCCAAGCACCTGTTGGAAGGTGGGGTAAGCCTGGAGGGACAGGCAGGAGTCACAGGAGAGGTGCTATAATCACAGTTCCTCCCTTTGTGTTTACCTACATACCTGGAAGGATATTTCTTTGTTGTGTCTTTGCCTTGTCTAACATAGCACAAATTTCTGCATCTGCAAGTGGAGATGGAGGTTGTACAGGCTTTTGGTACACACGCACACACACGACTGAGGTGTTTCCTTGGCAACCAAAATGCCAGAAAAACTATCTGAAGAATTCCTTAGGGCTGTGCAACAAATAGAAACATTAACATGCTGAGACCTAAATATAGCTTCATTTTAGTGCTGTTCATCCAAGTTTTTACTTAGCTTCAGCTTGTATCTGAAACAAATGCAGTCAACAAGACATACAAGGATGTTTTCAATATTTTACAGTGTTTTGCTTTTAAATAGTGCAAGAATAGAGATGGGGAGGGGGTTACAGATGGTACCAGCCTGCACTTTAGTGTGGAATTACAGCCTTGCCTGACTTTGTTTTGAAGGTGCCCTTGGTTACCCACTGAAGGCTCCTTGCTTCTGTGAGCAGCACAGTTTGAGTTGATGTGGGGAATAGCTGAGTTCTGCTCATTGGCCTCCAGAGCAGTGAGAAAACAGCTTTGACACTGCTAATACTGAGGTGTGCAAAGAGTGTATGCAAAGGGTATGCAAGGAGGCTTTGGCTGAGAGTGGTTAGTGATTTTTTTCATTGCTATGGGGTGGGATTATAGCTGAGATTTCTTTCACTTAGATTTGTACTTATTTAGCCATTTTTGTCTGGGAATGCTGCAAATATGTAATCAGGACTAAAAAATAAATAAACAAAAATGTCTGAACTGCAAATCAAAAAGGCAGACAAACAACACTCAATGACTCACAAAATGGCCAAAAGAGGAATATAGGCTGCCTGGAAATGAGGCTTTTGGATGCCTAAAACTGGATCTTAGCTCACTCAAAAGTTTCTTGAACTAAAGAAAAAAATGGTCAGAGATTGGTTCACATTACAGATTTCTACTAAATCTAAAATCATGTCATTGTTAATGTTCATGAGTTTTCCTTAGTCTGTTTTGTGTTTTCTTTGTGGTGGGCAGGGTACAGGCCCATCACTTTTATAGCAGATTGTCCCTCACAGGCCAAGCCACAGGTTGGAAAAGCAAAGTCTGAATTTTGTCTCTGGTGCTGCTCCTTGACTCATCTGTGACTCTCCCCTCTCCCAGCCAGCCTTACCATGTGTAAAACTGCAATAGTGAAACTTATCTTGGAGAAATACATGAAAGGTTGCAGGTCACAAATGGTTTATGTGAGCTAAGTGTTATTTAAATTTGCTGAACTGGTGCTGGATGACCAGTGTGCAGTGTTTCATGCAGGCTTTGTCGCACTCTCATTGATTTCACTGTGTGATTCAAGGGGAAGAGGATGAAGGCAGTGGAATCAGCAGGAAGATCTGTTTAGTAAAGTATTCCCACAACCATCCTGTGTAATGATTAGTGAATTATATTCAGGAGGGAGGTGAAGAAGGAAGCAACCTGATGGCAAATTTATAATGAAATGCTTTGATGGATAAATGTTTTATAACAGAGGTACAGTGTCTGGACATGAGAATTTTATAGAACAACCCTCAGAGAAACAAACAAGATTTACACCTTTATCATAATTAAAATATAACAGTTTTCCTCTACAGAAAAAACATTCCACGTTTCTTATGAGGGAGCTAATAAATTTTATGGGTGATTTAAAAGCTCAGAGGAGCTTGAGCTAATGGCACCTCCAAAAGAAAGCTCTCCAGAAAAACATGGCAGAAGTAGCCTTCATTGAAAACAAGTATACACAGAATTCTAAAGTCATGAGCAGGCTAGGCTGGAAAAGATCACCTAACCTGGGTAGTCTTCAGCCATCTTGAAGACTGAAAAAACATTCAGACACTTTCCCATGGAGGCACAGTCCTGTTTAGAAAGGTCTCAGGCATAGAGTCCTACGTAGAATCCATGGGTATACTTTTCCTGACCATCCTTTGTGAGACCTTTAAGGATACCCAAAGCCTTCCCAAATCCACAGAACAGAGCATGAGATCCACAAAGCAGCTTGAAGCCCCTTGACTTTGAAGCAAGATTTCCAGTGTTATTTTCCCCATGTATAACAGAAGTTTGTCTCACCTGTTCTTAAAAGGAGACAGGGATTGGTGTTCCTTCAGTGATTTGTGTTAAACATGTTTTGAAAAAAGCATAACCTAAATTAACTCAAAATTTCAGTGGGAACCTGAGCCTTTTGTGATGAGAGAATTCCTTTAATTATATTTGCCCGAAGCTTTACATGTGTTAGAAATTCAGTGCGAATCACTGAGTAACAAAAGAGTTTCACAGAGCGCAAAGAAAATTCTATAATCAACCAGCTCCATTTTATCTGTTTTTCCCTCTGCTACATTTAATATTAAAGATAAAATATTCCTAAAAGACCCTAAAGCAAACCTCCTTATTTAGAAAGTATTTAAGCACCTGCTCAACTGCCTTCTCTAGTAAAGACGGGGTAAGCACACATAAAGGCTGTCCTGAACTGGAGCCACAAGGTCCCCTAACTCCCAGGGACATCAGAGCATGTCTCTGGCAGGTACTCAGTTGCAATGCAGCTCTCACCTGAGCACAGGGCTCTAGGGATATAAAGCTTGCCAAGGGTTATTAGCTTGGAATCTGCAATATTGAAGTGTCTGTTGTGAAGTGTCTGATATGTGTAGGGCTGAGCCAGAGTCAGACCCAGCTTGGGGCTCTCTACACCACAGTCTATGGCTCTGTGAGGCTTACCTTGCACAGAGCTGGTTAAAGTGTTGCCAAACACAGAAGGTCCTGGTCCTATAAGGGCTTATGTCCCATCATATACAGACTGTATACAGGCAGAGTGAAAGGCTGTGAATTTACAGGTGCTGCACTCTAGGGTTGGTAAAGGTATCTGCTCTTGCTTAATTTCACATGCTATGACTTTGATTTATGGCACTTCAGCTGGAGGTGAGGCCCTAGACACAGAAGCATCCAATTGACCAGCACTCTGCTCTCAGACCATACAGTCAGGTCATGTGTAAACCTAGGCTGAAAGCCTGAGCAAGAAAGATCACAGAACAGACAGAAAAAGCCATAAAAATATATGTGTCATAATAAAAGCCAAGAGCCAATAACTCACAGGGTAAATAAAGTCTCTTTGCAGAGCTCTGTGCCGATGTGACTCCACCACAGCTGCATGCAGGTTGCACCGAGACTCCCAAGATCTAGAGATATGGAGAATGCCATCTTAGCATAAGCTTTGATTTGTTTAAGGCTGGAAGTACCTTGACTGTAATTGTTAATATATTAGCAAGCAAATATTAAGCTATTATAAATGAAAGTTTACAATCATTTGACTTAATTATTCAGAGAGAAATCTAGCACGAGGGTAAATAGCTTTAAAATTGCTAAATAATTTGATTCCCCATATAATTGCTTGTGTAATTTGTGTTAATTTCATGTCAAGTAGAGGTTTTCAAATATTAATCAATGCTTATTCAGATTATTAATTAACATTATTACATGACATTTAAATAATCTTGCAATGACACAGTTACCAAAGGGTGATTTATTTTTTTTTTATTCCAGGGTTTTTCTGTCCTCACTTGCAAATCCCACTAGTGAGTCACATAACCCTAATAAAATCTAGATTATTTCACTTAATACTTTCTCTTTCACTAAGATTTGCCACTGCAACCTCAATATCAATTTCTGGGTGAAAAAAGCTGGGCAAGACTCCATGGGAACTGCTTTGTGAAATAAGGGATGGAGCATGAGGGAACGACACAAAGCTTTCACATCAACCTGAAGCTGAAAGGCTTTTCATAACACACCTCCCTGAGCTACCTGTTGCCTTGTTCAGCTGGGGAAGTACAAGTCCGTAATAACTCACAGTCAGACCTTTATCTGTAGCTGGAGAACATAATATAACTGAAGATACTTCAAATTAAAATTCGGAGGAACTGAATAGTAGCTTTCTTATAAATAAGGATACACACCACTGTGGTTTGTGCATGGATGAGAAATTTGAGCTGTTTATGATATTGTAAAATACGGGAAGAAAACTCTCCCTTAGTTCTATTATTATTTTAAATGCACTCTGCACTCCAAATTTTTTGTAAATTATATTGCTTGAATTCCTCTCAAAGCTCTGTGGCTTATCACAGAAGCTGAGAAAAATCAATGGATAATTATCAGGTTAAGGGGCAAAAGCTATAGCTATGGGGTAGCTCTAAAGATATCTCATTTCTCTTCTCTCAAATGCAGGGGTGTATAAGCTACTTATCTTTTGTGACCTTTTTGGTGTAAAAGGGGCTCCCTCATTGGCTACATGACTCTAGTGTAATCTTTCAATCCCTTGCCGAATTAAGAAATCCTGTTCCCTGTATTTGTAAAGGCTCTGTTGCTCTCAACAGCTGGAAAGTTTCTTTTCATATGTAGGGTGTTTTTTTTAGTTTTTCCAGTGCAGCAGGGAGGATTTTCTATTTAAGTATGTCACCTAAATCTTTTGCAACAGATTAATCTCCCAAAAGTACTTAGAAATGAAACAGCACCAAGTCTTAAATAGAGGAAGGAAATGAACTAATGGATTCAATTCTGAATTCAACATAATTGGCATGTCAATGTTATTTTCTCGGTAAAGGTTATAAAATAACTATGTAAAACTATTTTGTAACTATGCAAAAACATTAAGAGTATTATTTTTAAAACTGTAGTTAGTTACATCCAACAGTTTGCGTCCTTGCAGAAATTGAAGACCTTTATTTTTCCTTGGACATTATAGCTTGAAATATTTTGGCATTCTTGATCTCTTGGATCCTCATTTATTATGGAAATCGTTTCATTTTATTTAGTTTTGAGTAAACAATATTATGCTATACTATTTCGATGGGAAGTTATAGAAGGCTATCTGCTGCAATTGTAGATGAGATCAACTTGCCCCATTTGTAGTCCAGTAGAGAGTATGATATAATTGTTTCCAATGCTATTGAGAAAATATTTTGTTGGCATTCACACTCTGCTGCCAAAACCCTAGCGAGATAGCATTGATTTCTCTGTAGTTACTGCTGTTCTTCACTGGCAATCAGATTTCTTCAGAATCACAATCATGTCAACAGTTTATAGGGTCATCGATTTAGTCATCTCAGATGAGGTGTCAAAATGCTGTGAAGGACTGATGTAAAGAAAAATGTTACGCATGCCATTGCTGTCTGAGAAAAAAACCATTGAATTTGCACCATTTTTACTGACATGTACACTTTAAAGTCTTTTATCACACAGGTCAATGAGTAAATGCACTGGGATATGCCGCTTCCTTTTGTTTGATTGCATACTTTAAATATGCATTAAATATGTCTCTTCTGGTTCACAAAAACCCATTTAAAATGAAGCATTTTATTCACAGCTAAAACCTGCTAAATATCTTACAAGGAATAAAAGGAGCCATTCTCTGGTTGCATGTTGAAAACTAAATTTCCCAGTTCTGCTATGAGATCTAAAATCAATTGCACACGAAGTACTGATAAATTAACTCCTACTGTACATTAGGAAGGACCAACAGATACGTGACTCCTGTATATAAGGTATTCATATGCTGCAGTAGTGAAAGACTTGTTGTGTCATGGTCTAATGCCATCAAGTACCTTGGTCAGTAAAGGAAAACAGCTCTGTAAGTATGAAGGTTTATAAATGTTTCTTACATGGACATATGGATCTATTTTAAGGGATTCTTTCTAGTATAGAGATGATATGTAGGATGAGGAGAGAGTGTTTCTTACAAGAGCAGAGGCAGAAGCTAAGTGTTGCTAACAGTGCTGGGAGAAAGACAATGCTCGCGGGTCATCTCTTTCCAGATATGGGAGTTTGGACCAAAGCTTGCTGAAATCTTTCAGAATCACTGGTAAAATATTTATGGTAGAGGCTATAAACCAGACTGAAGGCCAAAATGAGTTTCTTCGAAAAAAGGTATAAGTGCTTGGAAGAGTAAGAGGACTGGTTAATCTACACTGTCTTCAAACTAATGGTCACTCCTGTGATATCTACAGTGCAGATATAAAAGCCACTTAGAGAGAATCGAATGAGAAAGAACCCTACAGGTTCAGGATTATTTCCTGAAAATAATGAGAGTCATTTTGCTAAAGTACAAGCCTGTACCAGAGATTTATGATAATATTTGTTTCCCAAATTACAGTGAGGTGTTAGGACCAATGAATACAGAAATGCATTTTAAAGATCCAAAACCTTTAGCAGAATTGAAACACCTGTGCAAATGTCAGATGTTCCTTCTGCCTAATTTACAGCTTGACTTTAAATGCACAAAAGGCAGCATATAATTCCACTATAAAAAGTAATGAAACCAATACTTTTTCAGACATCAATATTGTTTAGGAAGAAATCTCACCTGGCTAGCTGAAGAACAGAGATTAAATTAGTTGGAAAAGTAGCTAAGAAATGGAGAGAATGATTCTCCCATGCTAGGTTTATATAGGAGTGTCACACAAAAAAGATTGCCTTCCTCTCAAAGAACAAAATGCAAATAATATTCCTAGAGACACATAAAATATCTGGCTTCTCTTAAATATATTTTACCAACTCTGACACTTCTACAGTTATTTGCATTTCTGCAGTCTCTCCTCTATATTTCCAGGATCCAACAAAGACTGAAAATAAAATATCCCAGCACAGATGAGAAAAGAAAGGAAAGAAAAGACAAAAAGTAAATTTAATAATAAATCATCTTTAAGGACATCAAAGCAAACCTGGAAAATCCAGGAGCTTCAAATGATTCATGTAACAGACAAATAAACCATATTTATTGCCAAACTCTGTTTTCAGACAAGCCTGTGCAAATACAAAAATGACTTTTTATTAATTGATTGAATTCTTGTTTCCATTGTTGGAACTGAAATCCAATTTTAACTGCTGTTTGGGAGATAGGAACATTCGAAATCAAGTCTATTCTTCTGTCTCTGATTTATAGGCCAGACCTATCTCTTTGTAACGCCAGTGTAACTAGAAAGCTACTGGAACAAATTTCACTCAGCTGCATCATAAACCTCTGGAAACATACAAAGAGCAATAAATATTGAAATTACCAATTGGGACTGCCATCTGCCCATCCAGACAAAACTGTTTGTCAGTCCCTGCACAAGTGGCTACTTCTGCCTTGGAAACCCTCTCTGAAGGGTGTATATGTTCCTGAATGCACAGATAATTTAGGGGTTTGGGTTTCCAACTTCCCCCCCATTCTCCTGCAAAAGGCAGTTCAGGTAGTAGCTGTAAGCACTTCAAAATTTCCTCAAGTCGTCAGCTGAGCCACTCCTTGGAGGGCACACATCTGTGTTAACAGCATATGCCAAAACGCACCAAAGAGGCACTTATGCTTCAGGATGCCAATTTGCCAGTGATATTAATATTTGGCTTGAGAAAACTTTATTGACTCAATATGGGAGGCAATGTATGTGCAACCTAATTTAGCATTGCTACAAGCCTGGTGTAACACTAGGGCACAAATGGAAAGGAACTGGAACACGAGGCAAATCCCCCATATCCTACAGCTTCACATAAACATCCACAGGAACAGCAGTACAAGGCTGTCTCCCTGATTCACCAAAGCTCTTCAATCAACTGCATGGCGAGCCTGACCTCTTTTAGATGGCTGTCTTACTTTGTGCTTAAACAGGACTGAATCCCTGGCATGCAATGTGCCTTCTAATACCAGCTACCGTGTAGATATTTCGTAATCTGTGTCTTTACTCATTGCTGAGTGAATATGACTGGACATGCTTGCTGAGCAGAAAAGATCAGAACATATAAAGAACCAGTTACAGAAAATACAAATGCCAGGGAACAAAAATAGCTCTCAAATGATTCATCTTGAATAAAAGTGATGCTGAGAGATCAGAGGATATCTAGGAAAGTCATCAAGGAGAGAGCTTTACCACACCTGCACACAGGTCCCTGACTCTTAATGGTCCCAGTGAAGTTTGCTCTGCTGATGAGACCCTTTCTGGTGCCAGCTAGAGTGCAGCTGTGCAAAGGGAGATGAGCAGGAAGGGTTGGAGGTGACTGTGACACAGGAAGATTGTTGTCCTCCTGGAACCTGCCAAGAACTGGGGGCCTATTACTGGTACTGGGAATTTCACAGCAGGTCAGAAGAGCCAGTGTTCTCCTTACTGCCACATTTTCAACAGGTTTTGGCAAGTTGATCTCTTAAATTCTGTTGAAAACCTAAGTGCCAGCAAGTGTCTGAAATCACAAGAAGCATGACCTTGTTCCTTGTAAGCCCAGCCTGCCCCACAAGCCAACCCAGTCTGGGTAAAAAAAGGTCTGAGTTTGATCACCACTAATGACAAACAAAGTATTGTAATTTCATTTTAAGGCCTAACACCATAGAGCCTCTCATTTTTTGACATTGGCTAAATTCAAAAGGAAGATGTTAAAAAAAATTATCTGCTTTTTCCATTTCTTACCAACACTGGATCATTTCCTGCAGTGTGGTCTCAGGGGCATCAGTTCAGAAGACTGAAGTTTTTGCTTGTAAGCCAGTTCTACCACTTCTCATATGAATTTATTTCACAGGCTAATAAAACTCAGTATTAGAAACTCGGCAGATCCTGGGGGAAGATAAGCTGAAATATTTTTCAGCCTGACAAAATTGCATGTGGTGTGAAAACGCCGGTCTGGATACTCAGCTGTGCTACCTATGCATCAAGAGGTACATTGACTTGCTACACTTGGGACTTACTTAAAAATCCCTTACAAACATCATGTCTCCTGACTGTGCTTCCCCAGAAATAATTGCAGTGTGTGTAAGACTGAATGAGAGTTTTGTGCATTGCTCCCGAGTCCCATGGAGAGATAATAAAGCCTTTAAATACTATTACAAACCACATGTTGTTTTCCCCTTTCTATGATTACAAAAATCAGATGACACTGTAAATTTTTGAAGATTCTGCCTGTTTAAGGCTCAAACAGAGTCCATGAGCTTAAGCCTTCAACATTCCTGGCTGCAAGTTGGACATAAGCACCTTTACCTTAAGTAAGTAATTTAAGTTTCTTAAAATAAGATGGGGATAAAACCACATCACTGCCTCAAAAGCCTCATCTGTAGTTATAACAGGCTGCCAAAAAGCAAGATGTCAGGCACTGGAAGTGAACAGTCAGTTATTCCTTGACACTGTGGGTTTTTTTCTGCCTGGAAAGGAGCTGTGGAACTGGCAGTGCCCTTCAAGCAGCTGTCAGCACTAGCAGGAACCCAGGGAAAGCTGCGCTCAAGGACCTCCCCTCCTCACTTTGACCCATATCAGCACACTGTGCACCTGAGGACAACAAGCAGTGCCTCAACCACCGAACTGATACATGGCTTGCTTTCCCTTGTTTTTTCTCAACACCAGACTCATATTTTCATTTTCAAAAGAGATTTTCCCAGGCAGATATATTCCCTCAGCTGAAAGAAGCTTTTCACCAATCAGGGAAAATGAGGGCGAATTCTGCTGCAGGCTTGTTTTACACTCCAGATTCAAGATTGAGAATAAAATCAATAGCTGAAAGACCAAAAAAGAGCAAAGACCCTTTCCTCAGTTCTTAATGTGTTCCCAGTTAGCATGTGACTCCTGTTTTGTTGTGCTCGAAATGCAGCAGAGCCCTGCTGGTTCTTTCAGCCTGCACTCCCCAGAGCCACCCAGTTTTCTTCTTTAAATAATGTCTGCCCTTTAATTTTGAGAACTCTCCTTTTGCCTACAGGCTCTACCCTGGAAGTGTGGAGGCCTTTTCTCATTTCTCATAATTAACAGCACTGAGCCATAATGTGAACAGGTTAGGGTTTACTAATTGGCTGTTTTGCCCGAGGACAAGAAGGCTGAAAAGAGTGAGCTTTTTTAAATTTATTTTTTTTTAAAGGGAAACAACCAGGAAACAACCTGCAATTAAGGTACAAATATCAGCTCAATGCATTATCTAATTACTTGTTACAATGCAGACACAATACATGTTTATGGCAGGGGTGTGTGTAAAATGTAGACAACCATGCTCACATTTGCCAGGTATCAAACTCTAAGCATCTGCTTCTTTTAAAAGATATTCCCAGCTCCTTCCAAGATGTGGGTATTGGGAGAGAGGAGAACATTTCCCAGCCTGGAAAAGGTGATGCACTTTGCTCAGATACAAGTCTAACAAACTACATTTGACATTCATGAGGCAACTGGTGATATCAGCCCTCTCCTTGTAAACCAGCCAGAGGCTTTGCCGTGAGTAAAGACTCAAGCAAATGGTGTTCTGAGCTCAAATGTTGTATTTTTCTTTCACTGCCCTGGGCTTATCTCCTGGGACAGAGCAGGAGGAAAGTTTGAAGAGCAACAAAAATATAAGGGTCCTGGTTGCATCACTGAAATACTTTCATGTCTTCTTTGTATTTATTACTTTAAAATACTTCCACCACTCTAAAAACTGCTACTTCTAGCACCATGGTGGTTGTCCTCTCTGGCTGGGACATAAGGGAATAGGGCTGCCGCACATCTGGGTGTGCTGTCCTATGGACCCTGCAGCAGGGGGAAGCCAAACAGCTCCTTGATGCTATTACACCTCTCCCAGGTCTTACAAACTTATTGGATGGGAGAAAAATTAATATCTTTACATTTAATTAAAAAAAATCAAATCAAAGCTGGTATAAACTTCTGGAAAACAACATAATTTTTCAGACTTATTGTAGTGTGTTTGGAGGGATTGAACTCCAGTGTAGCTCCAGTCTTGACTAAACATGTCTAATACAAAATTTGTTAAACAGCAGAAACTTGAGTTGTTGTCAGATAGTGATGAAGAAAAGGGCCACTGTTTTTGGCCTCTGCACTCTTCCTTTCTAATCCACACCAGCGACTCCACACCTGCAGAACATATTTTGAGGTTCCCACTACCTCTGAAAATGGGATTCTTGATAATCCACTGATTTTTACTGCTTAGCTATTTTGCTTTATAGACCCAGCTTCCACTACCTCTATGTGTGTTCTCTGATCATTGGTTGATAGCTTTCAGAATTATTTTCCCATCTAAATAAAAGTCCTTCTGTCCTATTGAAATAAAAATAATCAGTGTTCAGGCTTCAAGAGTAACTGCATTCACCAACTTTTGTTCACAACAATTTTCCAAAAACATTGCTGCAACAGCTACCTGGTGGGTGGTCATGGAGTGAAATTCATACAAGGCAGATAAAACTTTGTTACAAATGAATGATTTAATAATAACCTCCATGGAAAAACAGCAAAACTCTCAATTAACTTGTTTAAACATGAAAGAGGGGAGATCTGCTGGGACCAAGACAGGGCATCTGCCATACATTTTGTTTTAAGGACAGCTGATGCCCTATGGAGAAAACTTTGTAAACTTTGAAAACAAAATACATTTGCAAGAGCTTCTGATTCTCTCCAACATCTTTTGATCTTTATGTTCCAGAAAAAAAAAATGCAAGAAAATAGGACAACAAGATGCACAGAGTCAATAGAAATGCTGCATGTATCATGAAAAGATTTATGACAATACCACAAATGGAGACATCAGTGGAGTCCTCTGTATCTGGCATATTTCATCAACATCATTCTGCTGAAGGGAAAAAAGCCCTAATAGACTATTCAATATTACTGCTTTCTTCAAAAATGAAAAATTCAGGTAGGGAGTGTCACCTGGCCAAACTGAACACATTTTGAATACCTCTCTTTCCCCTGCTATTAAGAAAACTACTACTTATACAGTTAATGATTACATGTCATTAATAATAGGTACTCAAGAGAAGTAGAGTGACATTACAGTACTATGAAAGTGCTGATTTCCCATAGCAAGAGCCTTTTAAATATGGGCTTTAACATGCGCCATGCCTGTTTAGTTGTTTTGCAACCATGGTATCTGCTGGCAGCAGCTATGCATTTGGGGAGTGAAGGCAAAGACTGTTCAGTGATGGAGCCTTCTTCCATAATGTTGGTAGGTGGCAACATGGTGCACACCCACGTTCATTCACAACTCACACAAAAGCAGAACTGCTGTGGATGGTTACCCCTATTATAGATCAGAGCTAAGATTCTGGACATGGTTCTGAAGTGTTTCCCCAAATACAGATGGAGCTTTTTGTAAATGCTTGGACCTCAAAATTCACATCAGAGACACTTGCAGGAATGTGATTTTTCTCAATTCCTGTTTCCAACATAGGTCTCAGGCAGATTAAGAGCAACATGGCCTGGCTTGAACATATCTTGAAAAGCTGTAGATCAAAGACTGTGTTTCCAAGGTTAGATGCAGACAGTGGTCTGCCTAAATTTGCAGTTGCAGAAGTGATTGGGTCCTGCACAGCCTGGCATCTATAGAACAGCTGTGCACAAACACCCAGAGATGCACATGCATTTGTACAAGGAATTGAACAGCCATGGCTGCCTGCTCTGAGACCCCAAATGTGACCAAAATAAAATTAAATGTACATAAATAAAACTCCAGATGTTTCTGATTCAGTTCCAATTTCACTCAAATGGGCACAAAAGCCTGAAAAATCAGACTGAAAGGAAGGAATTTAGACACCCCCAAACCAAGAAACTAGTGCAAGTTGCTCATTATTACTGTATTAAATAAAAATAAATTCTGTTTCTGTAGATGAACACTTTTGTATTGCTTTCCCTTTTAGTTCTGTGGGATCATTCTCTCATTCTGTTTCACATTTATAATTAATGCACTTGGATTAAAGAATTAGCCAGCAAATTCTTTTTTAATCCACAGGGACCCTTATTGCATTTATGGCAGCAATTGTTGGAAAGGAAATATTTGAGACATTTTATTAGTCTAAATCTGGAGAATTCTGCAGCCTTAGCCAAGATTTTTGCAGTAAGATTTGACCCAGATTAATTGTAGACTGCATATCTTTCCAACACCTTTAATTCTTATTTGTTTTCTAGAAGCACCTTCCTTGTTCATATATGTCAAGAAGATAAACACAAGTGAACTTTAAAACCATGAGCAATCTGCCACGTCTTTTAGAAAAACAGAAAATGCTGTTTATACAAAGAATGTCTACTAATAACGCAATTCACACTCGCAAGCTGAAACCTCAAACAAGAAATAAAGATGACTTTACCGTCAGCAATTTATAGACACAAATTGCTGAGTGCAGGCTGTAAAAGGGTGAATTCAACTATATTTTGGCTGGGTTATATATAGCAGGCTGCCTTCTAGAGCATTATCTGGGTCTAAAGCGTTATCTTGATGCTGGGTCAAGCGTGCGCTTTTGAATTTCAGATCACATGCACACTATGCAGGTGCATTTTACACACTTGAAGTGCAGACACAGCTTTCAACTTGGTTTGCATTAGTATTAGTTGACTAATGATATAAAAAATAACCCACAACCCAGTCACTTTGAAATGGATCTGGAGTATCTGATTCAAATTCTGGGAAGTGGTTAGTATTTTTAATGCTCTTAGATGCTTTTTGTGCTGGGGTCCTAGTGTTTATCACCCAGCACATCAGTTTTAAATGAATGTGCTTTCCTTTGCAGAAATCACTCTACTACTGGCCTTGAATCTACTCCAAGCACTTCCAAAAATCCATCCCACATTACACACCCCATGCAGAATATTTACCTTTTTTGCTGCAAGTTTCCACCTTCAGATAACAGTTTTTATTTTCAGTGCGAAGCCCCATTCAGAGCACATCAGGTTAGCACTTGAGCTGAAACACCAGCAATCAAGTTATAGCTGCTGAGAAGCAACAGACCAACAGGAGACTAACACTGCTGCCTTTTAAAGCCCCTAACAACACTGACCCTGACTGCAGCTGGACCACCTCCACAGGACCTTATTGGCTGAATAGCCACACTCACATCCTTTCTAACACCAAACAGCTGAGATAAGGCCTTGATATTAATTGTGAACAGTAGTTGTTGTACCTGCCACAGTTTGGGCTGTAATACCCACAGCTGTATGTCTTAATACTGCACCTAAACACATCCTTCAGGGTGGGGGGTGTAGCCATGCTTTCCCTCTCCTTGCTCTGAACACAGAGTAGAGGCACAGAAAATGAAGCAAAATGTTTGGCTGGGGTTTTACAGTGAAGGTTTGACCTGATTTCATTTTTCTGGGCTTGGTCTCTCACAGACCCTTGCTGAGATGCATGTGTTGTAGACTGCAGAAGCAACAAACTTTTCTGGCATGTCATGAGAGCACTACAACTCATGTTACAGGACTTCTTTTTTATTTGCTTGTCATCTGTGTTTTGTTGAATACAATGAGAAAGTTTCTTTTAATTAAAATGATGGTAGCCCTGCTGTGTTTAAATAGATGACCATGAAGTTCAATAGTCTGTTCTCAAACTTGAATTATAATCTACGTGACTTGTTTTGATTTGTCTAGCTGTCATCAGAAAATGGATCTGATGATGAGTCAGTCTCTGGTCAGGCCACCCAGAGACATCATTAGTAAGTTAATACATGGAGTGATGTATCCACCACCTTGTGCTGCAAGACCTCTGGACATGCCAATTAGAAAAGGAGCAGCAGTTATATGCATCTGGAACTTATTCACTATTTACATACTTTGGGAATACAGCGCCTCATTAAAATAATGAACACTTTGTATCTTCTACCATGGGGAAAAAATGTCTGAGCTACAGATCTAGTACTTCCTTTCCTCCCTTTCATGTCAACTGTTACTAAAAGCTTGATCCATTTCTATTTGAAGTCTTAGTGATGCTCTGAATCTACAAACTCAGGTGATCATGACTCCTGCAGGACAGTCATCACAATCACCTTCAGATATGCACAAGATGGACTTTCCTACCTGAATCTGTGAGCTGAGGCTCTCTGTATAGTTGCAGTGAGGGGAAGATAGACAATTTTACATTACATCTCAGCGGTCTGTTTTCCTTCCCTGCTTTAAGACAGGATAAGTAGCAGTCCAGACTGCACTGTCTCTGCTGCCCAAGAAGAGACCTGCAGGTGAATAGCTCAGGCAAAGCTGTTTGCATTTTGGATGCTATCCTTAGGGAAGTTGCATCATAGGTGCCTGACCAGTGTAACACAGAGATGCTGATGGGAAGTTTTGTAAGAAGTAAACTGAACTAGTCTTTCTTCTAAATAATCCTTAAAGACTTGTGAAGAATGATTTTGAGTGAAAAAATAGTAAATTTCCCAAAAGATACGCTGTACACTAAGGCAAGTTCCTCTATAAGCCACAGCTGTAATAATACAAAACTGAGTGATACTCTGGCGTCCAGGTGTTGGATAAAGAACAATTGTTTCTTCCTATATGCAAATAAACATGCAGTAAGTAAAGCACTTGAGAAAGATTCACTACAGATTGGTTCCATCAAACAACCCCACCAGAGAGTTCTTCTACAACACTGGGTAAGTCAGACAGCAACTGG
This sequence comes from Aegotheles bennettii, assembly GCA_013398125.1. Taxonomy (NCBI): domain Eukaryota; kingdom Metazoa; phylum Chordata; class Aves; order Caprimulgiformes; family Aegothelidae; genus Aegotheles; species Aegotheles bennettii. Next base: position 3,106,311 of record VZRW01010697.1, on the reverse strand, counting down.
GGAACATATAAAAACTAGTTTTGATGTTTTCCTAAGGGAACCAAACGTGTAAAGGGTGACAGTTCCTGTCACAGGAGGCATGCTGACATTTTTCAAAGAAAAAATAACCAGAATCGTGATCTTTTATCTAGTCTCTAACCCACTTTACAAATCTGGAAACTGAAAAATTTCATCCCAGTTAGTTAAAAAGTCTGGCAAAACTAGATAGAACAATTGTGTGATTTTACCATGAAAAGTGACAATAATCTTAATTATAATCTTGGAAACAAATTAAGGGCAGATAAAAGTAGCAGTATTTTCTAACCTAATATCAGGATTTGCTGTAAAACAAATGCAGACTATAAAGATGCTGAAAAAGAACATTTATTACTATTTTACCACCACTTGATAACAGAGCTAACAAGTGACAAAAGTTCAGCTAAAATAGTGTTTTTTAAAATATACTTGCAAGATACTCCTTCATCTTGCTTTTATGCACTTACAAAAACAATCCCCCACAAAACTCGCAGTTATTTCTGAAGATTTCAGCATGTACTCTGCAAACAAAAAATAATTATAGCTGAGCATTGGAAGAGCTGTGGTTTTTAGCCACCCATTTTTGACATCACAGTTGGTGCTTGTTCCACCTTGTGCTGACATGCAATACTGACATACTCTTGCAGAGAGCATCCCCCAAAGGCATAAAACTTCCAACATTTGCATAAAGAATCATTTTGCTTTGAACAATGTTAAATGTAGCTGCATAATACCTGTAGCTACGCAAGTTATATTGTACAGTCTTATTCCGTGGTTACCATTCGTTCCCTATATGTCTCCCTTGCACTGTTACAAATCTGCCAGTTAAACTCTATGCAACTCCAAAACGTATTGTCTGGAATGAAACAACCAATTATTTCTTCAGGTTTTGTGGCATAATATCCTAGGAAACCAGTAATTACAGAATCAAAGTGGCATCAAATGGTGTAGAAAAGAGTTAGCATGGATTATTCTTTAAATAGCAGTTACATGAACTCATAATAAATGGGTATTAAGTGCTAAATGTATGATAAGTAATTCTTGACAATGCAATTATCCAAACAATACAAGAAAAAGCTGCAAGATGGCATTGTCAAATTCACTTGTGCAAATAACAATATTAAAGACTGGTTTCTGTTTGTGAACATCTTGGCAACAAAATAGTGCAAGTACACGTGTGCAAACTAAGCAGTCTATTGTTCTGGATTCCCAGCAGCTCTCGGCTGGTAAATGTCACCCACTGGTTTAAACTCTGCTGAGGTTAAGACTTTAATTTGCCCAGAATAAGTGGAAGAGAGCAGGGTACCTTTTTAACTTCTAAACATGTTATATATAGTACCTTTCAAAGGAAGCACAGAATGAATGTGGCGGAATTATGTAAAGTGGGGTGGACTTAAAAAAATCCTGATTAGAAGTTTACAGTTTCACTGGCAAGGTTACATAGTCGTTATAGCAACAGGCTTGAAACTTGAGGAATTTCCAGGGGAGGCACATCCAAATGTGAAATAATGGGATGCTGTTGACTGGATAATGCTTTTAGTTCCTTTAGAATCTTCTTTTTGTCTCAAGAAGAGCTTAGCAACTTGTTTAGCTGGGCAAGAGATGCAGTCAACAGCACCACAAGAAACTTTGTCATAACAAGAATCTCAACCTCCACCTGATCTCAATCTCCCACCGAAACAGAAGAATTGTCTTTGGACCAGAAAGAGTTTCCCTGAAACAAAAAGACCTTTGAAAATGACTTTGCTTGATTAGCTAGGAGCCAAAGGATGGTACCATGCCCACACTGTCTTCTAAGAAACTCCCTGGAAACGGGTTTAATGTTGCTGCTAGTTCTTTGTTCCCCAGCCTGGCTTCAACTTTGATCTACACCGTTTCTCTCTTTCCCCGCTGCCTCCTTTTAGGTGGGGAAGTGCTCAGGGCAGCTGGGGCAAATGTCAACCTGCAGCATCTGCCATTGACCAGAGCCTCAAGCAGGCAGTTGAATCCTGAGTAGCACAACCAGTTTAAACCCAGTGTACTCTTCAACTCACTAGGCGAATAAAAAAGCAGCTGAAAAAACTGATTTTCTAAGTAGGAAAAGAAAACCCAGTTTCCAAGGGAGGCTAACTAGGTCATGAACCATATGCTCTGCCAGTGCTCCTCCAGCATATGGACTATAAAGAATCAAGGTTCAGAACTACATTTATATCTGTAATCCAGCAAGCCCCTCGTGTTGTGAGCATTTGTCTGGATTTTTCTTCAATTCTAGTGTAAATGTATCCTGCTCTGCTGAGGGGAGGAGTGAAGGTATCTCTAAGCTTGTTAAGGATCTCAATATACAAACACTTAAGAAGGACTTCCAAACAGAGGAAAACTCATTGCAGAATAAAGTCTAGGCCTCTACTGTGCACATTGTTTATTATTCATTATGAAATATATTAAAAGCCTAGCTATATTTTGGGAAAATTTGCACCTGTTCAAGTCAAGAATTGCTGTTGCCAAATTTGTTGGAAAAAATGAATGAGAAAGGAGTTTTAGCTTTAAGCAAATATCTCCTTTGGACTCACCTCAAGAAACTAAGTGATAAGAAGTCACTTCTCTCACACATTTCATAATTTCCAGCCGTGGAACCATGTAGTTAATAAATCCAGATCAGAACATTTTCATCCTCCTCCAGAGAAGATTGACAGCTTTATCTTGGACAGGGAGTCTCTTCAAAGGAGGCTTTCTTAAAAAATAATAAAAAGAAGGAAATAATTATAATTGTCTAAGTTAATTGAATTTTCAGAAGAATAACATTTGGAGAAATAGCAGAAAGCTTCAGTTCAGTTCCTCTCTTTTATTTTTCTGTGATAACATCTGGCACCATATGTTAAAACATTCATTCTTCCTTGTTAGTCAAGAATTAAATTTTATAATTAACTTTCAGACTCACAAAGCTGAAGGATCTGAATAATGAGCATCCCACAATTTCTCCCCACCTCTAGACCTTCATGCATGTATTCAGATCCTGCTCTGCCTCACCTGATGCAAATCTGGTTCAAATTGTTCTCTCTGTCCTTCTCATAAGCACTGTCAGTCCTGACTTGGTTACCTGGATCTCAAGGGAAACTTGCCTATTTGTGCACCTGGCAGTGCAGTCCCTGTGCTGATCAGAAAACCTAAATCAAGAGTTGCAATGAAATGTCTTTAAAACATGTGTGTTATTAATCTGAGTCTCTGACTTGAAATTTAAGCATATGTATGAGCTTAGTTTTGAGCATTTGTCACTGTTTGCAGTGGAAGTTGCTCGTTGTCAGAAAGTCCAACAACAAGTACTCCAAAAGGGACTACAAGAAGTCTGCAAGCAAAAAGCCCTCAGAAAAGATCCTGGTTGGTAGCAAACTTTAGGATGAAGTTTGCAAACTACTGTCACTGCCAGGAGCACTAATGATGTGCAAGGAAGGTCAGTATTACTTACACACACACAAATACATATGTGTACATATTCTGAGATTTATATAACATAATGAAAGATTACTGAAGGATTTTATTCTGCAAAAGGTCAATGGTGACATAATATAGTAAAGACGTAAAGCTGAGTTTCAAATATAAAAGGAGCTAGCCCATCACATAGTTTTATGCAGTACTAAGAAACACCAGTATTCCGAAGAAAGATCTGAGAAATGCAATAGGTATTCCTTGCACATCCACTCACATGTAAATGAAAAAATATCTTTAACTAAGAAATCAGCCTACGCTCATTGTGATATCTATTAATAAAATTATTTCAGAGTTTTGTTTCCAGATTTGGAATGTGTTCATTCTGTAATGAGATGACATTCATCTGAATGAAATCTACAAAGCTGATATTATGAAATCAAGCAGCATGAACACCTCATGAACTTAAGGTTGAGGAGAGGAAACATCCCATAACTTTATACTTTAAAAAATTTCTTTGTATGCTTCTGTGAAGGAGTAAATGTCAGAGAAGTACACACTTAATTTTGAGGCAGGGAATCTAATGCCTAGAATGGTACAGATCAAAATCCAGGAAAGTCAGACTTCTATTCCCTGCTCAGTTGATGTGTAACAATGGGCAGGTCACTTCAAGATTCATTTCACTAAATTTTACCTTAGCATCTACTTTAAGTTAATGTTTCTCAAAGGGACAACACATTTAATCATAGAAAGGTTATCTATCTTATATGGGATGTATTGTCCCTCGAGACAGTTAATTAGGAAAGATTAATTTCACCTTAAGTGGAAATAATTTTCAAAAGGAGCTGTGAGACTTGAGAATGTAAACTCTAATGAAATTAATTCAGATTTGGTCTTTGTGTGAGAATGGAACCGGGGAATGGAGAAAGCTTTTGTGTGTTAGATATCCTCAAATCACTGGAAAAATGTAAAACTGAATGATGGCATGGCTTTGTGACCGAAGGGAGACAGAGGTTCCACCTTCACTAACTTTTGGGATAAGGTAGTTAATCTTCTCCCCTTGTACAGCCAAGCAGCCCTTTGGACAAAGAGGGACCCCCGAGCAGGCAGGAGCTGAGCCTCCAGCAGCTCTGGCCACAGTCACTGTGTCCCATTCCTATCTGTCTACACAAGCCAGCACCAAGTGGCAGTCAGACGGTTTCTGACCAAGTGTTTTTGTGTGTAGAGTCACATAAGCCCTCAGAGAAGGAAAAGGTGGCCTCCTTTACCCAAACATTGACTTTTTAGGAGGAACTTCTACACACTCTGTTTTATAAATGCCTAAATGACCTCACTACAATTTCTGGCAGACAGCACAGCCTCACAGGAAACCTTTAGGTGACAATACATATCCACATGTCTACTGTAGGTTGAAGCAACAGAGAAGCAAGACCTCAAGTCTTGCCTAATATCAGTCCACTCTCATCATCCCTAACACGACTGGTACTTCTGGCAGCACAGCCCTTGGACTAAACAGATTGTGTGATGGATTTCTCAGTGAAAATTCTCAGAGCTGTCAGTGTACGTTCTCATTATGGATGTCAAGAACAACAAACATATCAGAGTGATTGTAGGTAACTAATGTAATTAATTATCCACATGGCAGGCAATTTCTACGGCAAATTCTATTACCCTATCTCTTGAAAGTAATACAGATAAGTATTCTTCATCTACATTTCTTGCTGTTGTAAAAAGAGAAAAGACATGTTCACGGCAGATGTCCTGAAAACAGGAGACATCTGGGCACCAAGGAAGGCTTCAAACATTACATAACTGTGTATGTTCGTATACGGAACATATTCTTCTTCTGATAACTGATCTAAGAAAACTGATTCTTTGCATAGCTTTAATGTGATTTTATAAACTTACTTTTCAGGACACTTCTAACCTATACATAAATATGCCACTGTGGCTCAAACAAGCTTTCAATGACAGCAGCTTGAACCTTACAAGCTGAAAATGTGACAAAGAACAGATTTCACTGCACATCAGATCTGCATCTTAATCAGGGAACTCTTCTCCCAGTCTGGCTTTAAAATGAGAGCAGCTTTCCCACATTGTTTGTCACGTATTTACAGCTTTCGAAGACATCCTCTATTCCCCAGGGAAGGAAGACATTTTCCACAAAGCACTACACCAAAACAATGAATGAAAAAATGTGGCTTTACACTTGCTAGTATTTTTTCAGCAGGTTTAGAGTGTGCATTCATTATAATGATATATCATAAATGTTCAGCTAGAAGAGAGTGATTTCTAACCACTAAAAGATGGTCCAGTTTGACCATTGCATCAATGTGGAGTCAATTTTTCAACTTAAAAATACAAGCAACTTCTAGTACATATTTGGCAAAGTTATTGTAGTTGGTCATGAAATGACCTTTGAGCATTTTTCTATATAATAAAAACATGCTGACAATTGTCTACAATTTTTAAATATATGGACCTTTAGGATCAGTGATTACGCTGTTGTAAATGGCAAAATATACATAAAAGTTCTAATAACACTAAGAGAAGCTTGAAGTTTTATATATTTCCACATATACATTCAGACATGCAGTTGGTTCTGTTTAACTGCCTTAATAAAATAAGCTACTTGTAAAATTACAGCAGACCTTTTTTTGTGGTGCTGCATCTATGTGAGTAAGTGGAGATATGTACTGAATTAATGAACTCTTTGGATTACAGCTGCTGTTTAATTACAGCTCAAATGCTTTATAAATACCCTCTACAAAACAAACATTATTGATTCTATTCATCTAGGACAAGGAAGTGATTGAATATGGAATAAAATATACTTCAACTATATAGATAAGTATTTGAGAATCACTTTTTATCAGTTTTCTCAAATTATTCCTATGGAATTGCTCATAGAATGTAGTTCTCTGGCACACACCTGCTTGGCTCCTTGATAGTTCCAAAGTTTTCAAGGGTTTAATTTGAATTTGTCCTAAAACTTCCATCAAAGATTGCTCTATAAAGTAGGAAAGGTGATTTGTTGTTCTTAAACTGAACCTTTGCAAAGAAAATATTTAGACTGCTTTTCCTTAGACTCTGGGAGAAACACTTTTCTTACATTTAGTATAAAATCAATACAAGACTCATTCAAAAGCCATTACAGTTATTGCAGAGGCTTCCTTCACACTAATGGGTTTTCGATCAAGACCATGTTTGTGTTACACAGTTCAGGGTATTCCTCTGTATTTGTCTCCTTGTTAACAAATTCTCCCTCTAGTTGTGTTTCGGAATACAATGCAGTCACAATATTTGTTTTATAATTTTTAGCATTAAGTTACTTGATTGCATTTCTTGGAGCTAATAACCTTAACACCATCTCTCTCAAGTGATTACACTGAGTCTAAATATTCTGTAAACTGTGGGCTGAACAGCGGTTAAGTGCAAAGTGGTTAATTTATTTTGGTACTTATGAAGTATTTCCTATTTTTAAGAGTCAAACCAGAAAAATACATAGACAAGCATGCTAGCATATTGCTACAGAAATTCAGTATTTCAAAGTAATCCTTATAGATGTGTATATAAAAAAATAGCTATTATCTGGAAAGCACAGTTTTCAGTTCCTTTTGCCACATTTTATGGTTTTTAATTTGATTCTTAATTCCTTATTACTGCACTCTTATTCTGAATAGCTAACAGTTATTCTTACCATTTATTCTAGTACTCTTCTGAATTATTCTAATGTGGCTCCACATTCATCATGCAGTATAACTTGCAGTCATTTACTTATCAGGAGCAGATAATTTTGGTAACAGCATCTGTATTTGTATCATACTCACAATTTTTCAAATACGTTTTTCGTTCTATTATATAGTTTTCAGTGGGGTTCAGAGGTTCAGCACAGAAGGAGAAGGCTATCACAGCCAGGTAAGCCAACACAGTTTTGAGCTCATGACATTATTTTCTGCTATTTTGTACTACTTCTATATGTATGGCTATTTCACCTCCAGAGGAGAGTCATTATTTTAGACAAGTATTGATTTTCCAAGCATCTATTTTGTTATGGGCATTTTCTTTTGTCATATGTTTGTTCAGCAGTAGAAGCCATGATTTAATTTTGAAACAGCATATGTCTGAGTACACAGTGCTATCAAAACTTCTTTGACTAGTGTTGATTGACTTATTTGCTGTTTGTATCCAGCATATTAGCTTGATTCCTGTGGATGATCTGATTTGAATATGACAGCAATCTGTGGTGCAGAATAATAACTAATCTCAGGTTCCCATTATAGCTTTCAAACTTTTGTTCCTTTACTGCAGCATGAAAATTATCTGAATTTTCCTGTGTTTTCCTACTAACTATTCACCAAGCTACCCTAAATGATAAACCTAATCATGATAGCAATATACAAAGCCCATTTCTTGGTAGACCTTTATATATGTGAGATGTTTAGTTTAATTGCCTATGGACAGTTTAACAAAGTAATTTCACCTCAATAATGACACAAAGTGAGATGCATCAACATTTAGTTTTCAGTGGAGGTTTTTTTCTGAGTTATTTATTAAAATGAAATATAAAGGGTCAGATGCTTATTTCATTCTTGCTGGGATAAATTGCAAAAATCTAGAGAATGCGGAGAGTTTATCACACTGTAAATTTAATCAGTCTGGCTCAAAAGATAGCAATAACTCAAAGAAAGTACTGCACCAGAGGCCTTCAGCCAAGACTGACATTCAATTGTAACTGAACCAGGTTTATGTAAATGTTAAAGTTATGTTTACTAAATAACTTATCCTCCAGCAGAATTTAGAGTGAACTGTCTAGATGCAAGGTACTGCTCAAATCCCAGCAGACAGTAATATCTATTTGTACTCATGTACAGAAACTTCAGCTGTTATAGGTTGGAAAATGAATTTTTTTATGATGAGGCTATGGATTATGTGTTGTCTGAAAAATTAGGCAGCTGAAAAACCTCTAATAATGCAACAAAGATTAATAAGTGTCAGTCAGTGACATCTCTGCCAATGATCTCCATTTAATATTTTTTGAGTCAGAAGAAATAAGTAGAGGAGGACACGAACTAGAACTTTTAAAAGAACTGTCTTGAGACATCCTTTCCCTATCTTGTCTTCTGTTTGCAGTCTGTGGGTTGCATTATTTAAAATAAAAAGGAACTTTAGTCATAGCTCAAGCTGTCTTAAAATATTGCTTCTAACTCTGCAGGATAGATTCTGAACAAAACTAACAGCGCCTTCGAGGGGTAACAATTTTAAAGAGAACAATCCCCTGGGGACCAACAGAGATTGAGCGCTAATGTTTAAAGTTTTGCTGTTATTTGGCACCTCCCAAATTTCTGGGCCATTTTCCTTGGCAAATCAGTCCTTTAGTCTATGGAAATCACAACTCCAAAAGGGAAAAGTTTGCCTTACTGACAACAAAGACTCAGTACAAACCAAGTAACTCCTCAGAGATTAATTTAGATGACACTTTCCCCTTCAAGAACTTAAAGATTTAGCACTGTCAAGTCATCTTTCATGCCATAATACTCAAGTTGTCATCATGAGACTGGAAAAGGGGAGATTGGGCGAGAGCTAATGCTCTCAGTGATGTATGTGCCCAGTTCTAGCTGGGCATCCCAAAATAGAGGCATTTCAAACCACTCACCAGGACCCCAGAACTTTGTAATGGGGAGTTGATTCTGAAATAGGAGCTTTGTTTCCTCTTCATCATTAATTTAATACACAAAAGCAACAAATAAGCAAACAGAAGATGGAGGTCTCAGCTGAGCCCCACACTGAGTTTCCCGACTTACCTGTACCAGGCATTTCTAATTAGAAGAAAATGCCTCAGTGTTCCCCCTAGTCTGGGATTCAGGTCCTGTAACTCCTACTTGAGATCAGACTAGCAGCATTTACTCACATGAGAATATCTAGGCCAAAATTTTCATTCTTGAAAATTCCATTCAATATCAAATTGCACCTGAGAACAGTTATCACTTGAATGATTACTTACACATTTTTATCACGTGATTTTTTAGAGCAAAATTTGTGATCCTACATTCTGTGGCTGCTAATTACTGTATTTTCACTTTAAAAGTTTGTTCCTTATAGTCCCCTGTGTCCCCTTTTTCTTGAAAACTCAAATTCTCAGATAGCCTGTGAGAAATCAAAGGCAATCAAGTTTTTGACAGAGAGGGAACTGGAAAAGAAGGGGCTTCTGGAGTTGAAAAAAAATATTAACAGCAGATGTGTTTATCTCACAGTTTTGTGGGTTTGACCAGGCAAACATCGTTTATATTTGTGAAAATGTGAAGCTGCTGCTGCTTTGAAGCTGCAGGGCCTTTGGCCTTTCCTTCTCTTTCTCTGACACACTATGCTAAAGGTCTTAGGTTTATTAAAAGATACTAAGAGGTGATTTTGGACCCTAGTATGTGCTGAGGATACAGTGTAAATGTTCTGTGGACCTATCTGGATGAGATGTCATTACCTGGCTGGTTGAAACCATCGAGTCCCATGGGCCAAGCAATCCCTTCCAGGGACAGCATGTGAAAGAGCACTGCCTGACTGAATTTGTGTCAGTTGTCCTATCAACACCTCTTGGTTTCAGGGAAATTTTCAGAAGACATCAGCAAGTGACAGCAGACTGGTCCTGGAGCAGATAAAGAACTGGTTGAACAAAAGAAATATGATGTGAGTATTCATGTGGAAGATTGCTAGATCAAACTGAAAATTGTTGCATTTGCTCTTCTGAAGCACCAGGTCTCTCTCTTTTTGCATATGAGTTATATTTATATGGTATGGCATAGCTTCACACAGGGCTACTGAGAGCACAGCACTCAGCAGAGCAAGACGGGTACACTGAATCAGTTCGTTTGTCCCACCCTGGTCATGTTCCAGGTGCCACAAAGACTTGGGGAGAGAAATGTGGCTTTCTGCTGTTTTTTCAGCATACCTGCCTTCAGGCATCCACGATTCCCTCTTCCCTTGCTGTCTTGGACTCACTCTTCTTTACATCCCAAAATGTGTAAATAGTAGAGGTGGGAGCAGATGGGAGTGTAAAAAGAGCTAAATTCTGCTCTGTTATTTTTGCTGTGTCCTCTGAAAGACTTGTATAGACTTCTTGAGAAGAAACCCTATTTCAAAGAGCCAGCTTTGCAGCGTATAAAGTTCAGTACATAATTTATTGCATAATGAACTGATTTTTTAAATAAATTCAATAAAAAGATGCATTCATCATTATAAACACACGGATTACAAAGCCCAGTACAAACAGCAGAGAGTAGGAAGGAGGACTGTATCTCAGTCTGACTTTGTATGTAGGCTTTCCCATGACAGGCTCTTGTTAGCTATTTGACAGAAGCCATCAATAGGCATCCTTGGAGGTGAATATTTAATGTAGGATTCATTTTAGCGTTTGATTCAGTGGCAATTATTCCTCCAAAGTTAACAGGGAAGTGACACTAATGCACTCTGTGCTTTGCTGTTTTCAGAGACTACGCCTGGGTCACACGATGCCGAACAGGGAGAAAGGAAGCACTGGAACAAGAGCAACTAACATTTTGTATACAGTTAAAACTTATTTATAGTCTGGTATTTCTGAAACAGGCTTGTCTCTTTTTCACTCAATGGATATACTTCTACAGATATTTATCTCTCACTTGACCTTTATACTTGTGAATCCCTGTATATCTTGTGCCTGGAAATTGGCCTTCGAACATACCAGAGTTGATAGACCAGAACTACACAAAGGTGTTTGTCATCTAACTTGTGCTGCTGAACCTATGAACATGGATAACTGCATATTCTCCCTAGAAACATGATAAATATATTGACCCAGACTCTTTCATATCTCTGGCTGAATTTATCCCCACAGAATACCATACAGAATCTAACAAAAAAGAGCCACTAAATTTGTAACAGAATCTTTCTACTTAGGTACATTGATAAAAAAGTAGAGGGTATGAAAACTTGTTGGAAGACTCACACAAAGACAAGGAAATCATGGCAATGCTGGATCTAGAAAAGATTGGAGGAGAATAGGCTACCTCTGAAATGACTTTGGTCAGCTGAGAAGATGAGCAGAGTAGCTGGATTTTCTGTTTTGTTTTGAGTCAATTCCTCCACTCGTAGGCTACCTCTGCTTCAGGTTTATTTGTGCATAGTGAACAGGTTGCATTTCTCAAAAGAGCAAAGTTGGGCACCAGTTTGGAATTTTGAAGGTTGCCATGGTTTCAACATTTTTATCTTCTCTGCAAGTCATTAAGATTGCATTGCAGTCTTCACAGCAATTATACCTGAAAAACAGTACTTTCTTGCTTATAAAAGTCAGTGGTCTAGCACAGATGCATAAAAGCAATGGAGCTGTGCAAATATTGTGGCCGAGGACAAAGCTTGTTATCAAATGGGCAAATAGTGACAATTTTGGCCAAGGATACATAATTCTTAAAGGGCCCATGAGTCAATATGCAAATTATTACAGATTTGTAATGAAGGAAAAATGTGGAGTATTCAGTGAACTTTTCAAAGCAAGAGCTTGAGTAGGGAAAACCACTGAAAGAATTATTCCAATTAGCAAAGCAATTTGCCAGGAACAGAAAATGACTCAGAGAAAATGTCAGTGGGTTCAGTAGCAAGCTAGCCTCTCTCTTTGGAGAAAGACAGCTCAACCTTCTGGAGCCTGATCTGGCTCATCCAGAGTGAGCATCTTTGCTGAAACACATCTTTGAAGTCCAACTGTTCCAAGAACAACTAGGCTTTACTCTTGCAGGATTAAATTCAAGATATACGGTGAAGCACACACTGTTTTCTCAAGTCAGAGCCAACTCCAGTCATATCCTTTAAAGAGTCTGGAATTAATTGCATAGTTTCTCCAGACAGAAGTCATGATTTATCAGCTTGGGTGAAGTTTTGTTTATCCCATAAATTAGAATCTTCGAGTGAAAAATCCAAGCTGCCTCTTGGCTTGTATAGGAGAGAATGGAAGAAAGCTGGGGTTGTGTGGAGTAGGCTACGTAACACCAAGCAGGCAGGAGCAGTGACAGCTTCAAGTGACATGCTCCTCTTTGGCATGTCAGGGCTGTCCTGCCTGCAGTAACACAGGCTGTGCCCTGAGCAGGATGGAAGTCTTCCTGGGACCTCTGTAAAGAGAATTTTTTCTTTCTGTGTCATTTGGTGTAGCCAACCCATTCCTACTTGTGCAGACTCCTCAGCTGTTTTCTGGGTCTTGTGTTACATAGATGTTTTCACTTAGTCAGGGAGGAGTACTTATGTCTGAGAGCTTTTTGCCAAAAGGAGTTGTGAGAGCTGTGGTGAAGATAGAGTAAGTAGAAAAACATGGGGGATTGGAAGGGAATACACCGGTCCTTCTAACATGGCAGTGGGAAGCCAACCTGCTTTGGCTGCAGTGTAGAACATCGGTAGGGCCTCCCATCAATGAGTGAAAGAAAAAAAACCTGTTTCTTATTTGTACCTTAAATCCAGATTGTGTTTTTATTAAAATTAAGAGTACTTAAATTGTCTTTTTAAATACTCTTTTTGATCAGCACTTCATTCAAGCAAGACCCGTAACTGAGGCTGAGATTCCTAGAATGATTTGGGTTGCAAGGGACCTTAAAGATCATCTCGTTCCAACCCCACTGCCACTGTCAGGGACACCTTCCACCAGCCCAGGTTGCTTCAAGCCCCATCCAATCTGACCTTGAACACTTCCAGGGAGGGGCAGCCACAGATTCTCTGGGCAACCTAGGCCAGTGTCTCACCACTCTCGTAACTTTTCTTCCTTATGTTCAATCTAAACCTACCCTCTTTAAGTTTAAAACTGTTGCCCCTTGTCCTGAGCAAGACCTGGGATATTTGCATGTAGTTCTTTAACTTGTTACATTTCTGGCATTCTTTTCTCTCTTTTTTATTCTCTTTTCCCAGAAGTCCAGTTATTCAGCAGTTAAAGTAAACCAGTTTATTTAGCCATTAAACATACCATATCCTTCTCACCACAGTTAAAAAATGCTAGTTTATACCCACAACTCAACAAAATAGAGCCACACATCACCTTCTAAACAGAAAAATAACAACTTTTCAAATCACAGCTCCATACACTTTAAAACTACACTGCTTTGGGAGTCGAACACCTTCCAAAAAGACTGTGTAGAGCTAAAGTGTCTCTCCTTTTGAATATCCATGAGGATAGAGATGGATTTTCATGTATTGTTCAATGACAAGAAAGCTATGATGCAAAGCTTGTATTTAAGTCCCTCCTGAGAAAAAAAAAGGTAAGTGTCTAGCCCTGGGAGTCATGAGCATGAGCTCTGCAGGCAGCCGCCTGGTGCCAGAGAGGCCGAGCTCACGGTTTCTGCTGGCTCATGTGCTTTGTTGACTGATCCCTCGTTCCTGTGGAGTGCACTTATCATGTTGAATCAGTGTCTCAGAGAGAAAGGAGGTCTCAGAGTTAAATAAGATCGTGATGAACTGAACGCTTTAAAAATGCAAGATCTGGAGCTTCAGTCTCAACTGATTTTTCAAAAGGGAAGCAAATGTCATGACTCAGAATTTAGGATGAAAGAAGTGGACATTTTTTTGCCTAGCAGGTCAAGAGCTTTATACTTTCTCAGGAAATCTCAGTCCATCCTCAGTGTACACAGTTTTGCATCTAGTAAATTAAGGGGCTACAAATATGTGAACTATTGTGGTGAGGTTTGCAGGTCCCAAAGGCAAAGCCCTCTTTCCAGGCAGAGAGGGAAGAAGAGTTTCTAAGAGCTGTTTTAATGCAGGGCCCTCAAGAATATCACTACAGCACAACTCAGAAATATAAGGACAGATTTCTTCAGTCATGGTGGAAGTGTGTTGTGTAGGAAGCCAGTAATTTCCTCTTTCTCCCATTAATATAACCAACATTTAACTTTAGACAGCTTTCTTCCATCAGCCATTGATCTCTCTGAGGTTACAAATTCTCAGGTGAAAGACTATTTATCATGGCTATGAAAGATATTTGCTGCTAGATATTATCCATATACAAGTGACATATAACTTCATGCTGTGCCATCAGCTGCTCTACTGGATGCAGATTTTTAGTCAGGGAGAAGATACCAAAATGTGTAAATAGCAGCATTCTGGGGGCATGCACCTTAAATCCACCAGCAGATTAGCAGTTGTTTAATGTGTCCAGGACTTAATATTATCACTGTCATTTTCTCCAAATTTCAGACACGCCAAAAAACCCACCAAGAACAACAAAAAATGGAAGACTTAGTCACAGTGAGATTCCTGTTCTTTGCACAGAAATGGGACAATCATCAAGCACTGAATGGAATTAAGCACTGGTGAATTGTGACCATACCTTTCACTGTTCTTATTCCAGCAGAGGGAAAGAAAACAGAATTACAATTTGTGGTATGACTGATATATTTTAGTGTGACCTAGGTATGTACATCCTTTTCTGAACCATCCAATAGTGTCCACCTTCCAAAAAGGGAGCTGACAAGATGGATCAAGACTATTTTTTGATGTAGCATTTCTCCTGTCCATTTTACTAAACAGCATGATTGTCACTGTTAACAACATTCACACATCTTCATCTCAGAGACAAGCATTTGTAAACTGCTGAAGGTGCCATTTCACGGAGGATTTGATAAGAGATAAAAGGTTTATTCCTGTCTTTAAACGTCCTGAGCACTTGCTGAATTGGTTCACCAGATTCCCTGCCAACTTCCCACTATGGTGTAATGAGATGTTACAAATTTAGAGGAAACAAAAGCCACCTGAGGATTCCAAATATGTGTCAAAAAGCCTGAATTGCACAATGGTAGAGTAGTGCCTGGATATTGCTACTCTCCATAACATTGGCACGAGGCTTATGATAGACACAGGACAGAGCTGAGGCTCAACACACACCAGGATCCTGGGCAGCAAATACACCAGCCTTGTAGTGAAGATAACAAGTGACTGTGTTAGGTAGCTGAGCAAATTCAGCTCTGCTCTGTAACACTGCCAGAGTCACAGAAGCATAGCTAAAATAATGCAATGCATCTTCATAACACCTTGAGCTAATTTGGCTGGAGCCTCCAGTGCATGATGGCGCTCTGGGGCAGCTGGGGTTATTTGTGTCTTCACTGGTCACACCCTACCTTAAAATATTTCAACTTAAATGTAGCTTAATTTCTGACCTCGCTAGGAGTGTGCAATGTTCGGTTTGATGCTTTAATTTAAATATACATCACAAATACTGTCATGGTACTCGACCTTGGTTTTGTCTCACAGCAAGCCCCAAAAATATTTTTCAGGCTTACAGCCAATCAGAGGAAGCGTAATGTAAACATGGCAAAACTAACTTTAACTAGCTATCCTGGGAACGAGTAGTAAAATTTAGTGACATCTATGCAGGGCTTAATGAAGGCTAATTAACTTAAAATTGCATAACTCTGCTTCTCCACAGAAGTTCATGACACAAACTTAACGTAGCAATCAAGGGAAAAGGGAAACATAAAATGTGTCAGACCAAAGGAGAAAAAATACAGCTGCTTATCAATCCTGGTTACAGTTAAACATTTAACTCATAAGCATCATCTAACAAAGCAATCAGGAGGTAAAAATTAGAAGCTGAAGGAGGAGTTAGAGAAGGAAGAGTCCATGTAAAAGGCTACAGGATCTGAAGTTCACAGATGAATGGTGATAACATTCAGTTCAGTAGGTTTATCAGTCAGTGATTTTTAGTAAGTTACTTCTTTCAAGAGGACTGCAAATAATAAAAAAAAACAATGAAGTGGAGAAATAACAATGTGTGAATTATGTACATTCATTTCTAGTCTAAGGTAAGCATTAGACGAACATTTAACAGTTTTAAAGTGGTTTAGGGGGATATACAATGTTGATACATTCCAATATCTGTGATAAAAAAATCTCTCAAACTTGAAACAGGAATGTTACAACATCTCATTGCTGACACCTCTCAATTCAAAAGCAGCCCAGGGCCAAATAAATGGTAGCAATGACTTAGCCTTGACATTTTTCTTTTCATTTTACAATAATGACACATAAGAATGTTTCCACTGTAACATTTAAGTCAAGTGAAAAATCACATTTTAAATGTCTGCTATCTTTTTTTTTGAAGAAAAATATGATTATTTTTTTTAAAGAGCAGCTTTTCCTGAGCAAACACTTGCAGTCATGAAGCAGAAATCAGGGAGAATGTCAATGGTTCAGATTTGCAATGTGGGATCTCAGCTTCCCTTGTCACTTGCCCGTTTGTAGTTCCAGCACTGAGTCCTTGTTAGGATGCTGACACAAGCCTTATTCTTCTTTCCTCTAATCCACTGTTGTACTATTTTTGGTCCATTAACACCATTTTTGATCTATGCCCATGGAAACAGAACACATTTACCATAGCATTAACAATAAATAAATAAATCTGTGATCATGTGGGAAACCCTTCACTGACACGACCCCATCTAAGAGGGAAGGGCATTGAATCACCCTATTGCATCAGGGCATAAGAAGGGAGAATCTAGCAGGTCCCTAAATTTAGGCAATTTCAACAGCCGTTGAATCTGAAATTATTTGTGAAATTATTTGTGAAATTTGTGAATTATTTGCTACATAACAAACTGCCTGGGGCTTAAGAGAGGTTATAAAGGCAGGAAAACAGCCAAAGTCTTGCACATCCAGATACTGCTATGAATCTCAACTCACCTGCACAGAACCATTCCCTTCTCTTTTTCCAACACTGCAGATCTGGTCTTAAGATGCTGAGGCTTTAGCACAGCTCAGAATAGCCTCGGGGATGATCAAAACAGGTCTGGTTTTATCATCACCAGCACTGTTTTGCTGGAGTGGGTTTTCTCCACCCAGCACTCTGTGACCTGGAAGATGTTCATATGACTCCTGTGCTTTATGTTGTCCTGAACATGCTGGCCTGGAAGAATCCCACTTGCTCCCAGCATTCCATTTCAAGCCCCATTTTTATTTCCAGAGTAGTCCAAAGAAGAATAAATGATGTTCATATACTCTTTTCAGAGTTTACTGTTGAAATCTCTATTGCCAGTATTTGAATTCGAGCTTCTGTATAATCAGAGAATCACAGAATCACAGAATCACAGAATCACAGAATCACAGAATCTAAGGGGATGGAAGGGACCTCGAAAGATCATCTAGTCCACCCCCCCTGCCAGAGCAGAGGATTTAACTTAATGGTCCCAGAGATAAGTTATGCTCTCAAGCAGTGACATGACTCCAGAGAAGCCATCTCTACACTGTGGCTTTTTGTACCTCTGAGAATGACTCAGTAGATAGAGTCCACAAAATGACAAGAATCGAGGATAAAGATATGTAATAAGGTGTAATTTCCCTAAATCACTTGCCTGGAGATACTGAAAAGGAGGAAAGAGCAAACAGCAGTAAAACCAATGATTTAAATCCATAGTTTGCCACCTGAGGGAACAGGCAAGAATATTAAAGTAGCTGTACGTTATCCCTGGCTCGGTTTTTGTAAAGGCAGAACTCACTATCAGCTCTGCTGGACTCAGTGTTTATCTAGAGAAGGTGTTGAGGGAAGTGAGGATGATAAATAGTTGGAAACAGCTGAAGACAGTTTTCCACAGCCATTTAGATCTCCATTTTCTTCAGTCAGTTAGGTGCTGGGCTTAGAGACAGGCTGTGTGTGTCCCCAGTTGCTCCATTAATTTAGAAGGAAATGGCAGCACCAAGGTGTTGTCTCACTCACTTGTCTAAGAGAAAATTCAATAGAGCCTGTGGAGAACCTGACTGATGAGTCTGATAACTTTTATCGCATCCAGAATTCATTTTTGACCAGAATATATTTTAATTAGAAATGAATAGCAGGTAATGATGAGTGCATCTCTGAGACAAAGGTTGGCATCTAGGAGAGGGTGCAGAGAGAGATCTGAAATTAGAGATGGAAAAAACCTGACTTCAAAGCCAGTAACTGAACAGAACAGAACAGAAAGGTTCTGCACAGACTGGGGAGTAGGGAGAAGTAAAGAGCAGGAAAACCACGGAAGCACACAATTCCAACAAAAAGCATGCAGTCAGGAAATTTTAAAGCACTGAGAAGCCAAAGAGGATTAAGTGGAGGGGTTTAGCTAGGTAAATGCTACAATACTCTTGTAAGAATAGCTGTTTCAGAGCCAGATTGCAGCCAGCTCAGGGTAGCCTTGGAGAAGAGAGACAGGAAGCCAAGTCTGTAGGCAGCTTGTTCGTTGCATGCAGAAGATGGATAGAGAGGTTGGCAGGATCAAGGGCTTCTTATTTATATTTAGTTGCACCAAGACATAAGAGGCTAAGCAGGGTGACTAAGCAATGGCCATGCTTAGTGACGGTGGTAGTGACATTCCTCATGTGGACAGACCCCACACAAACACACTTTTAGCAGAGCTAGATCTATTTCACCTTCAACATCATCCCCATGTTAGAAACAGGGAGGTTATGCAGGAACATTAATGTTAGAAACACTTATTCAGCTCAGATCTGTCTCTTCAGGTAACTCCATTCTGTGCCTAAAATTGTGAGAGAAGTAAGAAGATGTAACAAAACTTACAGGTACTCCTCCCTCCACTCTCACATATCCTGGCTTCTACACCCAAAGCAAGAGAGAAAGAACAGAGAATTTGGAAGATGAGAATGAGGTACATCTTTGCTTCTTAGGATATTTTTTCTTCTCTGCCTAAGTTTGTTGCTGTGACATTAGGAAAGAAAGGGTCTCTTCACAGAAGGACTGTGACCCAAATTTCCTGTGCAGTTTTTCCAATATATTTCAAGAGGGAAACACAAGAGTCTGTGATTTGTGCATCTAAAAATTTTAAGAGGAAAATATTGATTGTAAGCAAGAAAAAACAACTGTTTCTTAGCCCAGTGTCTTGAAATTTTTGGATTTTTCTCTCTTGGCACTGGGCCGCTATAGCTAAGAGCTGCAGATAAACACAAGGAAAAGAGAGAAGACACCTTCAAGAAGATCAGCCATCACCTAAATTGCAACATGCACTCAAAAGGCTGAGAAACTACTAAATCTCCCACTTCATTAATGAAATACTGTCCAGAATAACTTGATCATGTTCATATTTGCAAATACCTGTAGTGGATGTGAGATAAGCAATCATTTCCAGGTACATATAGTGGAATTTCCACAAACTCACTCATTGCAGCAAATATCAATTCCTCAACAAAAATTTTGCTGCATTTAAAGGCTGAAAAGTTGGTACATTATGTCCTGCTTCCCACTGCCCGCAGGCACGCTGCAGCCACAGCACAAGTCACCCGAAGGAAAATCTGTGCAGTGAAGCAAGCAGCATGCAGGACCACAAAGGGAAAATCAGACCCTGCACCACATTCACCCATGGATCACTGTCTGCAGAGATCTGCCTGAACAGTTTTTACATGCAATAAAAAGAAAAATGGGTGATGGAGCAAGCTCTAACCTGTATTTTTCAACTACTAGTTCTGAACAGTAGAGATTGTCAGAGGGGTCTTCAGTTTGTTTGAAAGATGCTTCCAAAATGCTGTTAGTGACCAGCAGTAGACTCCGCTGTAGGATGTGATATTTAGTGCTTATATAACATAGCCTGTTGGATGAATATTTGCTACAAAAATGTTTCTTTTTATGTCCTTTAAACAGTAGCTAGAATAGCAGATACTGTACACAGTGGAGATGAAGAAATGCATAATGCAGTGCTCTTTCAGTGGCAGAAAACTGAGTGGTAAAAGGATTTGTGCTATCAGATTTCTTGGTCATGTGTGAAAGAACGAACTATATTTTAACAGAATGAAGAACTTATGTAAAATGATAGTATTTTGTGTTTTCATCCTCAATGTGAAACAAAATGTGAGACCTCCATGAAACTTTCATCAAGTTCCTTTTTTTCAGGGCCTGTGTTCACAAACTTGAATGACAATTCAAGCTTAAACTTTCTAAATCTTGCTTTCATTCATATAAGTCAAAAATCTCAGTGGAAATGTAATGTCATGCAAATTTCTTTTACTGACCCTGATAAAAGTGGGATGCTTTTGTTTGTTTGTTTGTTTTAATCTCATCTACGGAATCATTATTCCTATCTATTTCCCTCCAGTATTTAAGTGCTGACACTGTATGGATTATTCTCAACAAGAAAAGCTCCAAAATCCCCAGATCAAAGCAGATGGTAAAACTGTCTGAAACCAAATTATTTAAAAGATCAGGACAACAGCTGACAAATCCTGGTGGGATAAATTACTCTTCCCCTAATAAACTAAGTCTTTAACGAAATAATACACAGATTCACTGCTTTCCCCACTTGGAAAATGAGAAAAACCTGTATTTCAGTGGTGCCCCGTGCATCCAGCCCCGCCGCAGATACCGGGGGGACCATGAGCGACCTGTGAGCTCCCACAGTAGCAAAAACCCGTCAAGCCCCAGCTTCCCGGTGTCCCGGGCTCTCTGCTCTGGGATCTCTCTCATCCCGTGTAAGCTTTACAACTTCACCACCTAGTGGAAAGTCAGCAGCTTTCTTCCTCCAAACACATCTCGGGTCTAGAGGAATTTTATACTCATGGCAGTAGGTGAGTGGCAATATTATAGGGGATAATAAAATACAAAGGATCACCGTGCCTTAATTTTTGTTATTTGTTTTAGTTTGCCAGACTACAGTCATTTGAGATATTCAGTGAGCTTGTGCTGAGAAACAGAAGAGAAAATACAGGAAGAACGGAGTGTTTCAGGGATAATATAAAAAGACAGTATGAACAGAACACAGGGCATGTTAGTACTGCTTGCTAAGCCTAAATTAAGCTCCCAGAAGGCATTCCTAAATGAGAATCCCTAAATGCAGGGCTGAGGAGCAGCAGAAGCCCTGGAAACTCTTGGTGCTCTTAGGATCATGGCAAGTCTTCCCCTCCTCTCCTCCTCCTTTTAGTGGCAGATGCCAGCATCAGTCAGACAACAGCAGGGAAGTATTTGCCCCCTCTGAGCTCTGCTCAGCCACGGCTGTACCAAGAGTTACTGAGTAATCTTATGGGGTCCAAACCCAGGGCTCAGTACAAACCCCATCACTCTGAACTTGCAGAGAGGGGAGGGGGAAGGATATAAAAGAAGAGTTGCTGATAAATTTGATGCTTTCTTTAATCCCAGGTGGTTTGCATACAGCTAAACTGGCGTACTTTTCCACACAAAATATCTTCTTTACTTATTTTCCCTCTGGCTGCTTTGGTAAAGACATAAAATGATAAATGAACAGACTCAAGCAAGTTCCTGGAGAACTGAAAATGCTTTTAAAAAAAGCTTTAAAATGAAAACTTCATTTTCAAATCATACATCTATATATATATGGCCTCTTTGTTGTCATACATTCACATGCATACTCTTTCCTCAGTTGTTTCCGATTTGTTTTTATTAAGTGTGTTTTTCTGACCGAATGCTTTGGGAACCTGTTACTTAAAGATCTGCTCTGTAAGAAGGGAGAAGCAGCTATATAAAGGAGCTTTGCACCGGCACTCTCAAAAATGTTTTCTTGCTGTTGTTTGGAGTTTGTATGTTTGTAATTTAAAAGTGCTTGTAGCACTTTTAAGAAGTCTTCTTAATCAACAGATTGAATGACTCTGCTTTAGGTGCTGATAAACTACCTGTCAGTGTTTAGGTGAAAAGAACCAAAATTGCTAGACCGAGGTTCATCAATTCGAAGGCATCAGTTTAAGAGATGCTTTTCCTTAAGCAAAAATTGAACAACTGCTAAGTGTGACCAGAACTGAAGCCTGCACAGCTGGATAACCACTGCCATCCCTCCTCCGGGGCAGGGATAAAGGACCACTCATCTTTTCACACCCTCCCAGGTGGTACCTCGGCCCCCAGGGAAACGGAACAGTTCCAAGGGAAGGAGGATGCGCTTGGAGGTGAGGTGGAAGCTGGCTAGATGGCAGCAGAGTCCCAGCCAGCATCGTCTTGGGGAGAGGATTCCTTGGGGACACACCATTCAGCTTCTGGAGGGAGAACCGGCAGGAAAAGTGAACTGTCTGAAATTTGATACATTTGGGAATGCTAAATACAGGGACGAATAATTTAGTTCCTGTTTCAGTCAAAGGTAAATTCCCATCTCTCACCACGTTATTTCTGACAGCAGAGCTGAAAAGTTGCACGGTAGCAAAGGAAGGAAAACAAATAGAAGGTCTATTTAGATCAGAAATTATGTTGTATTTGTACTTCTACAGGACCTCATTTAAATTTTTCATGGCCCTTCATGGAAAATTAAATTAATGGACTATGTCCTTGGACTGACAGTCATAGACAGGCAAAACACAGCCAAACTGTTGTGGTTTAACCCCAGCCAGCAACTAAGCACCACACAGCTGCTTGTTCATTCTCTCTCCATCCCAGTGGGGTGGGGGAGAGAATCGGATGGGTGAAAGTGAGAAAACTCGTGGGTTCAGATAAAGACAGTTTAATAGGTAAAGCAAAAGCAGCACACACAAGCAAGGCAAAGTAAGGAATTAATTCACTACTTCCCGTCATCAGGCAGGTGTTCAGCCATCTCCAGGAAAGCAGGGCTCCATCACATATAATGGTTACTCAGGAAAACAAGAATAGCTATGAGTGTTCCCCCTTCCTTCTTCTTCCTACAGGTTTTTAGTGTTGAGCATGATGTCATATGGTATGGAATATTCCTTTGGTCAGTTGGGCTCAGCTGTCCTGGCTGAGACCTCTCCCAGCTCCTTGTGCAACCCCAGCCTGCTTGCTGGTGGGGTGGGGTGGGAAGCAGAAAAGGCCTTGATGCTGTATAAGCACTGCTCAGCAATAATGAAAACATCTCTGCATTATCAACACTGTTTTCAGCCCAGATCCAAAACATAGCCCCATAGAAACTACTGTGAGGAAGATTAACTCTATTCCAGCCACAACCAGCACACAGATCCAGCTGGGATTCTCTGCGTGACTCTGCCAATGAGTCACTATGGAAACATGGGAAGATCCTGGATCTCTTCCCTTCCCAGCTCTCACCTGCAGTTCCCAGCTCTTTGTCGAGCATTTTGACACACCGAGTTACTGGCATTACACAAGTGACAGTGAGTAATTGCAAGACTTGATGGTCTTTAACAAGGCATAATCTCTTCAGCGGTGAAAATGAATCAACCAGATCTAGAATTTCAAAGTTAATCCTCTGTAGACCCAGATTAGCCCAGCAAATCTGTTCTGGTCCACTCTTGTTTGTTCCTACAGAGAATAAATCACTTGGTAAAGGTCTGTACAAATTAAAAAATAGAAGAGGGTGTTTCACACAGTGGTATATGAAAGACTTCACTTAACATTGTTATGCAGCAGTATCTGTGATCACATGAAGTTTCTACTTGGACATAGCCACAAAATCATAAACATTTTTTTAAGAAAAAAAATGTGGTGAAATTTCCAGAATCCCAAAAGTACTGAATAAATATCTGGGAAAGGAAAACAGAATGATATTCTGACTGTGAAACCAAGAGTTCTGTCGTCAACGGCATACAGTTTACATAGGTCCCGACAGGTGATTAAAACCTATGGTGGTGGCATAAGTTTTAATAAAAGGCTTTATTAGATCAAACAGATAAGTTTTCAAGCAAAACATCTCTTCTTTAAATATGCAGTTCTTGTTGGTTCTTCTTACATATTGCAGTGTGGTGTGTTTGCATTACCAGCTGTTTCTCTGTTCATAACCTCAAATCATTTAGTTGCATCTCTACCTCCCTGATGTCAGCTATGTCTACCATGCACAAATGCACTGGTAGCTAAAAGGGCAGAATCCATGAATATTTACACATGTACCACTGTCTTTAATGGAAACACCATTTTAAAAACACCTTTGTTCTGCTTTAGACACTGCATGTTGAGATGCATTTTCAAATGCAGGTGCCAAAGTATTTAAATAAAAAATTCAAAGAGAGACATTGACTGACCTTCGGTCAATAAGCACCGAAAGATGACAGCTCAGGTCAAGCAAACCAGAAAAGCCACCCATGTAACCCGTCTCTGAGATCTTACTGGTCTCAGGTTCATTTAGGATTTTACAGCATTTTCGGCAAGTGAAAGTTGAAGTATTTATGGGGTTGGGGATTCTTGTAATGCAACCAGCTAGGAAATATAGAAGGCTACTGATACATGCCTACCAAAACCATCAGGGGATAAAAGTTAAGGAGCCTTGAGAATTGACTAAGGGAGATTTAGCCACCAACAATACAGACAGGAATTAGACCCATGGGCATCAGGCTTTGTACTGCACTGCTAGTTACTGACTTACCGAGACCAAAACTGCTTTGTTAATTTTAAACAATGCTGCCTTTTCCCAACTGTTTAATCTATTAGACCCTGATTTTCTCCCTGTGGAGCTTTAAATACTGAGAGTCTTGTTAATGATAAGACCAGTAAAGATAATGCTTAAACTTATTATTTTAATATATGAAAACATAGGAGTTCCCTACTAGGCATTCCTATTGAGTATAGCATTTGTATGTCACTAAAAATAATCAAACCATACTATTTTAATCAAAGAATAGGAACAGATGATTTAACAAAAGCACAAGGAGCCAAACCTTGTCTTATATCAAGAGACTGAGATTTGGCTCAGTATTCTTAAACCAAGTCAGTAGGGGTGCATTTGACAATGTTTTCAAACAACCCAGTAAGATTCATTTTAATATGAATAAAGCCCTTGGGTTCACAAGTGGTGAAGGAGAGGTTAAATATTTGGAATAGACCTTGCTACATTGAGAACAACTGCCCATTCATTTAAAATCTGTACAAAATCAGTGAGCTCAGTTGTAATTTCATTTGCTTTGGATTAACTCTGGAATAAATCCACAGAAGTAAATGGAATGATAATAGTATTAAAAAAAGGACAAGAGATCAGACTCACATTATGCTGTGTCCTGTTATAAATACTCTTTTACGGTTCCATCTTTAAGCTGGATGATCTGCATTTTTTGTAAAGGAATTTAAAATGTTTTAAAGGTTTTGTGTACCATTATGCAAGAACATAATAAAATAATATTAAACAATATTAACCTTACAAACTGGGGTAATTTTAAGCCACATATGAGGGAACTAGTACTTTCTCCTTAGAAAAATTTTGAGAATTTAGAACAGGTGTTTCTAATGTAAGAGTTTTGTTTGTTTGTTTTTATACGTGCAAAAATAACATTATTTTGCCTTTAGATGACATCCCTATACTTTCACATAATGATTGCCCTTCTGAAATGAGCTTTAAAGCAGTCAAATCATGCAAACAAGCAACAACCTACTTCTGAATTGTGCACCTTGTCTGACTGCTCATGGTTACATCCACAGAGGCTGACAAAAGGAAGCTAGATCAGCCTCATTTTTAACAGAGCTTAATGATCACTTTGTACAGAATGGATGGCAGGAAGAAGGTGATTTGTTAAAGCAAGATAAAGCCCCCCTGAAGTACAGACAAATAGATGGAATTTAAGTTTGTTTGAAATCAGGATGAGGTAAGTTTATCTGAATAACAAAGATTGATTTGCCAATTTACCTCAACATCTAATAGAAACACAATCGAGGTAGAGAAGAGTGAACTCAAGTCTCTGTAAAAAGGTGATGATCATTAGCAGTAGTTATCTGTGGTATGAATAATTCAAAGATTCACATGATTTTTTCCTTAAGAATAATTACACTGCTCTTATTCCCTCTTCAAAATTCTCCTCTATTCTTTTCTTTATCACCTCTAAAGACTGCAGAGCTCTCTCAAGTAAGCCTGGCAGTGACAGCCCAGAAGAGCAGTCAGCAGTATTTGGGAAGATGGAGCAGCAGACAAACCTCACTGTTATTATACACCTTGGAAGAGGGCCACTGGGTGCTATATAGAGGATAAAGCAAATTGTAAAACTTAAGTCAGCATCCAAAAGGTCGGGAACAAATCACTCTTGTGTTAACTAGTGTGAAATTGTTGAGGTATTTTATGGCCATTGGAATCCTCCAGAGCCAGAAAATGTAACAAAAAAAATAATCTCTGGTAGATTCATCTTCCAGAGCAATTGTTTATCTCTACATAAGAAGGTATAATACCACTTTGCAACATCATATAAATATTTACTTGGTTCTTGGAGTCAGCCATTGATTAGCATGCATATAGTCCCTTAACATAAGCAATGAATTTAAATCTCTGTGTAGTTCATTGGCAACAAAAACAATCTCTGAAATATTCTCACATGTAGAAAAATACATTTTAAATGCAACTACAAAATGACTGTAATGAGCAGCATGGCTGGAGATAAGGCTTCAAATTTATACTGTTCAGCCTCATTTCCTTTTCACAGTACACACACAGAAATTATAATTCACACAGTAACCATAAGAGAAATAAATTTAATTTTAAAAGCTGTTTTCTATCACTAGCATTTTCGTGTATAAAATAACTGGTATTAAGGAAGGAAATTGCATTTGTGGAGGTTGGATTCTACTATGAAAATATCGCAAGATTTATGAGAACTCCCATGAGAAAGAAATTTTGCAGGGGTCCTGCCTTTGGTAGTGATTTTATTTGGAGTGCCAAAGAATTTTTGAGAAATATCACTCTGATCACACAGTTCTAGGTTTCTCTTTTCCATGCCTCATTTGAAGAAAATTTCTGAAAACACGACTTCTCTGAGCAAATCAATTGCAATTCTGTCTAGTCAATTAAAATCCCTTCAACTGTAACCTCTCTTTTAATCAATACACAACAAGAGGAAATAACAATTGGTTTGGATGCCACCGAACCAGAAAGTTTATTTTTCAAGCAAGAATTTTGCTGCAAGTGAAATGTATGCGTCAGACGTCAGCTTCTTTAAAAACAATTTACCTATTTCCTTCTTTCTGTCCATAAGTGGAATAATATTTATTCCATTAGCAAGGGCAATCTACAAATGAAACAGGAGGAATTACTCCTCTGATTGCAAATCATGTGACTGTTACTGCCACTCTTTCTGTCTGAGCTCAGTCCTGCGATTAAACTTACTACTGATGCACTAAGGATACCATTGGCTCGGGGTCATCTTCAGCACCAATTTCTCTTCCACCACGTAAGAGTGTGTACAAATTTCTAGCTGGAAGAGGAATGAACACCTGTGTGTGGAGAAGACCCAACCTGAAGTTTTTCTTAGTCACTTCAGTGTGAAGGGGAGAGAAAGGCTTAATAAAAGAGAATTGTGTTCTCAAGTACATCCCTGATTTAGTCTAATTGCATTGACCTCAGTAGACATGTACATGTTTATTCCATCTGAGGCTCTAGCTTGCAATATATAAACAGAAACAAAATTGTCCCAACAGCCTTTTATTCAAAATTGGAGATTGCACAACTCAGTTCTGCAAACATGCTAATGAGGTACACAATCCCAGAAGAATACTTTTACCAATTCACTGTCTTTGCTGAAAAGCGACTGATTTTTCATCCTCTGTAAACTGACCAGATGTTTTGGTCCAGCTGCACAACCCTTCAATTTGGCAACAGGCTGCCATCAGCCTTTTGATCATTTCCCTGAGAAAACCATCTGCTCATTTTTCCCCTTCTTCTGCTCTTTGTCTCCACAGGCTCCCCTCGAGGCTTCCCTCAGCATGGTGTTATTTTGAGCCTTGACTCTAAGGAGGATATATGGTAATTTCACCTACTCTCAAAAACTGGTCAGGCAGGATCTGTATTTTCCCTGATGTAACTTCATAAAAGCCACAGGGATGTCTTCCCAAAGAGCTATGCAGACATCTGTGTTCTCTACCTTGCTTTTCCTACTTCCATGCCTCATATTTGTGCACACAACTATACTCACAGGGCCCTCAGAGACACAAAAGGAGAATGGGCACATTGTGATCTCCACCAAACTCAACACCACCAAAGGGGACACCCTAGTGCTGCCCATTAGCTAACGCAAGGAGAATCAGGTGAGTCACTGGAGCTGAAATCACCCTGGTTTTGTCTCTTCAGAGGCTGATGCTGTGGAAACTGAGTCTTGAGGAGCTCACTCTTGTCAGAATTTCTTTTCATTTCTCAATGAGCTTGCAAGCCAAATTTCAGCAAATAAACTGCAAAGTCCACTCACCTCCCAAAGGGTAACTAAATGGATGAGAGTTGAGAAATCATTTCGCAGGGGAGGTTTTGGCAATACCTGAAATACAGTTGTTTGTCTGTGTTACACTGCAGTTTCTGTGTTTCAATAAGTAACCTGCATGCCTCCAAGGGGTGCCAGGGATATATACGTATGTATAAATTCACTAAATAACACCGAAGAAAACTCACAGAACAGATGACCAAAATGTTCCTACATAACCTCTCCCTGCCAATTTTAAAGACCTTTATTATCCGCCACTTTTACTGTGATCTGTGGAGGTGAAGGCAAACTGAGGAGTTTTTATTTTAACAGAAAGCAGAAGGAAAAAAAGTGACTGCTTAAATTCCTGAGCAGGCTTCTGGGATGATGACTGGGGAACGTTTCTAATCAGGCCACACTGAACTCTGCAAGGAGCCCTGTACAAGTTTATGTGGGACTTCTGCAGCAAGATCCTGTTCCCAGCAGCATCAATGGGGATTTTGCCACTAACTTCAGAGGACACAACTGTGACATGAGGGTTTGCACAAATTAGATGCATTCAGGAAAGCTCCTTTTCACATGTCCCACTAGCAAGTCTTAGTGCCTTGGTTTAAGAAGTTTCTTTTTAAATCAGAAGCATAATAATCATCACTATGTACACAGACAAATTTTATCAGTGGGATCATCCAAACAAAATATGAAAGGCAAAGAAGAAAAGTCATAAAATACTCAACTGGAAGTCCAAAAATCTCACTAGCAAACGTTTCAGTTTCTGCTTTCTGCATCATTCTTGGTTTCCTTTCAACCTCCCGCCCATCTACCTCATCCTTGAAAAGTGTCATCAGCCTTTTGGCCACAGCTCAGTCTTTTAATACCATTGCTGACAATGCTACACCCATATTGATGGTTACTTTTAATTAGCATGGAGTGCATGGGGAGGAATGAAATTAGGTTGTTTGGTTTCATTATGCTCACAGCTTTGTGTGATCCAAGGTCAATAAATTATCATTCTTTTCATTAAACAACAACAACTCTCTTTATTATCTAAATTACAGAAGGCTGCATCACTTGGTTGCAAAAGAGAACCTGTATATTAATAAAGGGATATAACAGCAATCTCTCAGGAAAGGTTGAATAGGAAAATATTAATCATCTCCTCATAAAGAGATTTTTTATTTCAATCTTTGAATGAGCTATTCACATTTGACCTCCTCAACAACATAAATTTAAAGAATTGATAATGCCATGTGACAGAGCAATCCATCTGTAAATAGTTTATTAAAACCATGTAGGTATGTACTAATTAAAAGTTAGATAGAGGCACTGTCTATGACTGCCTTAGACAGATGAATTTGAAACAGAACAACTCGTCAAGCCACTGTGTCTTATGGATATTTTTTCTTGCTGAAGTAGCGCCCAGATTGAACTTCTGGAAAACACAATGATCCAATCATTAACTCTGGCATTCCAGTAAGAACTGAAAGACAGCTAGAAAATACCAGCCAATAATTCTTTCTCCAAGGGCTTCCTTCATGCACCCACCAAAATGCCAGGTGAGTTCTGGAAGAGCCAGATTGTCTCGAAAGAGTGGGATTCATACCTGTGAGTTAGTGTTGATCCACACCTTGGGACTGGGTACAGACTCTGCTCTCGCAGAAGAAAGGGTTTTGAACCAAGAAGGCAGAAGAGGAAGAGGGACAGAGTCAAGAATGAAAAAAGAGGATGGGTGGGAACCATAAGGAAGTCTCAAAGAAGTAACCTCAAAGATCAAGGTCTAGCTGAAAGCAAAATTCTCTTCACACATGCCAGTATTATCTTAAGCCACTGAGATGGTTTTCTTTCTGTTTGCACTGTACTGGGTGTTTTTAGACTGTCTGATGCAGAGCCACTTATGTTTGTTTTAAATCAGGACACTAGTATTGAAAGCTACCTGTGAAACAAGCCTGCAGACAACACTTCTGGGTTTCTTACCTGAAAACATAACCTTTTTCCCCCACAAAATCTGCAGCCAAAGTGATATTGTAAGTATCTTCTGGAGGTCGGTATACATAACTTCTCTGTTTCCCAAGATCCAGAGTACCATGGTGCCATTTCATAGATGAACATTTCTTTACTAGATAAATAAATAGTTTCCCATAGCATTCCTTTCATTATTAGCTCCATTTTTATTTAGAAGCTGGTTCAAATGTCAATATGCTTTTCAAAATTACATGCACATATTACTTGTTGCAATATAACAAACCAAAGGTCAACAAAAATTTGCATATATATATTACTTTGGAAAACATCTCTATTTCTAGTATTGAAATAATATACTTCTAAATGAGTTTACTTATTCTTTTCTTTAAGGAACTGTGTTAAATTAATTGTGTTTCATGTAAACAATGTTTTAAAAATTAATTACAAATAAGGTGGAAGAGAAATAGGATTAACCAGCTCATTATGAGTGGAATTGTCCCTGGAATAGGGCTTTAAGAAATAAAAAATGACACAATAGATTAATAATGTCTGTTATAAATGAGTTTCCATTTTCTCAGTAACATATGGTTAATCAACATAATTGCAAGTCCTACTGTGAGTAATGTAGGAGTTTAATTTGTATAGGCTTGGTGATGAAGTAAGTCAAATGAGTCTTTCACCTTTGTTCAAAGCCTTTGTTTCAGACACAGGGTTAAATATGATTGTTTCATCCTATTCTCTTTTGGGACACATGAAAAAAACTACTAACAAATCTGGAAAAGTTACTGGTACTTGCTCAGTAGAAGTACTCAGTGACAGAGACAGATTTGTCAGGGGGAGCTGTGCACGGGGAGATTGTAAAATACCAGGTAGGACAGCTACTGGCATTCATTTGTTGGTCTAAAATGTTCAAGTCAAAAATAAAAGCTGTTTCAGAGTAAATAAATAATCAGATAATGAATATTGAAAGATTTGTTGGGTTTGGTTTTTTTTGTTTAAACCTATAATCATGTAGACTACCCTGAAATCAATCTGTCTGTGAGGGTATAATCCTGGCTTGGGGTAGAAATGCACATCCTAATGAAGACAACATCACCAGTTAGAAACAGAATTATTCAAAAAACACACCTGGATTATCACATATGTTATTACAGCTATTCAGGAGTCATAAGGTATTTCCTATAGTTTCACCAGAATTTTAAACCCATGTGGAAGACAGGACTACACTCCTAACTCCTTTTGGAAATGTATTATTCAAAAAGACACTCTGGGAATAGTCCATTCTGTTTCAGATATTGCAGAAATTATGGTTTTGTCCAACAGAAAAGCAGATGAATGCTATAAACAGAATAAAAATGTTTATTCTATAAGTATCAATGTCTAAACATCAATGCAGATACATATCCCTCATCTAGAGCTGTAGCTTTCCAAAGTTAATATACATTAGGGAATAGTAAATTCATCTTCAAAAGCTGCCTTACAAGACTGGATGAACCTTCCTTCCCACCATGAATTGATATATTTTTCAGTATGGCCAATTTACTTCAGGAAGAAAAGCTACCCAGGCAGGATCAGGGCCTGAGAGATCTTGCAATGCTTTGCCTTCTCAGTGCTTGCCAGGTGAGTCTTTTGGTGGCATTGGTGCCAGAGGCAGGAGAGCACATGCATATGTATGTGCACACACACACAAATGTGGATTGGAAGTGACTTGGAAAAAAAATAAGAGACTTGCATGGAAAATTATTAGGAGGAAAAACTTCAAAGCCAACATTTTCTGCCAAAGCTCAGAAAGCCCCTCCGTTCCAGCAGGCTACTGTGTTGCTGTTTTTAAACTCCAGGCACTGCGGTCAGAACAAACAGCCCCTGGTGCTCAGTAGCTTCCATGGAGCAGGAGAATGTGGACACAAAGCAAATAAACAACTCTTGTCAGGCAGCACAGAAGCACTTCCAAATGGCAATATGGACTGAAGTTTCATTGCCATTTTCCTCTTCTGAGGAAAATCTGTCTGGGGGAAACACTGAAGGAAAGACAGCAGAAACAAACCCCAATGTGGCAATACTTTGGGGAAAAATAATTTGGTGAACAACAACTTCCTATATAAAAGCTGACATTTTTCAATTATTCCAGGTATGTCTAATGGTGAGTTTGTAATGCTCACCCAGCCAGGCAGTACTAAGTCAGGAGCTGCATTATCAGAAAGGCAGGTACTATAGGCTCATACCACAGCATGGACTGGTAACATAATTCAGAAACTATGATGATCCAGAGCACCAGAACAAGTCCCACAGAATTATCCTTAGAAAGTAAGAGATATCTCTCATCTCAATGCTTTATTAAATTTAGTATACAGCAACATACATCAGACACAGATTTATAAAAAGACAACTAGCAACCTGTGTATGAAGAGAAAAATTAATTTTTTTCATGTTCAGGCATAGAATCTGATAAAAGTTCAGGCTTTACAGATTTGTAATTGGTTGAGAAAACACCTGTAGAAAAGCCATGCTATTCATATCCAAAGGAAGAAAGTTAACTACTGACATAAACTCAGCAACTTGACTATATTAAAGCACTACGAGATCTGTTGTAATTATATTTTCTTGTCATTTAATAAGGAAAACAAAGCTATATTAAAATAAGTTTCATCAAAGTTTGTGAATTAAAATGCTGTGCATTCTAAACAGCCTGTGGTTTGAGATCTTTCTGTAATAAATAACAAGGAATGTGCTTGCACTTACTGTGTTTGGGCCAGCATAATTGCTATAAAGATAATTACCAGCAATTTTCCTCTTGCATTACATCAGTTGATGAAGAGGAATAACAAAAACCTTTTCTTCTCTTTGTAGTTCAACACACGCAAAACAATAGCATTGAAATTCAAATCAAATGGGCAGATACAACCTCTACAGCAGGATCAACTGATAATACATATTTTTTAAAATAGCTGTAGTAAGTGTTTATGGTAGATTGAAGTCCAGCAGGACTAGAAAGGTACATAAATGTTTATTTCCAGCTCCTGTCTGCATTTTTTTTTATAGGGACTTATTTCCAGCTCTTGTCTGCCTTTTGATTTCATAGGGCTTTCAGATGAGATCGAGCAGAGAGAAACATTTGTCCTAGTTAGTTCCTTCTTCAGACTGTTAGAGTACAGATTCACACTGCTGCTATTTGACATCTACCTATTCTTCCAAGGAAAGAAATTTCATATTAAACTCCTTAGTGAGTGGCTGGCACATTCTTGTGTCATCAGTATTAAAACTTAACAAGGAAAAAACTAAACCTCTAGTCCAAATACTAGTACTTGACAGGGAGTTGGAGGTGGATGGCTCTAGGGGGAATGGGTATTCTGACAGTGAGGAGAATTACCTGGACTCCAAACACTAGAAACTTTCCAAGCTGGGATATTATGAGAAACCAAACCACCTTTTGGAAAGAGCCTTCAATGGGGCCCATTACACTCACTGCTCCTGCTCTGAATCAGTAGCGCTCAGAGCATCCAGCTTCCTAGAGAGCTGCTTGGCAGAGGAAGTACCAGTTATAGGTATTATTACAAAAATCTGTGATGTCTTGAAAGGGAAACACTTCTTCAGAAAGCATTTTTGTATACAGAGGCTTCAAATTGGCATTTCAGGAACCCACTATTGTCTTTGAAGAGCTGAGAACACCAGTCAGGATCAATAAGGCTCTTCTAGTGGGGCTGGGTCCCGAACCAAAGCCAGCTTGGATGGATGAAAAGTCTTGCAATGATTTCAGCAAATATAGAATCAGACTTATAGGGTTCAGGTATCAATTCCTCACAGCTGGAAGTGAGTTGAATACAGTTGCAAGTCATTGTCCATTGTACAACCACCTGGAAGCTGGGAAAAGGAGACTATTTTTGCTACGTTTCACTTACACAGGCACAAGTAGCACAGAAATCACAAAGAACTTTTCTCCTGAAAGTTATGCCAATGCAACACATAGGATCTCACCTGGCCAGGTTTTAGTCATTTTATTTCAGAGATTGCTGGGACCACACAGGTGTCAAATTTGCTCAGGACTCCCAGCTGCTCACCACCATGGCATACAGGGTCACTGCATTTTCACTCTTGGCACCAGCTGGCATGGGTAAGCACTAAGGGCAGACAAAAAGGCAGCTCATAATTGCTGTTTTTTCCAGTCTACACTACAGGCTGAGTGTCTTGGATGATATTTGCACAGTAAATCAGGAATTACTTTAGTTGTTTCCTCCCAAATAATGTGCAACATTTAGAAATATTGTCATTCCTGGGAATAGGCTATAGCATTGACTGGGCACCTGAGTCCTCACGTAAAGAATTTCCCTACTGCGGAGGGAAATATTGCCTTTCCAAAAGTTGCTGATGGTTCAAAACCTTTCCTTGTCAGATCTGCAGCCAGGAGTGTATCCGAGCCATTTTGCTCCAGGGAAAGAACAGATTTTTATAAAAGTGTTTTTCCTCATCCAAAGTACTGAGAGGAAAAAAAAAGAAACAGATGGAAAAATACAAGTATTGGATAATTAGGAGTCACAAGGCAAGGGAAAGCCAAAACAATTTCTCCCATTTTTATCAAGTGGATAACATCCATGTGTAACAAAGGAAGCAAATCAGAAGAAATGGAAAGGCATTTCAAGTAGTAACCTAAAAAGAAAAAATGTATATATGATATCACAAGTGACTCATAGAAGCCATGATGATATACATGGAAAATGTATGAATTTTTCAATCTCATATTAAATATACCTTCTAGATATGTGTGCAAAGATTTCAGAAATGTAACCTAAATTTAATTAACGTCTAGCCTGCAATTGTGTTTACCAAGTATATGAATCATGTTGTTTAGAAATGTAGCATTTGAAAGACAAGGTATTTGGCTGTATTTTTACTCTCCAGCTATTGAGAATACCTAATGAGGACCCAGACTTCAAAGAAAGTGAGCATCTAGGTTCACTTCAGGTTTCACTTTTATGCTTGGGGATTACGGCTCAGAATTATCCTTTTTTTCAAAGTGAAAATGATCCAGGGTCTGGATACTGCTTGGTCTTTTCAATTCCACAGTTATTTGCAGATGTAGACTAGGTCACTTGGACCTGATTTACAGGTACAATTATTGCACTTAATAAGCTGGATTGCATTCTTAAAATGCTGCCAGCACAGAAAAGCAAGCCCAATTAAGACCAGACTCCAAATCTGGCCCTTCTCCTTAGATTCTTGTGCTGTTTTTACATATAATTTCAAATGCATTCTTCATTAGCCACTTATCCCATAAAGGATTTGAGGTAGGAAAGCCTGGGTTAGTCCACACCAGAGAATTGCAGAGTCCCAGCTGGCATGCAAAAAAAGGAAATTATGCCTGTGCACACCTAAAGATTAAAAATAAACTAAATCTCCCTCAAATACCTTCAACCTTTGAGGAGCAACAGGTCAAAATTTCTCAGCAGCTAGCTCTGTCATTACCATAAACCACACCTTACCCTAACTCTAATCACCCAGAATTTGGGAACTATTCAAACTATTACCTTTTTCAAGCTGTTTTCATATGGAAGTGAAGCTAACACAGTCACATTATGCATGTGTGAACTTCCACATGCATAAGTGTCTGCATCCTAGAAACGTTTGAAGCCTTTGGCTAATATTAAACAAATTTTGACAAGAATTTGGAAGGCAGAAAAGTAGTCTTTTTTTTTTCCTGATTTTGTGCAAACAGGCTACTCAGTAGAGGAGATTCTGGGACATCTGGGACAAAAACTTTAATAACAAATGACAACCAACATCATTCCAGAGCTCCAGTGGGAAAAGCAAAGCCGGAGACAGTCAATGGCTATCTTCACAAATCACACACTAGCACTGTGCAATTTGGAGGTGAGCTCCAGTTAACCAGAAACTGTTATTAGTGAATGATTACATTTTTTTAGAGTGTACTCATATTTCTCAATATAAGGGAAAAGTACATTTCAAGTTCATTCAAGGATCCTAAAAACCATCACTGCTTCTGAAGCTCTACTCAGCCAGAATTGCTGTGAACAGCAAAGAAAAGAGACATTAATAACAATTACTGCTCAATTAGCTGCTGTCAAATCTGGTCACCAGGGTGTTTGCTGCTGGAGACCAGTACATACATTTCTTCTTTTCTACTGTGTATTTGAACTATGAACTTGACAATTATATTCATTTATACTTTAATTTATACATGTCTCTTCTTTTTTTTTTTGGTGAGAAGGATAGGCAGGCATGCGGGAGTTGCTTTTATTTAATATCAAATTTTGCTTGCTTTCTTAAGAGCCAGAAGGCTTATAGATATATTGTGGGTAATTCAGCAAGAATCTCCAAAGAAACCCTTTGTCATTAAAGGTTTAGCTGCCGAAGGGTGTTTTCAAAGAAGACCATTCGTTAATATCTTCTCTTTTGTGTGAGTAACACTGCAAAG
This sequence comes from Aegotheles bennettii, assembly GCA_013398125.1. Taxonomy (NCBI): domain Eukaryota; kingdom Metazoa; phylum Chordata; class Aves; order Caprimulgiformes; family Aegothelidae; genus Aegotheles; species Aegotheles bennettii. The sequence goes on along the minus strand of VZRW01010697.1, from coordinate 3,069,503 downwards.
CCTTTAATGTTTAATTTCTTTGCATCTAAGGGGTATTACTCATGGTGACAAAAGGTTCATTTTCACCAAGGGCCTAAGCCAAGCAAGATGTGGTCAGGCTTAAGTAGAGTGAATCACTACCTTCCAAAAATGCAGAGGTACAATAGGAAATTGGGGAAAATAACAGGCAGACTTTAAAAAATTAATATGTGTGTAGTTTTTAATGCTGTCACCGTTGTATCTGGCCATGTTCCAGTGGTCCATAGGAGACTAACTGCACATAACTCTGTCTTCATAGAGAGAGAGAGTTGTGATCTGAAGGGTATTTAGTTTTGGCTTTGATTTTTTAAAATATAATTGTTTTCTATGACTTTATATTTGATAACTAAGTCCGAGCTCTCTCTAGTCATTTGAGCAAAAAATACTGTGATGATTCTTGAGGACTCAACACATTATGGCTTATGAAAGTCTCCCTCTGACACTAAGAGGACTTTTTTTGAAAGAAGTGTTTTGTCCAGTCTTAGATTTTTTGATGAACTTGATACTTTGAAGACAGATATTTTATAGAAGCCACTGCAGTTATTCTCTATATGCTCACAGATGCCTCAAGTTCAGTGTTAGGTGGAGTCTCCTGGAAACTTTCTCCTGAGACATCATCATACTGCTCTACCCAGGAGGAACAGCAGCAAAGTCGTTAGCCAAGAGGATGAGAGAGGGTCCCATGCAGCAGAGATACCAGGAAGGTAGATACTACTGGTGAATACAGCTAATATTATCCCTGAGATGTTATGGAGAGAATCAAAAGGAAGTTACCGTTGTGTTTGGAAGCTGCATACGTATTGGTGTTTCAAAATGGTTAAAAGACGAGACGTAGGCATGAGAGTCTGTTTCCAGCATTCATTTCTCCCACTGTAAGTGTAGCCTGTTGCAACACAGAACCTGACAACTGTCTCCCAGTTTGTGTCCAGATGATGGATTTGGAAGTAGTAAAATAGTCCTTTCAGTTACACTAAAATAAACAAAAGGCAAGGACAAGGGGCCAGAGGAATGAAATCTCAATTATCTGCTACTCCTAAATACTTCCTGCTAGAACAATTTGTAAGTTGACAAACTTAATTAGCTTCTTTACCAATATTTTCCAGATGTTCAGATTTTTGTTAGACTACTTAAAACAGATGTTTTCCATATTTAATCATATGACTGTGGCAAATTTTTAGAGTCACCAACAGACCAATTGGCTATGAATTGACTAAGCTCATCCAAGCAGCTAATGCACAGACCAGTGCAATATATCAATGAGCTAATCTCCAGAAAATGTGATTGTGGACTGCAATGAAGTCATACATATATGACTAAGGAAACAAATAACTTAGTATGTGAACAGTAAGAGAAGTAAATGCTTGAAAGTTCAGACTTGTACAAATGGTGTCAGTGGCAAAAGCTCATGGATTTTAATGCTGTCAGCTTTATAAGAAAATCATAGACTTTACAATGGTTCTTTGGAGACCAATAAATTATTTCCTTTTGAGACACTGAGCACTTGAGGCAATAAATACATGAAATAAATAAAACCATTTCCCTGTGATGGTTGATAATGGTAGAGAGATTTGAGAGATTTTACACCCAACCCAGAGAGAGAGTGCAGGTGCCATTTTCTTCTTTTGATAAACATAATATATCCAAAAGGGCAGTATCTCATATTATTTTTATCTTTACTACAATGGAAGTAGAAGGGGTGTCAGACAAGACATGACTATTTCCAAGTAACAATAACAAGCTATGAACAGTTGCAAAAATAATTGCTGGCATTAATTTCAACTTCCTTCCATTAAATATTTCACTAATTAACATTATAATCAATGTCAGGTAAAGATTAATCCACCATTATTTGCATTGCTGACAAACATCAGAAAGTAGAAAACCAACTAAGGTTGTTCTGTCTCTGCTTTGAAGTCACACACAAGCTTTAGGTGAGATTGCATGGGCAGAATTCCCAAACTAAAGAGAGCAGGAATGTAAATCAGAAGTCTCTACATATCAACAGGAATTTCATGTTTTCTTTCTCATCTGTTGAACTGCACCATTAGCCTCTTTGAATCCCCCCTACCTATCTTTCCCAACTCACTGTTGCAAGCTAGTCTCATACCCCAAGCTGATCAAGATGCATCACACACTGAGACACGTGAAGTATATTTAGACTTCACAGAGAAATCTGAATTGCCAACAGACAAATTAGCCCCTGGACCAGAATTTGTAAAGACGTCTGAAAAAGTTCTTTGGAAGACAGCTCAGACCCAGTAGAGCCAGAGCCCTGTGAAGAGAAGTGATGACTTAGGTTAGGCTACACCAGCTGGGGTCATCTCCATCACAGATCCCTTCTTCCTCTACACCTTTTCCAGTGGTGTGAAAACAAAGTTCTATTGTGTTCCCTTGAACCTACACAATGGAATACAAAAATGCAGATAGTACATGGACCAAGATTTAAAAAACACCTTTGGAATTTTCAGTCTTTTTGAATTCTTGTGAAGTTACAGCCTTTCAAAGGTGGCTGCCTTGGAGAGGTTGTGGAGTCTCCTTCTCTGGAGTCTCCTTCTCATTCAAAACCCTCCTGGCTGTGATCCTGTGCCACCTGCTCTGGGTGAACCTGCTTGAGCAGCGGGGTTAGACTAGATGATCTCCAGAGGTCCCTTCCAACTCCTGCCATTCCGTGATTCTGTGTGGTCATGAAAACATTATTGCAGGGTGTGGTGCTACATTTTACCCTGGGAATTAGAGGGAAGCTAGAGAACAGAGACACAAAAGGAAAGTATTTCTTTTATTTGAAAAAATCCACATACATATAAATATAAGGAAATTGAATTTTGAGTGAGCTATTGAAAAGGTCTCAATTTTCTTTTGAAAGGACATCATCATCTCCATCAAAATTGGTAGCGGTTAACAGAAAATGTTAAAATTGGTCTCATCTATCACTAATTCAATGTACTACCTTCTGAAAGCATTGTCATTTTCCAAACAAAAAGTGAACTCTTCCACCTCCTCTAGGTGAAAACAATTAACAAAACCAGAAGGCTAATGATATGCAAATTGCCTCCGTGGAAGAGTGGTTCATTTGCAATTCTTTCTCAAAACACCTTTGTTAAAGAGATCTAGAAAACAAGGTCTTCCCCTACTGTACAGTCTTTGGAGAAACAGGTCTTTTTCTCATGCATACTAATATTCCTCCTACTACCTCTGGAACACTTTCACTGCCAAGCTGCTTACCAACTGAGTGATTTAATCATTATTTCAATGCAAAATAAAGTGTCCACCCTTTTGAATTTATCATTAGAATTTAGCAAGCAACCTTCAGACATGATGATCAGACTACTCTGCCAAATGAAATTCTCCACAGCAGAAGTTTTGAAGCTTAAGGTTAAAGAGCTACACAGAAGATCTTGTTTCAGCAACAAGTTACAGTGGCATGTGAGGGGTGGCAGATAGACACTGAAGAAAAAAATGTTTAAATAGAAGATATTTGATGGAATTGTTGCTATAGCTAAAAGCATCCCTCAATACCATCTGCACCCCCTTCTAAAATCTGCATTGTGTTATCCTCTTGAAATGAAAGCCACTAATAGCCCTGAAGAGCAAATCATAAATGCATTTTGCTGTAGTCCTATGAGCAGCTGGTGGTCTTTGAAACCTGCCCTCAGCAACCCTTCCAAAAGGTGTAGGTATACTGATCCAAAAGTAAAGGCTGATTTTAAAATACAGCATTCCTCACTCTGTTCCCTTTTATCACCATTTATGAATGTCATGAAAACTATATTTAATTAGAAAAGAACAGGAACAAGAGCTGGTTAATTTATCTTCCTCTCCTTCACTTCAAACACAGCAGGACATGGATGCAAGTGATCGCTCTTTTCCAGTGTGTGTCAAAAACAAAAGGAAGGAAAAAAGCACACAATCAAAACCAGCGTGAACTGTCCTGGTTTGGCTTATCTATGTACTAGTGTCTTCAATATTTTCTACTAACTAGTCTCTTCTATAGTATATTCTTGAAAAAAAAAATGAAACCATAGTTCTGTAGTACATAACACTTAAGAACTAGGGTCCCATGGAATCTACTTATATCAAATATTCACTATGGCCACAGACCTGAACTATAAAATACCATCCCTGGTCAACCTTTGAGACAGAAGTTTAGCTCAGCTGTATTTGCTAGAAAGGACAGCAAGAGAAATTCTCCCCTATGGCATCATCTAAGCCTGCAGATGGTGGTTGTTGTGTGGAGTCTGGTTTGCAGTAAATTTCCAGCAGTCAAAGACCAACATTCCCTGTTTGCCTTAGAAAATTCTTACTCTATGTCCACGTATACTTGGGACAGACCTTCCCTGCCTGTGCTGCAGTAAGAAGGTGCCCACCTTCACCTTGCTGCAAAGGTCTCCCTGGAGCAGAACCGTCCCCACACACTCTCTGCAGACTCAGTGTAACGTGATGTTCATCCATCCCCTGCTCCCCCGTGCACCTTAAGAGCACTGTGCTTTGCTGAAAAGGACACCCTGTTCCCCTTGACATGATTTACCTCTGCCAGCAACTGGTGCTAGTTTTATTTAGCTGTCTGCACATCTGGGGAATTCTGAGATACTGCAAAAGTGTTTAAAGCCCATTTTACAATCCTGCTGGTGCCATCTGCTGCTGAATTTCGGCTCTAACAGAGTATGCTTTCAGAAGAAGGAGCTGGGGGTCCTACCTGCTCCTAAGAACAGTGTAACTGCCCCTCTCTATCATTTTCAACACTCAAGCAGAGCTGCAGCACAAATTGCAGTTATGCACCTTGCTACCTGGCAGAAGTGAAGCCCCTCCGGGGACAGACCCTTAATTGCTGCTTATGGATAAGTAACTAAAGCAGGTAAAATTCTTCCAGATGTGAAAACACCAATTTGAAAAATCAACACTGATGGAAGATTTGCCCATAGAGCAGGCCTGTAAGACCGTTTCTTCCCTCACCAGGATGCCAGCACATTTCCTGCACTTCTCTTTGTGTTCCTAATGTGTTAAAAATCTCAGTTTTGAGAAATCAGTTTTTTCACAGCCAACCACACTTCGGTCACTGCAACACCCACCTGCGTGTGCAAGGGACAGGACAGTTCAAGTCAGCCAGATTAGTGAGGTTCAGCTTCTGGACTCTGGCCCAGGACAGCAAGGAGTCAGTGATGGAACACAGGACAAGAAATAAGCATTTACAAAAGTCCTTGTGGTACCACATGTGAAACTGAACAAAAGACACAAAATGCACCCACTGTGAACAGGCACAGGCAGTTCCAGGGACAACTCCCTCTGCTCCCCAGCACTTGCAGCATAAGCCAAAAAGGCTTCCTTGCAGCATCACTGTCCTCCCACCCAAAATGTGCTCTTCATCTCACAGTTCACAGAGAGGGAAGCTGTCAGAAGATCAGGCAAATTCTGTCCTAGATGCTTTCAGACTTTCATAACATCTGTAGTTCCCGGGGAAGAGCACGATGCTTCACACAATGTATTGGAGGGGAAAAGAATTGTATCTACAATGTAAATCCCACCTATCACTCTTTGAGGAGTCAGAGTGCCCTTAGTGAAGCTATTTTGTGAGTCAGGAGCACAGGCAGACTAGTGGGATCAAACCAGAATTATTTCACCCTTCTGCCTCTTAAATTTGCAGTCTGTCTTTGGGTGTTTTGGATGGAGCGCAGTATAGAGAACCAGATGGAGCTTTGATTGTTTTATGAAAAGGATTATTTAACACAGCTGCTTAAAATAGCAGGAACTAGATTAGACCTATTGGGCTGGAAGACCTCACATCTCATATATAACTAGAAATGGCTTTATAAGCTTTCTTCCTGAATGTAAACATTCCTGTTTGCTTTCAATCCTCTATGCTTTAATAATCTTTCCTTGTATAAATAGAATCATGCCACCCTCCAAGAAATACAGTTCCTGAGGCCTCAATGTGCACTAAAAGGGCTGATCCAAACGCACTTGCTGCAAAAAACCTGCACCAGGGCTGCTGAAACCCTTGCACCCGTCAACAGGACAACTGCTCCAGGTCCTTCAGACTGTCTGGAAGCCAAATTGCAAACAATGCTTACAGTGAGTTTATTTGAAAAGGAAACCCTTAACATCTCTCACTGGAGACACAGAGCATCCACACATCCTAAGGAGATGAACTTTCATACCCTGTTTGCCTGTGTTTATAGTTACACTTTGCAAGAGAAAGAAAGCAAAGTATGAAGAAGAGCTGTCTGGCAGGCCAGCTCACTTGGAGGTGCAGACAGAGAAGGATGTTTTGCTCCAGGACTTTTCTAGTGTAAGACAAGCAGGAGCACAGGCAGTGCCCTAATCCAGTTGAAATTCCCAGGCTGCTTCATTTTGGGTTGAGTTCAACAGTCTCCACCCTCTGTCCTTACCCTCAACCGTTGGCTGTTTTCCTTATCTGTTCCCACCAGCAAAGGGAGCTGAGACACCATGGCTCTGATACCACAAATGTATACTACAGATACTTGTGTCTTATACATTTAAATAATCTTGCTTTGCCTGGGGCTCTGCAAACACTGCCTTAGACAACAAGCAAGTGAAATTGGAACAGATGAAATAAATTATCTGTTGTTGACAAAGCCACCCACCATGGGCTGGTTCAGGTGGGCTGAATGATGCTGAGAACTTAATTGTCTATAACTAAACATCAGATAATTGAGGCTGTTTAAATTAATTTCAGAACAACAAAAAAGATCAACTTCCAAACAAAATCCCGGTGTTTTCAATAACAATTTTGCAGCTGATACACCCTCTAGTGGCAACCAGCCTTTTCTCTTGTAGTATCAAACCAGATGTGAGCTTTTCCTTTCTCCTACAAACACCTCTCTGCCCCTGCAGATAAGAGTTACACCATTCCAGAAAGAACATTCCTATTGTACTGTAGTTCACATATTGCTTTTCTTATATTGCTCTAGATTAGTTTTGCTGGAGAATACCTACAAAAAGGCAAGCAGGCAACTTGGAGCAAAAGGTTCAAACACAAAAATAAACGAAAAAGTTTTACTTTGCTACACTGTAGTTATTCCAGCTCAATAGTAAGTAGCCCAGTAGGAGCCTTTTAACTAAGCTGTGCAATGTATTAAACTTGATCTCAACTTTAGATCTCCTGAACTATTCAAGAGCTGTATTTATTATTCTGTAACAGCACAGTCAAGTACTGAACCAAACTCTAACTCATAGCCAGCTCGCTTAGCTTGAACAGAACCCAAACTCGCAGGCAGAACTCCTCTTCTTCCCCATCTGACCTAAATCTATACCCTGTGGCACCTCTTTGAAGCAAGTCATGCTCGCCGTTTGAAGGACAATATCATTGGTTTTAGAAGTCAATGAGAGTTTTTGATACATTAACCACTACCAGCGTACTTCAAATGGATAACTCAAACCTCCAGGCTAATAATACTGATCTTTGTAAGAGTCTATCCCTTTTGTGAATTTAAGGCTTCATCTGCCATTGGGGATTCTTTCCCTCCCTTTCCTTCATGTCCCTACCATCTTCCATACAAGAATGTTTATAAATTATTTTCTAATGGAAACCTATAAGGTTTTTAAAAGAACAATCTGCTTTTTCTAGGCTTCATACATTGATCCTAGAAAGACAGTCGTTGCAGGGACAGTGGAAAAGCCATTTTAGTTAGTCCCCACTTTACTGCTTAGGACAGTGTCAGCCTTCCTCTTATCCCTGACCCTTCGAGGACCCAGATGACACTGTTTCTGGCCTCCTGTGCAGTCAAAGAAACTGTTCTTCAGGGTCCCAGCCTCCCAAAGCATCTGTTGTAACCCCTTAAAAAAATCTAAGCCCCTGAAAGTCTGATGGTACAGTTATTTCTGGGCAACCTCTCCAGAAAACTTCGTATGGTGGGATGTTATACATCAGGGAGTTAGTTTGTAACCTCAACATCCAGCAGGACCAGGGGATGTTGTACAGCCAGTGTTAGCATAAAACTACCCAGCACTACCCAGGAACAAATGACACATTCAGGGATGGATCTGAAATACTACAGGATTTTGAAAAAGAAGAAAAAAATTTTATCTGTCAGCGTTTCTTAAGTTTCGCTGTCATACCCAAGCTTTGGTTGCTCTTTCCTAGCCAGATCTTATCTTGCAAACCACATGATCTCACTCAAGACAAAGTCATAAAACGCCTGGAGTATGAGGCATGCCTTGTATTGAGGCTTGAAAGTCAAATCACTCAAGTTATCCAGGCTGCAGGAAGATGACAACTTCCAGTGAGGAGAATTGTCCTGTATCCACGCTTCGTTATCAGAACACCAGAGCTGTAAACTTCAGCCCTCTATTTGATCTGAGCATCTTGACATTAATGTACAAGGAGTCAGTTGGTCTCCAAGGAGTGTAGAACCAAAACATAATGAGTTTTAAAGCTCAAATCACAAACTCTGAATTATACTCCACCTGCATTTCATAAACAGGATTATGCTGGACTAGCCTATTTTGAAATATGACCACTTCTCATATGGCTGGGCTGCCCCAGTTCTGCCTCAGGCCTTGGATGTCTGCCTTCATCGGCTCTTGCTAGTTTGTTCCACCTTCATCATCAACTCATGTAAAACAATGGTCACTGTTTTTTTTGTGAATTTTCCTTCTGCGGTGCAATGAGTATCACAAAGGTTTCTAACAGAGATTTTTACCAGTATCAGTTTCTAATTTGGGTTTGGGAAAAAATAATTGAGAAGGGAACCTCCTTCTCAACTGAAGTTGGTTTTATTCCACCCTGTAGGACACCTCCCAACTGAAGAAAACCTTTCCCATTTGGAACAAGAGTATACTTCACAGCCTTTCAGAGCTGGGCACCATTTTGCCAAGTTACATTATTTGACCAAAATTGTCCATGAAATGCTTGCTAATTGCTACAAGATTTAAAAAGGAAAAGAACCCTGTTCAATAGGGTTCCCCTGAAGCATTTTTGCTCAGTGCACAGTGGTGGAACAGCAATGCAAAATGTGCCCTGCTCACTGAACACCGAATTGCTGGGATCGTGTTCTGACAGTGAAAGAAAAATATGTAAAGGTAATTATGACATTTTTCATTGTTTTCAATAAATCTAAGCCTCTAATTATCCTAACTATTTATGGGAGGGTTTAGATGAAGTGTATTAGCTCTCCCTTTCCTCAGGGCTCAACAGTTACAGGGCTTGTTTTAGTAATCCCAGATTATTCTCTCATTTTACCTGTACCCTTGCTCCATTAACCTGTTTGCATTCAGAGATCTATTTAAAGAAGCTTGCAGCATTTACACTGGTGCAATGATATTGATATAGAAATTAATTGAATCTGTTTCAATCTGTCAGTTTGACAACACAAGAAAATATTGTGTTTTCAGGGGGCAACTATTTATAATGCAGTATCCTTCTTAAATTGACTTTTTAACATTCTCCCCTGAAATTTCCATTCACTGCAAGTGGCAGTCTGGTATCCAGTTGGCTTCTGTGTCAGTTTAGTACCCATACCAGTAACTCAACGCAAAGTGAGTCTAAGCTAGATCCCTTAAACCCCTTAAATGGACACAGGTCCATTGGAAGCTGATTTTCGAGACAGATCTTTCTGCCTGAAGAGAACTGAGTTCAAACACAGAGCTAAGAGATGATGGTTTCAACTTTGGACTTCAGGTGCATTCATGTGTCTCTCACCATCACACCAGATTGCAAGTGCCTCACAGTCTCACCTAGCTTCATTGCAAGGTGAGATGGGTTGTTGGGAGCAAGGGGCAGTGTTGCTGAGCAGAACCTTTACAGAGGCAATGGTAGGAGTTATGTGTCTCATCTACTCAACTGTGTTAGACAGCTCCTCTGTGTAGGTATCTTTGGCATACAGGTCTCAGGGACTCCCTTGGTGTCACATCCAAGGATCAGAGGAACTAGGTTTGGGCTCCAGAAATTGAGGGGCTCTCTACATAGATGCTCCCCGTGTTTCTCAAGGGGTTTTCATCCCCAAGGCATCCACACTGTATGCAAGTTACTTCACATCCAGATTCCTCTTTAGCAAACAATTGTGGCAAGGAGACAGATGGACTAAGGGACAGCAAACGCCAGCAGCCATACCTTGTATGGGCAACAGGCAATCCACAGGGCCTGGCCTGGAGGCCACAGAGCGAAAATATGTAAAATACATGCATTATAAGCAAGGCCAATAAAAGGCTTAGGGTAGCTACTGGGCTGTGCCTCTGGTTAAAATACAAACCCTGTGTCATGGATTAGGCTCTAACCAGAATAAACCAGTAATCAGATTTTCAGAGATAGGGATCTATTTTATACAGTGCTAAGCATTCTGGCCTTGATCAAGCAGATTATTTCTGAACAAGTTTAAATCAATTGGAACAGTTCCTGGATAAACCAAAACCTCATTTATGTGCATCTGAAAGATTATTCCAATTGCATCAGCTGGTTTAATAAAAAACATTGGCTCTACCTACCAACCCTGATTTGCTTATATTCTTAGATTGTCACGGCTATATTGCTGCTACCAATTTAACACAGAAGGGCATGTATATCTGTGATCATATGGAGCCAATTAAGTGACTCATTGACCATTAGCACCCATCATTTGGATAAACATACCTATATATTCCTATTATTTAAACTGTTGAAGAGACAGGTCTGCGGGTACAGAGTAAAGAGTTTATTCCCACCAGAAATATGATGGTCTTCCTTCACTCCTTCCCCTAGAGCCTACTGGACTGCTGGTCGCTGCTCCCAGCAAGTCTCTAGAAAGCCAAGAAGCATCTCATTTTCTGCTAATCCTGGTCCATGCAAAGGATGTTTGAATCCTAGAGCTCTCAGTGATGCTGCTGGCTCAGGTGGCAGGGCATGGTGGATATATGTCCCACCCAGATTAAGCATTCTTCAATGCATTTTCAGTTTGCCTAGGAAATTAGCTAAAACACTCTGCTCCCCACATTCAAAGGTTATTAAGGCTGCAAAGTCAAACACTCAAAATTAGGAAAAAACAGTATTACCGTACAAGCATTTTGATCTGCCATCTGTGCACATGTACTGTATATACAAGACCACAGGACACCTGCCTTATTTGTGCCCAAGACAGAATTGCTCTGGGCTTTCATCAGGGCTGAACATCATAGCAAGAAGTTGTCTGTAAGATCCCTGCTTCATTTGCTGCAATTGGGAAATGGGGCAAAATGTTAAAGAAAGGGCAGCTTTGTGAATAAAAGCAGTTGGATATTGTCCTGGTGAACCCATTCTACCCGTCACTGCCAGCGACCCCCTTTGAGCAAAGCAATTTGCTTAAACCAAACTTTTTTTTGAAGTGATCATCTATTATGTTGTGCCTTTTCAGCGACACAACACACAATCTGTGTGCTAATTTGCAGAAATGCCAAGCAATAATACAGATAAAATCAGCAGCAATTGCATCAACAAAATGGTTACTTGTAGCCCAGAGATATGGAAGAGCTATTATTTTAAGGAGATAGATAGTTTCATGTGTCCTCCAAGCTCTGGATAAGAGACAAGAGAATTACTGAATCATATGTCTGACAAGCTCAGTGTTTTAGAACTTATGTTCCTTCTTCAGTGAAGAAAAATGATGGTATATATAAAGAATAGGAATCATCATTACATTGGTCTCCACAAGAGGAAACAAGAGTGCAAAATTCAAATACGGGCACACAGTACACCAGCTTCTGCTAAAATAGGCCAATACTTCTTTGAAGAAAAGACTTTTTAAAAGTTAGAATAAATTGTTAGATAACTCCAAAGGCAAAATAAATAAATAAATAAAATATAATAAAATCTACTGGTTTTTTTTCAAACTGAAAAACATTTGTTTGTTTTTTCCCTGAACTATGAAAAAAAGTCTGTGTACCTTCATATCAGAAAGCCCAGGACTCGGGAAGTTCTAGCTGCCATGCCCCAAAATGGTTATTGCATTTTTAAGATCTGGAGCAGTCTGGGCTGGTTGAAGAACTGGCAGTGAATTGTGCTTGGAATCAGGTCACTAAAGGACCTTCTCCCTGCACAAAATGATTTCGTTTTTGTTGATCCTTCATTTTCCTTGTTCTGATTCAGTTAAAGTCACTGCAGCCAAATTAAAAAGGCATAACTAACTTACTTGGCTTGGCAAGGGTGACCGTTTAAGGTTTTAAAATCACATTTTAGTTAGTTTAACTTATTTTAAGTTTGCATTTATGTTTTGTTCATTGTTTGAAGTCCTGGACAATTTTTCAAAGAACACTTTTAAGTTATCACCATTTTTATTCCTGCTAGTATTGATCAGCCTCAGGGGAAATAACAAGCCATTCTCTTGCACAGAATTGTAAATGCAAAATAGCATTTTGTTGAAATACTTATACCTTTTGTGTCTCACCATGATCTGAGGATTATTAGCAGAGGCATAACCTTTAATAACTTTGAAAAATGAACAAACTTATAACAGCTGGGAAAGGTTTTAACATACAGCTGTTATGGGAAATTTGCTGGAATTCATGATTCACATCTGAACTTAGAGACTGGATGGGATGAAACATTTTCTACAAATAGATCTTCATATTGAGATATCTTGGATTCTGGCTTTTGAACAAATGTTAGACTGTCATATATAAACTGAATGGTTTTATTGGCAAATGAAAGGAAATTGCAAAATTGCTTTTCATAACCTTTATTTTAATTAGGTTTCCATTTTCTCTTTATAATAATAGACAGTCCTTGAAGACTTTAAAATTGGTATTTGTTTCCTTCACCCTCTGAATCTATGCAACCCTATCACATATGTTACTTCAAGTTATCTGGTAGAAGCAAGAGGACAGCCAAACATGGGCAGACAAAATCAGACTGCATTTACAGGTAAGTAAATACCTGGGTGAAGCTGTATCCTTTTGCACAAATCAGGAAGTGCCTTTCAATTTACAGCCAAATTCTGCACTAATTATAAAATCCACACCACTTGCAGCAAAATTAATACCTTGAAGGTGCATACCTGAGGTCATCAAAGAAATCCTTTCCTTTTTCAAAGCTTTATGGAAATGGGTTTGATGTGCAACCACAGCCATAACTCCAGCAGAGCCAGGTGGTGGAAGCTGAAAAGGGCACTGACAGAAGGACTGATGTGCTGCTCTCATGTTTGTTCACCTTCAGCCCTTACCCACCCAGATCCTCACCTTTCCTTCCCACTCTCACAGTCCTGGCTGGGGCTCAGGGATTTTCTGGTGGAATCAAAACAGTGACAAACTGAAAATCCATGAAAGTGATGGGAAGAGAAATGCACAGAGAAGAAAACACTTCAAAAGGGAAATAGTGAGCAAATAAATAAGGATAAAATGAACTGTTTTAATGACAAACTTACTGATGTACTGCAGATTAGAGAAATTGCAGTGAACTGCTCTGAGAAGCATTTTGTTGACATTAGTTGGTGATTCTTCTCCTTCTCTCCATATTTCTACAGGGAGAGTTGGGAATCGCAGGAACTTGCACATTTTCTCGATTTATGGTCCCAGAAGCAATCAAATCCACAGTGCCTTCTATGTTGGCTCAGAGCAATGATACAGAGCTCCCCACGGCCCAGAGACATACACATGCTCTAACCTTGGCTGAACCCTACTACCATTAGTCTTGATAATTGATGGAACCCAAGGAGAAATGACTGCAGTTTAATAACATTCGATGGTTTCTGGGTGACTAGTGGTGTGTGACTAAAGCAACATTTAGGTTAGGCATTACCCTATGCTTTTCAATGGAGGCCACAAGGGTAAAGGAAAGCAGGAAATGTGGATGAAGGTCTCAAAAAAGTGGATAATAATTTCTCCATACTGAGTTTCTTCCTTATGAACATGGCATTTTCTGACCTGCCAATGTGGCAGAAGACAGGCTTTGGAGAGTGTTCCTCAGGTATGAAATCATTGATTAAAACTTGCATAAATAAGCAAAGCAATTTTACATCTGTTTCCTAGGTACAGCAGGACTTAAATCTTCTTGTCTCATTTTCTGCTGACATAAGAGCAAAAGTAGATCCAACAATAATTATGGAAAATCTTAAGGAAACAGATTTATTAAGATTCATTATGCTGGCAACCTGTTTGTAATATCTTGCAGGTCCAGAGCTCAATCATATGAAATACCCGCCCACATACCCCCAAAGCTTCAAATATACCTAAGCAAAATGGATTATATTATTTTTTAACTTTGCACTGTCATTATTCATACCTGCCATATGGAGATACAATTGCAACATTATGCACAAGCACACATTTCACTCAGAACTGATCAATTATTAGTGATCTGAATACTCTTCCATTAGCCTACTAATATTACTAATATTGCATTGTAATCTTTTATCAACATATGAGAAACTCAGATCAGCTTGTCACTAGAAAAGGTTTTTGCACTCTTGCTGCAGCTGTAAGGTCCCTAGAATAAATGCTGCTCATACTGGCCTACTAAACTGTTTAACCAATATAGTATGTACCTGTCAGGGATTCAGGCGAGGCGTTGGGGATCCAGGCAACATAACCTCAATCTAGCAGCAAGCCACCACAGAGCACAGGATACGCAGGGAGAGAAGAGCCGGCCGCCCTTCCAGCACTGGATGTTCTTGCTGATATTGTAGGTTTAGCAGTTATCAACATCCACCACACAGAGTACATCCTGCTCTCTCCTCTGGTGCTCAGACACTGAGGTACCCTGGTGCTCCCAGCCCTGCCTTTTAAGGTCCTTATTCATGTTAAGTAGTTAACCTTATTATTACAAAATAATTAACACCTGAGTGTAATGGTCAGTGGGGCTGTTCTATCAATTAACAATCAGTTAGCACTCTGATCAACCTCTACAGTACCAAGTTAAATAAGGTCAATTTTCTGGAATAATCATGTGCTAAGAATATAGAAACAAAAAACCTACATTTTCCATTGACAAATTCCTGAGATGTTTCCTAAATGGGCTAATTTCCACCCTACCAGAAATTATCTGTTTCCAAAAGGGAATATTAAAGACACCACAACCTAGAATTTTGTAATATGAAAAAATACAGCTGAATATTCTGCACCAAATATACAAAGTCTCCATCTTTTCAGCTAAGGGAAAATCACCAGTGATTGATAGTTGTTAATGACCATTAACACACAGATTACAAATTCTGCTAACCAGCAGCATAAGACAGTGATATCTACACATTTAAAGCAATCCACTGCAAAAGTTCAGTCCTCTTCAGTCTTTTACAACTATATAACAGATATTTGGTCCAGAAAGTTTGTAGGACAACCCATGTACTGAAAGCTGTGAAATACACACATCACAACACCCAGAAAATACCTACATGAAACCTTTGGTAACAGAGATCAGGACTATTTGGCTCATAAGAACAGAGCAGAAGATAACACCAGCTTCCTAATTTCCTGCAATACTGGAGAATGTTTTTCTCCCTTTGAACCTGAAGAAATATGTCTTCATGGAAAGGAAAATATAGGATCATAAGAAATGTCAGAAGATCTCATGGTCAATATATTACCTTGAGTTACAGTGAGGGGAGTGGTGGAGTTGAATGGTGCTCATGGCCAAATTCTCAGGAGCTCAGCATGCAAAATGACAAGTTGTGTTAAAAATCAGACTGCTTCTTCTGGAGTCTGGCTGGGAGCTGATTTCTTCTGAAAATCTGGCTGTAATAATGCACAAACAATGTTCTTCTAGTAAAAGAGCCACTGCTGGCTGCATGTTTAATTTATGTGTATTTAATCATCCATGATAATACAGTAAGTCTTGTTGAGTACAAGATGTGAGATCAGACTGCTGCCCATATGTAGAGAACAAATTCATATTAACCACAGTAACACATATGCCTAACTTGGCCAAACTTTTTAGCCAAAATGTGGGACATGCTAACGTACCAATATGGAAGACATATGTTCTTCAGGATATAAATTATGATGCTTTCCATCATATTACTTGTACAGTCCAGTTTATGGAGTAAAGCAGCTTAGCCAGACTTGTTTGGACTGATGGAAAAAGCATGAATCATAAGTGAAATTCCCATAGCTCTTGTTTGATAAACACCTAGTTACTCTGGGCAATGTGGGTTAATAGAGCTAAACTAATAGTCAAGATGAGCAAGCCTTCCCATACTGTGCCCCATCTGGAAACACAGGTGACACAACTTGTCTGTCACAGATTTGCTATCTTTATTACACTCAATTTAACCAGAGAAATCAGAACTTCTATAAAATAGCTGTTATAAAAACACTTGTACACGTTTCACTAGACAATTAAAAGCCTTCCTTACATTATTTCAATGGTTGTGGCAAGCATTTCTCAGGCAAAGCAATTAATTAAATTTATGGTTTAAAATATCCAGGTGCTGTGCCTTGATGTTTAAAATTCCTTCTTTAAGCTATTTATATGCTGAATATTATAGTGCAAGGACAACAGATTCCCTGGATACTACCAGGAATGTATGTGCATTTCCAGGAAATTTCCAACACTCTTTCCTTTAGCCAGTATTGCTTCTCCAACCTGAAGTCCCAAAGATCATTCCTCACAAATAATAATTCTGAAGTACTTACAGGTACCCTCTGTGATTCCCATTGCCTTAGCTGAGTAAGGCCGTCACATATGTATAAAATACATTCCATGTCGTGTTTATGATTTGAGGAAAACAAGCAGTGCAGAGCCTTAATTTGATAGTAACTCGAACAGAAAAAATGAAAATAACACTGTAGGTACTGCTGACTCCACTTTGTTAAGAAAGGTGGGAGATAACAATTTATCCAGCCCAGCACTGTGGACCTTATGCTCACTACTCAGATTTGGCAGCATAAAATTAAAAGACCACAGGGGTGGTCCAGAACTCCAGCCTGTATTCAACAGGAATGCATCTAAAAGGTCCATCTCATTGAAGAGAGGTAAAGTGTTAATTTTTCAGTATTCTTCACTGTAAATGCTCAGCGGGTGCTTGGGTTATGACTGGATGGGAAATGAGACAGTGCTGTGCGAGCTCTCCTTGCTGCAGACACCTTGGCAGGACACGCTGCAGACAAACCACAATTCATCCTCCAGCACCAACCCAGAGCTGAAAACGTGGGGCAGCTCAGAGCAGAGACCCAGGCACGCTGGGTGTTACCAGCCAGATTTAGGTCTGGATGCAATGTATTTATGCTAACATGGCATTAATAGGAAGTATTAATCAAGATACTTCCTCTAGCTCAGTTGATGGCTTTCCCTGTGCACTAATGAGACCTGCTGAGAGTTGGAGCTGTGCTGCGACTGAGCCAACAAACATACGTGGTGCAGATTCATCACCCCTTATCTCTGCTGCTTTGGGCAGCTCTGTGCAATTGCCAGCTTCCCAGCACTCATGTGCCCCTGAAAACTGACATGCCTCCTCACCCTGCTCAGCACTTCTTGTTGGAGATTCAATGCAGTGAGCTTTTATGCTCAGGGACTTTCCCTGACACAGCAGAGAGGAGTAGTTTTACAGCCATGAAAATACCTGGCATTTGCTAAGGTGTCCACTCCACCTTCAGCATCTTAGTCGAGGTAGGCAACATCCTGAACACAACAGGGTTAAAACCAATCTGACAAATAAGGCAAAGCATGGAAAATATGAAGACAGCTATTTGGTAGCACATCTGAACCCTAGCACAGCAATACCATCTGCAATCACTTAGAGGTGCCCCAGTAAAGCACAGCCCGGAATGCCTGGCTAATAAAGTGTCAGCAGCAGGGGGATTACGAGGGAGATTTACAAGAGTGCATGAGTTTAGTTGCTGCTGGAGACATCCGATACACTCTGTGTTTGATTCCAGGCTTTGAGACGGCAATGAAATACACCCACGGACCTGTGTCGAAAAGCGTTTTAAAGTGAACACTTCTACCCCGTGTACCTGCAGGAGTCCCGCAATGCTGCATCTCGGCACCTCACTTGCCAGACAAGTCTGAGGCAGGGTGCTGCTCACATCTTGTTTTTTAACCAGCAGCAGAGGTAGGCAGAGAGACAAACTGCCTGGCTCCTCAGCTCCTGGGATAACAGTTCTAAGGGAAGACCTGGGGTTAATGCCCTGATATGACATGCAGCTTTCTCCTTTCCCCACTCCCCCCCTTAAAGCTAGTGTGTAATCGAGTATAAACCATCAAGTTTGGACCAAAACTTGCAAGAGCTATGGGGAGGGAAGAGCTGAGGATTTTTCTCAGGCTCATTTCTAATTTTTAAATAATGGTCTTAAATAAACATATGATTGCTATTTGAATCTAAATTAGATGAAACATGAATAAACATACTGTAGTGAACACATCAACCCTGGAAAGCTGGATTGGAGGAATAAATGCTGCTTTTTCAATCTATAAATGATGAACTTCCCAGCTACGTTTTCAAATGTGTTTTCCTTTTATGAAGTGGACTTTCCAGGAGGCAAATAGAATGATTTGGGCAAAAACAAAGAGCAAAATATTTTCCCTTCATTGTCTAAGGCAACATAAATAAGTAGCGTGCTTATTGCTCACTCCCTTAGTAACTGAATATAGAAAACATTTTGTGCTTTGTTTCTGCATCTGACACATAGATGTAAAATGGGTAATAACCTCAGCCACAGCTATGTCACTTATGACAAAGCTGGCCTATGGCTCCAGTGGAATCACCTATATGATAAAGCTGTGCATGTGCTGAAGTGTTTGCAGGATGAAGCTCCTCACCACCTATGTATCAGACTGCCTTTTGGCAGTTCATCAGACTGACGGCCCAGCAGCCCAAGTGCCCTATTGAAGATGTGAGGGACTATGAAAGCAGAAAAGGAACGGGAACAAGGAATGCACTTGCCCAACCTAAGAAAGTAATTGGAGATATTGTTCACTCTGGATATTCATCAAGCCTGGAGGCTAAAGTCTGGCCCCATGGGAGCTGGTGGCAAACCTCCATTGATTTCAGTAAGGTCAGGATTTCACTAGTGATTTATGGAATGGACTAACATGACATTTTAACAATCAGTTTTAGTAGTTGGAAGTGTTATTCATTGCAGAGGTAAAGCATTGTTTGATTTTATGTGACAGTGCACCTTTAAAAACAGGCAACCTGCAAAGCAACAATATAAAATGCAGCACTTAAATTATGATATGATGAGGAATGACACCAGGGAATGAAACAGAGGAAATGTTCCCTTTCATTCCTCTCATACTTTCAAAAGTAAATAGTTATGAAGACAGTGTTACTGATAAATTTAAATCACCTTTCCTCAACTTTAGAGATGTTTGTTTGCAGTTCCTTTCATTTCTGGCAGAACACAGGGGCTTGTTTTTCAACATGAAGTATGCATTTTTCTGAGCAAGCATGACGATCCACCAACACATGTGAGTTGTTCATGGGGTGTTACAGGACAAAGAAGAAAAACCCGGTCTCCTATTCAAACACACATCTGGCTGAATATATACATTAGTAATATTTCTAATAATCTCTTTGTAAACTCTGTTGCTAACTCTGCCATTCGTAATCATTTCCATTTTCAGCTCTAAGTTAAAACAACACCAAAAGAATTATATAGCAAGTCTTCAGACAACTAAAAAAAATTTCAGACTTTAATAAAAGAATCACTTGCTTCCTGTGAAAATCAGATCTCTGTGGTTTGAGATTTGCTGTGAACGTGAAAAAAAATGCACTAAGCAAGGGCGTAAAAGCATATTTACAAAGAGACAATAACTGGTTTTATTATAATAGCATGTTTTGATTTCTGATTTGATTTTCCTTTGCTCTGTTTTGGTTTGGGTGAGGGTTTTTTCAGAGCATATATTTATTATTAAAAATGTGACTGCAGAAGAGGACTGGAAGGTAGCTCCATTTGACTTCCCCGGTTACGGATCAGGACCATAACACATTTATCCCATAACAGTGGATAAACTTGCCCATTTCTCCATGCTGAGGGTGGGTGCTAGTTTGATTTTGAAGCTTTTCAGCAGACTTTCTTTCCAAACACTGTCAGCCGTTCAGAGTTCTGGCAGCTCTGTGTCTACCAGTTTCAGCCCTACCTCTCTGAAGCAACACTTGTGTGATTACAGCAGCAAGACGGAGAAACATAGACCCAACCAGATCGCAAACAGGCTTTGGCTTTTTCCTTGCCTTCTGAAAATCACTGCTTTAAATTGGAGAACTTGGTCTGAGGTCCACAGAGGATAACAGAGATGATTATAAGACTGTCTTTGTGAGTTTTGAGGGGACTCTGACGGTGTTGTGTGCGGTGTTTTCTTGGAGAGGTTGGGGTTTTTTTAGGATTTTAACTTGCAGCTCTGGCAAAAAAACTGTCACAATAATGGGGGACAATCATGTTTTTTCACATTTCTTTTCTTAACTGAACGTTTTGGTAAATTAACTTCTAAAGAAACTTAATCAGGAAAGCCCTTCCTTCTGCCTTAATTTTTAAAAGAAGTCAGCAGCGTTCCCAGTTTTCCTTTTGCATGCCTTTTAGCTTTGTTTTTGTAACCCCACTACCATGCTTTTCTGTGTTGAGCTGTTCCTGATCATCTATACTGCATTTTGCATCAACACAAGACAAAGGATCTAGCCCTGGCAGAGGCTCAGGGCTTCCTCACTCTTAGTAAGCGCTCTCCAGCGCAATTTAGCTGTGAGCTGCCATTAAAAGCAGCCAATGATTCAGAGGATGAAGCCCTGCAAGCATGTCGATCTTTTAAATTGTTCCTTTCTACCAAAGCAGGAACGATTCAAAGCAGTCACAGGTATGCCTGGATTCATTCAACAGACCCGTTCTTCCAGTCCTTTAGAATTGTCATTTTGTAATTGTCTAGGAAAATTTATTGTTTCTTTCAAAACAATGAGGAAAATAAAAGCTTCGTTCAAAATCAAATGAGCTTTAATAACCAGCTTTGCAGTAAAACAAACTGTTGCATGATTCTGCCATCTTGAATCAAGTCTTGAATTTGCATAAAAGAAAAATAAAAATAAATCAACTCTGTTAGTGGGTAAATAACCCCTCCATAGTTTAGATAATTAGAACTGGTTGAAATTTTCCACTTAAAATGCTTTTATTTCTATTTAAAATGACCCTTTGGGAAACAACTAAAATATCCTCAGAAGATCTGGGGCTTCTTTGTCAAAATCTAACTTTCATAATTTTTTTGTTTTGTCAATATCAGGAGAGAAAATAGTTTTATTTGTTTAATGATATTTTATTTACTTGGCCACTCTCTAACTTTCTGAAATTGGCCAAGTTTGGAACATTCACCAAACATGAAGCAGAAAAAGTGAAATTACCTAAACACCATCCGTTTTGTGATGTGGAATTAAAAAAAAGACAAAATAAGATGAAGCAATAAATCCACAGCATTCCAAATCTCAGACAACTTTTTGAAACATTGAAAACATTTTTTTCCTGAACTACACAAAATACAAGGAGTTTTAGGCTTTCAAAACATCCTACAAAATTTTCTGTTTAAGAACAGATGGGATTATAATATTAATGTCATTTTATGTAATAAATTGTATGTTCAGAAAAAAAGAGTCCTGTGTCTGGATGCATTATAAAAATGGCAGTTTTCTTCTGTTAAACAGAAGGGGTGAAAATAAGTTATCACAGAAGCTGCTTGGTCTGCGACATGGATCTGTTTGGGGTGTGCAGCTTTTTATATCAGTCACTGGAGTCAATGGAGTGACTTGTAACAGGGACCTAGGAAAGAAGATGCTTGGCTGGTGGGTTTTGAAGCTCTATGCCAAACAACCAAGAATGTCATCCTGTGCTTTCCCCCATCCAACTACAGTGCTCAATCTTCACCCAAATCCCTGTCTCCCATGCCACTTTCTGTCCTTTTTCTTGCACCTTTGGTTGGGCTCACAAGCTTCTTCATGTCTCCCAGCTCATCCCCCAGCTACAGCATCCTCTCTGCTATAGTGCGGGAAGGAAACATTTACATCTCATTCACTGCTCAGTCCCTTTGGAAGATTCCCTCCCCCCCTTCATTTTTCTTATCATCAAGAGCAAAATCGAATCCAGCAGCACCCCAGCACTGCTCAAAACGGACGTTCACCAAGCGAGCCGTTTCCTACCACGGGCTGGCAGCCAGCCTCAGCTGCCGTGCCGTGCAGTCCCCACCGATAAGACCGACACTGCTCAGGCCAGCGAGTAGCTCAATACTTTCACCTCTGACACCGCCGAGCAGTAGGGTAGCCCGTTTCCTGGCCCCTGGAGACTTTCTGACCACCCCAAGGCATTCAGGGAGCATCTGTAAACTAATCCAGATTTGTTCGTAAAGTTTTGTTCATAGTTCCCTCTGGCCAAGGAAAGACCAAACGCAAACCCAGCTTGATGCCAGAACAAAGCCATTCAGATGAGCCCGGATTCCCAACAGCACGAAGCATCAGCACCTCCAAGAGATGACATGGCAGCTTGCCGCAGCTTTCACTATCTGATCAGACAATTTCTTAATCAGCAGAGGCAGTGCTTGCTGTCAGAAAAATGTCATATGAATCAGCTTTCATCTGTGGGGAACAGGTTCTGCTTTTGCAAAACTAATGGGTGTCCAGTTGTTTTCCATATTCATAGTGCCATGCAGCACTTTCTTGCCGTTCCCAGGCTCTCCCGGCCCTCGTGGATGCAGAGGCTCAGCATGCAAATGCAAACGAGGTTTCAGCAAGGGAAATCAAAGCTAGCCAGGACAAAATTACTCTTGTAAGTAGAAGCTGGATATTCAAGAACAGTGGGAACGTTGTGATTATAAGCACCTAAATCCTTTTTTAATATTTCAGTGATAGATGCGAAAATACAACCTCTTATTTAAAAGAAGGGAGTTTTTAAAGTAACAGACTTGGTATTAGGAGAGTAATAAATGCCAATAATAAACGTCACCCATTTAGAATTAGGAATAGAAACTGTCGGCTTAGTTAACATAAAATTAAGACATGATTTCTCAACTCCTCACAAGCTTTGTGTTTTGCTGAAGTAGTTAATGAGCCACATTTGGCCGTAGTAAAGTACGTGTATTTGCATATCACGACCACAAGAGAGAGCTTTAGTGTTGGATGTCGCACGCTGCTGTGGTGGGGGATTCCGGCAACTCAGTAGCCCGGTGTTTTTAACAGACACTTTTTAAGCACGATAAGGATATCAAAGTACAACATCTAATACAGACAGCAAAACAATTCCCCATCTTCCGCAATACAGGCAAGTTACACGTGTCCTGAAGCACAAGCAGTTGAGAGACAAGTTTTTAAAACTGTGTGACATTTAGAAAGCCACTTTTTGCCCAACAGAAAAAATTTCCCTGAAAACCTGATCCTGAAAATTCACAAACAGCCTCAAGAAGGCGAGATCTGATGGGATGTTTCCAAAAGGAAGGTGTGACATCCATTTTAATTATGTCTTTACAGACAAGGCGGGGTGACAACATCTTCTACATATCCTTATTTATAAAACTTGTCTATAGCCATATATAAGGATATATACATATATGTATATCCAACCTTTTCCCTACACCACCCCTCTCTGCTTAAACAGCCTCCCAGTTCTGGCCTGCTAAGCAGCTAGTCTCATTCCATTCAAATCCTTACCTAAGACTAATTTCTCCCATGATATCCATAAGAACTTTAATAATAATGATTATACTGCAGTCTAACCATCTCAAGTTCTCCACCCATCTCCTCCCTATTGTGTATTACCTTCCACTCATTTTCTCCCAGATAAAACAAACTCTTGAGGGCAGAGACCTGCTGGCTCTTCTAGTCTTCTCCTGGGTGTTGTAAAAGTAATAAGGCAATATCACACATAAAGCACAGTATTCAAATGATACTGAGTCAGATGTAAATAAGGAAAAGCAGGTCATTCAGAGTTACCTCACCGTGAAGTGTCTAGATGCATTGCATTCCTGCAGCTTCCCGGATATGGCATGTAATGAAAATGGTGAGTAGTCTTGTATGTGTATTATACCTTTCATCCCAAAGAGTACTCAATTACTTTACTAATTGACTGTGCAAAGTGTCTACATGAGAACCTCTTTGCTCATCAGCAAAATGCAGCCAGAGCGCCGGCAGGAACACAGGGCCAGCACAATTCCCCGAAGGTCTTGAGACAAGATCACGGGCTCTGGAGAAGGCAAAACAGAGGAAGAGAATGAGAGATTTGGAGATGACCTTTAACTTGATGTTTCTCTGCCCAGTTTCAGTAGAACAACCATTTGATTGTGTGTGAGACATGCATTTGCACGCGGTCACCATTAAATAGACCACATTTGCTGATGTGATACTGGGAGTTGCTCCTTCCTTTTGCACTGAAATGAGAGGTCTGAGCCTGATCCTGAGCACTTATAATTCCCTTGGATTCAGCAGGACCAGACCTAACTGTAGCTCTTGAAATACCACACTACAGCAAGTATTGGCAAAAGCTGCTACTTGCTATAGCTATGTATTAGTTTATTCTTAAAATATAGCCCCTGGGTATTTCTGAGTTACTTTTGTTATATCATTAACTATTTTTAACTAACACCTCAGAAAGCTTCCTTAAAATTGCAGTGACCTATTACGTACCTGGAAATACAAGAACAGCAAAACCTTGCCCTAGATAGCAATGCCAAAACACTTCATGATGCAAGTGATTTTACTTTCTCTCTTACATACAGGGAAACTGAGGCACAGAAGGTGAAACAACCTATACAAAGTCAAATATCTGCTACAAGCACACTGAACACTCAAGGGGAACACCAGCTTTTGAAAAGATGTGCCTCTGCCAACTATGTAGAGTGTCAGCAGCTGCTTCAGAAAATGCCTCCATCCATTGCTCAAGTCCTACATACAGCAACAGGATTTTGAATAGTTAAAGGAATCTGTGCTCACAGATCTTATTGTAAGCATGGAGCCAGATATATCCTCTCATTTTATAACATGCACATGCGTCTTCTAACAGGCATTGTCTATCTCTTCATCTGTACCACACTCATCAGATTACACTATCTGAAACTTCTTTTTTCCCCAAGAGATCGTAAAAGTTTCAGCATTTACTCAAAATGTTTTGTCGTGTTTTCAATTTGACAGACTGTGCAACGGCTCCAAAGATAACATGGCAGCTGCCAGTGCTTCTCATGTGTTGAGCTAAATTGTAGATGCCTGTCTACAATGGCATGATTCCTCAGTAGTTTTCGATACTCTGAAACAGAATTTTCCAGTGTTCTCAAATATGTAAGATATGGGATGGCCAGCAGCTATTCAGATTACACAACAGTGACATTTTTGAAAGCTGAGAAGAGGCAAAACAACAGTCCTTGTGGTGCACAGCCTCCAGCAGAGACCTCTTCCAACTATCATTTGGTTTCCTCACCTCTACACTCTGCTCAAAGCCCTGAATTAGCTGTTTGTTGCCCCTGCTCACTGCTTTGTCTCCATTCTTACTCTCAAAGGCTATGGTTTTGCCCACTCCTATGGCTCTTGCTGCTGAGGCTTTGGCAGGAGATTTGTGGCCTTGAGCAGAGGCTCTCCATCCCTGAGAGCGGGATGCTCAGAGGATGGGATATTAAGAGCCAGAACTGCCTGGGACATTTTCTCCTGCTTCCCAACCCAATATAGCTGCCCAGTAATTTCTCCAGCCCCTGGAAGTCCTTCTGCCATCGCATGGAAAGGAACTGTTTTCATTTATACATCTCTGGTGCAGGCAGTTCAGCGCAGAGGCAGAGGGCAGGGTGCAACAGTAATTTACACACCATAAACTTTTGTAGGTTTTATTCACCTCATCTGGTATTAAACAGCATCGCGTGGCAACTGTGTAAGCTGGGAGCAATGGTGCTGGCTGTTGACTCGGCGCATACTCAGCCATGCAGGAGTTTACACCTCCATTCCCTGCCAGCGGTGGCAGAGCAGCAGGCAGCGGGCAGAGTCGCTGCATGGAGGAGAGGCTTGTGATGGAAAAGAGGTGGGAACAGCACATCCACCACATCACCAGTTTTATATATTTATTACTGTAATACTTAAAACTCTGCTAGGAGATGTATGTATGGAGCTCTCTGTACACAATGTTGCAGTCCTTGCCAAAAAACAAAACTAGGCAGAATCTGCCAGGAGTTGATGAAGGTAAAGGAAGGCCCATTAGGAAGCATGACAGTGACTTGTATGACAACTGTCTTGGCATCCATCCTTCACGATCAGTGCAAACCCCCTTGAAAATAGCAGTATTTTGTACTCTATCCAAGAGCTGTAGAGTGTGTTTGAAATGAGAGTCTAGAGAGGTGAAGAAAGTGTGAATAAGACTATTTATCTGAATCCCGCAAAGAACATGGTGATTCACTTTCAGAGAATCCAGGTATTGATTCTTTTGTCCCTTGTGTGACACATAGGGTTTAATAACAAGGCCAGAAGACTAAAAGTAGAAGCACAACAGGCTTCATTAAAGGGCATCATCAGAGGAGTAAACCTGCAGAGGAGATGCAGAGCTTTAACATCTGCAAAAAACAATGCAGAACTTTGCTGGAAAGGCTCCTGCTCCAGCAACTGTCATTCCTGGTGGGATAATTCCCCTCCAGTTCCCCTCCAGTTCCCATGGAGAAAGGTCCCAAGAAACTGCCCTGACTTAGCCGATTAGGATTGTCTGTGTGAGTTGTAGATGATATTTTCAGAATTTGATTTCAGCTGGTAGCACAGATAATGAGTTAATCCATCATCGCAGGCTTTATGCTTTTTTTTTTGCCTGTCACATCCTAGCTAGCACCAGAGGAGTTTTTTTGTGAACCCTGAAGATATTCTTGTTTAGAAGAAATTGCACTGGATAAGTGCATTTTTTTTTACTAACTTTAGGCAAAAAAAGAGAAAATGTTCAGCCTTTTCTGGACCAGAAAATAGCTCTAACATAGAACAGCTGCATCTGAAAACAAAGTGGTTTTAATGCTCCTGCATTGCCTCACCTGAATAATAGCATTCAGGGCTTTGTTTCAAGACTTAATTTCGTATAGGAAGTTAAAAAAAGACATTCATGCAAACAACCCTATGGAAACTTTTGCCTACAATAAGTGTCAAGCAGCAGGAATGTTATTGATTGCAATAGATTTACACCCATAATGAATTTGGCGGGCTGGTCAAAAGTCTAGTGGGTGTGTAAATGGGGAGGTGAAGTGGGGAATGACGTACGTAGTGGTTTATCTGGAGAGCAGAGCCGCAAAATGTTGTAGTTACACTTAAGTTTTATTAAAAATGCCATTCTAACGAGCCCTAATGGCCCCAGCACATGGAAAGTGGCTTGCTGTGTTTTGAATGGCACTGAGTAACACCCCAGGGCCTTAAATCAGTTCAAGATGTGTTGGTGGCGTCTGATGTTAAGCATAGAAGGGAAATTCAAAGCAATATAGATTTAACCTAGGGACCCTTCTTTTGCCTGATGCTTATCAATAATGCAAGCATAAGTAAGAGCCAGGAGAAATTTGGTACTGAGGCAGAGTATTATATGAATGTGTGATTTTATTAGTAATATTTTTACTGTGAGGTTTGGATAACCAATCTAACAGCAAGACATTGACATGTGGACAACAAAGAGATAAAGTCAGATATTCTGTCCTGTGTATTTCTACAGACACTGCTTGATGTACTGTGCCCAGGGAAAATTAAACTGGAAGAAAAAAAAGAAATAGGTTATTTTACAAGGCAAATGCAGCCAGAGTGGCTCAAGCGGAGGTGGTTGAGGGATTTGTTACACTGTAACAGCTGACTACAGAGGACACTAAAGACAAGGAAAAAAATGAAAATGTGAAAATATCACTGATTCCAACTATAGAGAACTCACAAATTTTCTTGTACTTATATGCAAGGCCTTGCTAAGAAACTTAAGTGGAGTGTCCATGTCAGGAAGGGTGGATGAGCCTTATATCTTTAATCTAGGACTATGCTTCCATAACTTGTTACAGCTGGGCCACTTCTACAAGAATGTCCCAGTGTCTCACTTATTTTGATGGAACAGTGAAAATTATGGTATCAGAAATATTACTAATGCCAAGAAAGATTTGCCAGATATTTGGATTTCACATAAGCTGCACGTATTTATCACCTACCAGAATCCAACCCTTGCATTCCAGACTCTGGGATGAAAACCAGAAGACTGAGGTGCACCACTAAAGCCATGTGGATGGCATGATGATCTTGGGTGGTATAATTTGTCAATGGCCATAATGGAAGCAGAAACTTGAAATCTGCTGAAACCCTGAATGTCCTCTAATCTCTATCTATGTGGTCTGGAGACAGACAACCACTGAGTCATGAATAGCAATCACTAACTTATGAGATGCAATTAGAAGAGAACCCCAACAACCACCTAATGAAATGCCAATGACTTGGCACAAATACCTTTGGTGATACACTGAAGAAGGAGTCTTAAACTCTTACCTTAAGCACTGCTTGCTTCCTACCCACACTGACAGTTTTAGCAACAACGTGACTTAGAGTATCTAATTATAGGATAATTATTGTTGTTGTATTTGTAAAGGTCAGTCAGTAGAAGCTAGGACCCTAGGGGAATGGAGACAAGAAAGATGAAAAAGGAAATGGGAGGGGCAAGGTTCATGCTTTTTGACCAAGGAGAAACAGAGAGGGAGATATGGCCTTTCTCTGTGACTGGACCACAATCTGTAATCGTGTAACATCAATGCGTTGTGCTCACAACCAAATGCCAGTCCTCGCCTGGTATAAATGTGAGCTAAGGTTCAAGTCATGTCTCTTGCCTTTCACTGTATCTACAATGCCAAAGATATTTCAGATTTCACTAGGAGAAAACACAAAGTAAAGCTGCAGCTAACAGAAAGGAATACTTGGATTCAGTTAACCATGAGGACAGAAGTAGGAGATATGACTATTTGCTTGATATGAATAATTGCTTGATCCTGGAACAAAAATTATTTGATGGCTATAACAAAATCATAAATTGGCAGCAATAGGGTTGTCAGGAATCTTGAACTTGTCCTGTGCAAATGGGATTGGCACACCCAATTTACTTTTGGTAAGACTTCAGAGAAAATAGTTTTATAGAAATAAAAAAATAGAAATAAATTCCTCACTGCAATTAGTTCAACTTAATATAAGCATCTTTGATCTGTTAAAATACAATTATACTTTTCTAAATTATCCTCATTCCATTGAATTGGCAAGACATGAAATTATGGATGGATCTGAACTTAACTGAGGTTCTCCAAGGAATTGTCATCTTACACATTTGAGAGGTGACAGCCAGGGTAAGTCATTGCCAATGAGCCAATGCAACTTCTCTACTTCTGCAGTATTGATTTAGTGTTTCTGTCACTTCCACACTAGCAGGATAAAAAAGCTTTCTAAAACAGGAATGATATTGATTTTTGATTTGTCAAAAATAGATTGAACGTTCGCTTAGCTTGAATCTATCTGTATGATTTTAACACCCTATAGGAACTGTTTCCTAAACACAGATCAAATGCGGGGCAGGGTCACAGAATACTCCTCTGAGTAGCTGATTTAAGAACACCATGAGAATTGACATTAATAAGAATTATCAGATCAAACGGATATGAATCCTAGCCCTGCTTTTGTTCTCTTCAGGCATCCTTAATTTTATTCCTAATTCCAACTGCATTTCTAAGGATGTTCTTAACCTTCAGTATTGGACTATATTACACAAGTAGAGAAGTCATCACCATAAAGTAAAGAGAAAGGAAAGCTTCCAAGGTAAAATTTAAAGGGATAAAATGACTCGATGGGAGGAGGAACAGAAGAATTCTGGATACATTGGTCAAGTCTAGGAGCGAAAAACTTATTTTCAACTCTCATGATTCATGGGGAAAGTACAGGAATGAGACCTAGAATGGAGAAATAAAGAGATTATGTATGTATGAAAAGGATAAACCAAGGGGATTAGAACTCTGCATGAGATACAAGTAT
Source organism: Aegotheles bennettii (assembly GCA_013398125.1). NCBI lineage: Eukaryota > Metazoa > Chordata > Aves > Caprimulgiformes > Aegothelidae > Aegotheles > Aegotheles bennettii. The sequence goes on along the minus strand of VZRW01010697.1, from coordinate 3,039,660 downwards.
CCTCATTTTCAAATATCAGAAGTTATTTGTCAAAAGATAATAAATTTTTGTAGTTGGAAAACGTTTTTACAAGTAGAAGGTATTTACAGGTGTGATCTTACAGATAAAACTGTAGGGGAAGGAGATTTCAACCTATGATTGGCATTTCTGAGTTCATTTCAGTGTTCTCCCTTGCTACTCCTGTGTGTGTGTCTAAGGAGGGAAAGGGAAAGAGTAAATGATCCAGGTAAACAAGCACATTGTGCAACACTGTATCTGGGAAACTGTGTCAGCCTTTAACTCGTTTAACTGGCCCTCCTATGGCAGTAACACATCATTACTGCTTTCCGGTGTTTATTAATGTCATTTTTATGGTTTATTTGTAGCAAGGTTCAAATTCCATGCAAATAGATGTTTAAAAAAATCAGGACTTTCTCAGCCTTCAGTATTATATACTGTAACAAGGAGGTTGCATTGGATATGAACAGGTCAGAGAAAGAGGCTAATGGAGCAGCGTTTTGAATAGTTTTGTGGTCTTACATAGGATCCCTACCTCATCAAATTCCCTGAAATCCCATAGCTACCAAAATAAACATTCCAGTCAAACCTGCCATTTCAGACTGAAGATGCTCAGTTCTGCTGCACTAAGGTTTTTTCTCTATGCCGAAATGGTCAACACTCTCTGAAGAAAATTGGTGGTCAAATGTCCAGGACTTCTCAGAGTTAGTAGTCATCCCTTTAATAATAGTGTGCAAGGCAAGACTGTCATTCCCAAGCCACTCCTGGCCTGCTGGCACAGACGGACCGCAGCATGCAGTAATGTGATTCTTCTCTTCCCTTCAAGGGAAAGGATGCAGAAGACTCTAGCATCCCAAATGACTAAGCACCCAGAGGATGGGAAAACTACATGGTTAGTCATGAAACTGAGAGAGCAGTCATTCACTGCATGGTAAAAAAACTGATTTCCTTAGCTCAAAATTAATATCCAAGCCCTGTGGAGTGCCAATTGGGAGCTTTCTGGCATGTTTTCCTTTTTTCTCTCTCTTACAGAGTCTGAAATATTAATATGTGCATGTCATCTTCTGCATTTAAATCAGTATCAAAAACTCAGTCTAATGATGCTCTTTTCTCTACAGGAACATAAAATGAAGAATTTAAAAAGTGCTATATTTGATTTAATTTAAATCAATGTATTCAGTGAGTTCTCCAAATACCTAGTAAGGGATACTGAGACTTTTTTTCTTTCCCGGACAACTCCCAACATAATTTCAGTGATAAGTTCTCAGTCCATAGGTGACCATAGTCTGGCTTCATAAATAAAATCCAAACCTCAAAGTGGGAATTGGTTATGAAGAGATTAAAAAAGTGACACCTGTTGCTGGTATGAACACTCGTCATTACATTCCAAAGGGACAGCGTCACTGCAAGATTTGTTTCTCCTTTTATTCTTCTCATTGCAGTTAAAGGAGGGACAATGTGTTTATGAAGTTTTCTTCACAGTTAGAGCAGTCTGTAGTACTGGCTCTTGGCAGTAAGACAGGACAGTGGGGTCAGGAAGGGGGAACTGACTGGCAAAATCTGCTGGGGAGGGCAGCACTACGACTATAAATTGATTTCCACGGAGCCATCTTCCTTTTACTTTCATAGCTCAGTTCAGTCAGAAGACTTGAGACCATATAGGTGTTATTGTAGGATGAGTGTTTTCAAAATAGTCTAGAGCACAGCTTGAAAATTCAACTGAGAGTTTTGCTACATCCTAAAAACTTGGGTAGCTGGGAATTTTGGTTTAGCAGTTCTAGTCATCTATTCCAGAACTTCTTTTAGAAGTTTACTTCAGGTTTAAAAGCTCATTTCAGTCTCGGGACCTTAACATAGGAAGGGAGCTAATACTGATAGAGATCTGTTGACATGACTGTGAGAGATGTATCCTTAGACTGAAAGCTATCGTGTTTAGCAAGTGAAACTATTATATTTTGTTATGACCTTTACAGTGAAAATATTGAGTTTCCCTTTTTGGTTTACCTGAGATATCTTTGAACCTGCAGGTCTTCACATACTGCTTTCACTCTGTCTTCAGTACAAGAGGTGCTCTCCGCTGGCAGGGGGAAGATACACTTAGACCTCAAGGTAGCTGAATGATATAAGGCCAGGTTTCTCCTATTGTTTTTTGTTAAGAAATCACATTTCTGCTTATATCAATATACTCTGTGCCTCTTCCCAGTTACCTGCCAGATCACTCAACAGAATACTGTCAAAAAGGATCTGAATGCAGACAATGGAAACAGGATGAGGATTTTCAGTCATGCCTCTCAGGTATGTTATGCTCACCTGGTCTGGCTGAAGGCTGCGTCATTCCAAAGGCAGAGATTTGTAAGTGCCCATTTGCTCACAGACAAGCACAGGGGGTTCATAGAAGCTGTGTTAGCAGGACTGGGGCAGGGAAAGAAAACAAGCACGCTGTAAGGCACAGTCCTGGCTGTGGAGACAAGATGACCTGTGTATGTCTCTTTCCTCTTTGGATGAACTAGTGCTAGACCTCCTCCCAGATCACACGTCATTCCATCAGCAGCCCTGCTGACTTCACTGTGACTATTCAGTCTGGCCAGAAGACTTACAGTCTGGCCCTAATTCCTCTGCTTCATAATTTAGGGATAGTAAAGAGACTTAGTCAAAATATCTAAAAGCCCTAGACAGTTACTACCAATTGCAACAGAAAAATTTTGCAGAAATAGATCAGATCTCGCCTTGTTAGCCCTTGCCAGCCGATGTTTTGGCTCTGGGTACTTTTTAAGTTCCTTTCTTGTCACTCTAAATCAGATGATTCACACTGGTAACATGTTGTATCGCTTATCCAGTAATGCAACCTAATAAAACCCTGCTTAAAACCATTTTCCTTAAAGAACCAGAAGAATTTGTTCCTTGCAGAATCAAACCTGTGTTCTTAATAAAGGCAGATTGAATAAAACAAGCTCTGTGAAGTAAAGGGACTAATTTAACAGCTTGCTGATGAAAATCTGAGGCTAGCTTCCCCCTCCCTCACCCCTTGCATGAGAACAGATGGTTTAACACAAGTTTTGAATGCAAAGTTAATTAAAAAAAAATCCATTCCTCTCACAATCCTTGGACTAAGACTTTAAAAGTTCCCTGCTAAATCAGAATGCCAATGCTCTTATTTTGAGCTCTGTAATAAGGAAACAGGCTCATTAATGTTCTGCAATTATTGAAGTAGAGTGATGGTCATGGATTAGCCCTTGAATTGAGCACGGCAGGCTCCCTTGGCAGCTAGACATCAGAATGGAATTTGAAAACCTCTGTTTTGTTCCATTTTCTCCACTGCTCTTAATCTGGTGGTAGAAGCAGGTACAGTCACCTTGATGGCAATGTCCCCAGAGGGAAGGAGAAGGCACTGAAAATTCATGATCATTTCCCTTAACAAGAACAACAACTTACTACATGTTAGGATTTGTTTTCATGAACTCTGCAAACAAAAAAAAAAAGTCCAAATTACTTCATCTTGGGCTGGGATGCATCTATTTCTGGGATGGAAAGCAATAGTTTGCTAATGACAGCAACCTTGTATAAGAATCAGCACAGGATGTGAGAAAATGAACATTAAATGTGTTCCTAGTATTGCTGCAAGGTCCTGCCCCAGAGACCTTACAGTCTGAAAAGTCACTTTAAATAGCTGGGAGGAGTTTGGGGTAAGTGAAAAGTAATTGCCTGAATTAGAATCATCTTGGCTTAATACATTTAATGCTTTCACACGTCAAACATCAGAAGATCTTTAAACAACCAAGTGCACCTGAAGAAGAGTTTTGTTTTACTTCTCATGTACAATCCAAGCATCTCCCACCCCTATTTCTGGAGACTAACTCCAGTTGACAAGTCTTTCCTAAAGACTCAAAAATATTTACTTCTGTTATTTTCTTCACCCAACTTTCTACCCAAAAACTGATTCAGCCCCAACATCCTTAATACCAGCTCTTAAGAAATGACAAATTTCCAGAACTACATAGATGCCTTATGATTATAGCAGGAATTCAAATTTATGGTGAATTTGAATAGGATCAGGTAATTCTGATCTTGTTGGGATCCTAATAACGATAGGACCAAAGCTGGTAGTTAGGAAAGTCACTCTTCAGTCCTTGTTGAAGCGTAACTTGGAGAGAGATGTAATTAGCTACCAGGAGGCAGAGTCCTGGTTACCTTACCCACTTTCAATCATATCTTTTACAAACTCCAGCAGCAACACTCGGAAACTGAAAGAGACACTGAGCATTTGTTTCACAAATTGTATATACGAAACAGAAATATTCAGTCACTGATACGTAGACTATGAATAAAACACATAACTCTGGAGCTGGGGTTTCTGTTGTTGGGTTGTTTGGGTTTTATAAGTTGGTCTTTGATTTTTGCACCACTACTCGATCATGAATTGCAAAACCCCAGGAGCAATTAATTGCAGAGACAAACTCTTACCCTATTACAGTCTAATTCCTTAATAGCATCCTTGAATCAAAGAGATGTCTAAACATTATCACATGCGCCTGTGATTAATAGCTCCCACAATCAATTACAGATGCAAACATGCAGGAGCAGACTTGGCCCATAATGTGAATGGATTGAAGGTACTATATATGTGACCAAGTCTTCAGTCTATTTATCACCTAATGCTGGCATTTTATGGAGCCAGTTATACGTTTATCCTGAACTGAGCAGACTAGTGAGCAGCTTTAAAGAGACCAAATAGATCTACAGATGATGGCATAAATACTGTTAATAACATCATATCCCTCCAGCTGAGGCGTGGCTGATACTTTACCTGATGTTTTAATTGGCACGAGGACTCATGGTAATCATGGCTTATTGGAACCAAAGGAAGCTTTTTGACTTTCAGTCTATTTTTTTCCTTCCTCATTGTTCCACAAGTGATTTTCTACATACAGTAGTAACTGGTAGGACTTCTGATGGTCTGCGGTGAAGAACAAAGTGCTTACACAAAAACCCAATGGGCATACAAACAGTGCAGTAATTAGGGCTAAGTTGGTAGCTGGAAAGCAAAATGGAGCAAAGTGTAAATCTCTTCAATATGAGCAAGTGAGCAAGGGATAAGTGGGAGTCGTCTTTTCTTTCTCTTCTTTTTTTTCTCACCTGTACTCTCCTCCTGATGTACCTTCCATGTCGTTGATACTAAGACCCAGTGAATTCCCACCAAAACCACAAAACTATCATGCAGACTCAGCAGATCACAGTGAACCTATCAACCAACACAGGCTTACTTAAAATTTACAACAAAACCCAAACACTAGTTGAGTTTCACGTGACTAAATGATTAAGCAAAGAAGTTTCTCACAGCTCCAGTTACTGTGAAATATCCCCTCTGCCCAGCTCCCTGGACAAGTGGTTAGTCAAAGCATGTGGCAGTAAGGTGCTACTGGGGAATAAGCCTTTGCTATCCCTCTCTCCCTTCCCCCAGCCACCTTAACTTCTCAAGATCTGATCTTGCATCATACAGTCGTTCTCCTAAACTGCTTCATCAGATGTCAGAACCGCAGATGAACCAAAGGGATTTTCCTTGCCACTAACAGTGTGGCTTTGTACATGCGCCTCTAATTCTGGGCCTTGCATTGCTAATCCCATTTTCTACAGGGCAAATTATTCCCATAAATGTTCACTGTGGGCTCTGCCTCATCTGTGCTAGTCTCCACTGCTGCTATCTCGGGCAGTGTTGTACTTGTGGGGAATGTGGCCAGTTTAAATACATCCCAAATGTGATGTAGTATGTTTTCTCCAGATTTGCACCTCCTTAAACATTCAAAGCTCAGGCAGAAAAAGCAAAATGTATGTAGACACAATGCCTTCACACAGAAAAATGCATTTGTAGTTAGAAAGTCATACAGAATTCGTGGCTGCAGAGGTTCTCTAGGTTGTTCTCCAGACAGCAGTGTTAATGACTGAACAGCATGAATTAAAGGCTTTCTTCTCAGCAAGTTTTCTTTTCACTGATTCATAATTAAGGAAATGGATGAATCAGCTAGGATAAAGCAGTGACTCGTTGTGGACCTTCATCTTTTATTAGACACCTCCTGACAGATCCAATCCGAGCCACAAAACGGAGGTGTTCACCTGGCCTTTCACCCTTCCCCCACCAGCCAGGAGTTGTTCAGAGCTTGGGTTCTTGTTTTGGCCTATGATAGAAGCTACACATAATGCAGGGCAGCTGTGAAATGTAGATCCCAAGCCAAAGTCTGATTTATGAAAACCTCATTCAGAGCGGTCCGTACGTAATGTTTTGGGCTGGAGCCACCTTTACCCAGAATTGGCACCAAGCGCCTCTTAAATGTTCTGTAAGAATTTAGTTGATGTTTTCTCTTGTTTTGGGTTTTGTTGTCTCTTGCTGACTTCCCATATTTATTCTGTCTCTGCATATCCTCACTTTAATAGGAAATAGAAATGGAAATGCTAAAATATCCTCAGAAAGATTTTGTTTTGCTTTGACTGTTAAGGTATTTCAGGCTCAACCAGAAGCAAAAATACTGAAAACTTCACAAAACAGCTTATAAGACAAGACAAACCCCCACTTACTCCTTAGATATATCCTTACTATGGTATGGCTTAATTCCTAGCAGCATAAAAAATATGAGGCTTCCTAAACATTAAATGATCTACAAAATGCTCAGGTTTGACTGAAGCTCTGAACAGAACCCTCAGCATATGGGTTCAGGCACAGAATAAACCTACAGATATCACAGTCAAATCAATATTTGCACATCCCAGAATGTGGCATCACTCTGTGCTTCCGAAAGGAGAGAAGAAGAGACTGGACACTCCACAAAAGCAAAAATATCTGCTGTTAGTATTGTTAGGGGGGAAAAGAAATAGTGAAGAAACTGTGGAATTTCAGTGTTTAGGGGCTGAGATCCTTCCTGGCCTCTAACTAGAGCCCACACACTCATTTTTCTCCACTTGCAGAATCACAGTCTTCTGTTGGGGAAAACACAGCATTAGTGGACCTCCCATTAGGGGTATTTATGCCATGAAGTCGGTTTTCTGCCAAGAGGTTGTTACTCACACATCCTAAAGAGACTGAATAGTGTGCAGCCTGCTTCCCAGGCGGAACAGAGTGCCTGGTTCCTCTTGCGAAGGACAAGATTTCAAGTTTGAGCAACTTGAAAAATGTTTCCTTTCCCTCAACACCATATCCCCAGACGTGTTATACAAACTCAGCTGATGCTTGCTTAATTTTGTGTACTGGAAGGCAAGAGAGGGCATTTCTTTCCTGACATATACAAAAAAATTGATTGGTTTGCCCCAAAAGCCCACTTGAGCAGCTGAACTACTCCATTTAGACAAAGATGGGTGGAGTTTCCGTGAACCTGAAAATGGGACAGAAACCAAAAATTATTGCAGAATTCTGCATGTGTGAATTAGCTCTTCTTACACTTTTGAATGCTACCTTACATAAACAAGATCATGCTGTCTGAAGAAACAGTAGTAAGTTCTGGCTTCTGTGTATATGTGCATGCAAGATTAAAGCTTCACCACAATGCACTTTGGTGTTTGGCCCCTACTTTAACCCTTCCTAGAAAGTTAGTAATTTTGCTACAGCACGTAGACTGCACAATAGCGTCAGTACAAAAGCTTTGTTTCATCTCGAAGAAAGCTCATGTTGTAAACAATGATCAAAAGGAATGAGGAACAAGCAAGGGTAACTGTATGGAAAATGTTTGCAATGCTCTTTGGTTTGTTCACTTCCCTGAGCCCCTAGTGTTTTGCTATCGTGGTTGGCCTGTAATTTTCAGACACTTTTGGAAATGATGATGAATCATAACGTTTTCTAGATCTCAGAGGGGAAAAAACCCCCACACAGTAAGTGCCTACAGTAGCATTTCCTGGTTAAATATATGTTTGCAGTACAACATGAAGTGCTGGGTTTAATGAACAGCTGCAATTTACTTATCTTTTGAATGGATCACTTTAAATGCATGTTGGAAAGTACCTTTCACCAAACTGCCCATTAGAAGTGAACTACAAAGAAAACGGATTGTATATGGGAAGCATTTCTTATCTCTGTGAGTGCAACACATTGCCTGCAGAGGCTTTTTTTTCTTTGTTAAGTAGAGGATATTTAATGACGCCTTTTAAAATTCTGATAAAATTAACATGTTTTATTTTCTCCCTGCTACAAGAATATTGACTAACACTTTAAACAATGATGATCTGATTAGTACAGGCACAGATGCACAAATTAGATGCTTAAAATAATAAATGAGATTTCTAATTGAGTATCTTATCCTGCTCCACTCTTTTACTATAAGACAATTCATGCTACATTTATGGCACAAGTGGAAAAGAGTGTGTTCACTTATATTCAGCATGCCAGATTAGCCTTTGGGACTTTCAAGGGAATAAACTGTATTTGAAGATTTGGTGGCTTGCCTTTGTTTTTTTCGGAGAAGAAGGGCAGGATCTGGATTATATTTATTAAGGTTTGCTCTTGATAAGCACAGCACAGGGAGTCAGTATTTAGTTAGAAGTGGATTATGACAGTCCATTTTTTATCGGTATTTTGCCATCATGAAATATTCTAATATGCTGTTTCCCTTTCAGCTCACTACGGTCATGGCTCTAACATCACTAATTGTAACTGTTGAGGGGGCTGAACTACCTTTGGAGACTGCAGAGGTTATCTCCGTATCTACTGCTCAGGGAGCCACAGTTCCCACACAGTTGGAAACTGGTTTGATGTAAGGCATGGCTCAGGGGACATTTCTATTCAGAAGTCTGAAATGTGGTAAATGCCTGGCCAACAGCCTGCAAAAATAACCACTGGGATTTTACTGGGCAGTTCTGAGTTCCCATTTCAGAATGGTCTGCTCACACACATTTCTCCCAAGGTCCTTTCTGAATTCAGCGAGGGTGTTATCAAAGCCATTGCATCGCTGTCATCATACCACTAAATGAAACAAAACAGGTTTTTTCGTGTGCTCTATGTCTTTAATTTGAGCTATTAATTTCAGACTTCCTGACTGCCCTAAATGGAGGTGTATGCATTTGGCTTTGTAGCCAGTAAAAATAAAACAAATAGAAAAAAACAAATATTCTGATTTACCCAATTACTTCTACAAAGCTGTTAGGGCTGTCACCATCAAAAGATCATACTCCAGCATTAGCCTGGCATTGTCTCTGTGATGGCATCAGAAGCAACCTCAGAACATCCTTTCCTCCCTGCACATTCTTTTCAAGCAATAGCTATTATCTCAGTGACTCATGGACAGTCAAACCACCATCCCATCACAAGGAACGGAGTAACAATCTTTGTTGTTGGCCTTGGCAGGACCCATTATGCTCAAAGGGATGTGTCCTATTTATTGATGATGGCAAAGTTCAAATGACTTCCATTCGGCATCTCTTTGGATGCTCCTCCAAACTCTACATGACCCTCTTGGCACTGTAAATCTTACAGAAATGGTTGTGGTTTTTTTAATGATTTTTTTGTTAAAATTTTAGTTCTTTTTGGGGTTGGATATGAGAGTGAGTACAACCCTCCACTTCATGTGTTGGCACTCCTGTTTCTAGAAGCTTTAAAGCAAGCAAGAAGAAGAAAACCACTGGACAACTCTGAGGAGAGGGACAAAACCAGGCATTTTGCTTCACATTTTGGGCAAAAGATCATTTGAGGGGCAAAGGGAATGGCTGTCTTATTTTATCTGAGCTGACTTCTCATCTGCTACTTGAGCCTCTCTAGTTTTTCTCCTCACTAGGAAACAGCTTGGCTATGGCCATTGCCTGACTGGTGAAGTCAGGGTCAATTTTTTCCATCTGGACTGCATTAAGCGTCTTCCATTTGCTCATCTCCCTCCCCCCAAACCACCCCTGCTCCTCCCCAGCCTCCCTTTTGACACTGATGTGCTGCCAAGCAAGTTCCATTTCACCCACAGCCAAAAGGCAGCTCCAGTAGGATCTCATTAATTCTCACTAATTATGGGGAATTTGGCAAATTAGTGAATTGACTTGATCCTGCCATTATTAATAGATTTGCCATTGACTTCAGGCAGAACCAGAGTGCATCCCTGAATTGATAGCTCTTCTTGGACACCAGAGGAGATTATGGAATAGACTGATTTTTGTTTGGATTATTAGAGTTTAGTGTTATGCTGGTGCATACTACAGCAAAAGCAATGAACTCTAATTAATGTGCTGGCTCACAAAGCTTTTCAGCTATTAAATCTCTATAGAAAGAAAATGAAAGCAAAAAGATGAGGTTTTCTTCCCAGTCAGGAGAATGCAGGAACTTGCACACTGAGAGTCACTGTTTGGCCATCAAAAGGTTTAGCCCAGCAAGGGTTTAGCTGATGAGACTCTGCCAGAGATTTCCATGTGACTGCAGTGAATTCCTTATTCTGTTTGTGCCTGAGCTGCCTTCTGGAAAAAGAAGATATTCTTTCCTTTCTACTGAACTTATCTATGTCACTTGCCTGATGATACCTTAAAACCTAGTCCAAAAGAACTCGGGGGTATGAGGATGCTGTCTGAGCAATAACAAAGAGCAGTCAGTGATCCACTGGTCATTTCTATCATCTCTTCTCAGCTGTAACAGGTTATGTCTGAGCTTCCAGTCCAACCATAAAACACAGTCACATCATCCCAGGAATGACTAATGCTACTATGCCAGTGAGAGCTTAGCAGCCCTCAGTGACTCTTATGCTCTTGTAACATCACAAAGAAGCAAGCTCAGTAACATCAGTGTAAGAGCAAGAGTAAAAATAACTTTGTAGTTCTCAAGGTTAAGTTATTCTAATTTACAAAGAGCAAAGCAAATACACATACAGGCCTATTCTCTTAAAAGCACTAAGGGAGACAACTAGATTCTACCCTTGGTGCTTTCCTTTCTAGAGGCAATGCATAATCAACTTTTGGTCTTCTCAACAGTTTAAGCTAATAAGCCAGACCATGAAATGGAGCAGCTGAAGCACAGACACGTTACCTTCTGCTAACTTCTGGGAGCTGGGCGAGGCAGACAGCTGGAGGCAGTAACGTCTTAAAACACCTCCATTGCGCAGAACCTGGATGCTATCAAGGGAGGAGTGAGGGTGGGATGAGACTAAGACTACAGTGGAAATAAACCCTCTGTTTCTACCTCTCTCCAGTAATGGACTCTCTATTTCATAGGCTTGAGCAAGCCAGTGGGAACTGGAGCTGGAATTCACCTTGCTGTTATTCCAGCCACACAAGATGGGAAAGAACTGACTGGTCCCTCAGACAGGCTATTGATAAGTAACATCTCCTGAGCTCAGAAGAATACAAGCCTTATTACGCCTGAATTTATTCCAGGAGCAGCAAGGAGGTGGCAACCTGGACCTGTCCTCTGAGAGATCAGAAGGATAAAGCTAACTCCCAGCTCCCAGAAATAAATTGCATTCCTTGAAGACAGTGGATTGAAATTTCTAGGCAGGTAGTTTTTTCCTCTATGGCAATATCATCACATGGTCCTTTCCAGTAGCTGCCCTTCTTTATGTTCTTGCTGTTCTGGACAGAAAACCACTTGCTGAGAAATGGCAGTTTCTTATCTCCTACAACATACATGACCTTTCAGTCAAAAAGCATACTACGTAAACCCAGCACTCTGCAGATATCAAAATCTCTCAGTTCCCCATGTACGATCAAGACTAGAGGAAAGACTGGGGCTTACTTCACCACGTGACCATGTGTGAAGTCCAAGTTAGAACATACCAATACTGATTCTAATATTCAGGATTTTTATTCGTGTGTCTTGGAAGATAGAAATTAGGTACTGAATAAACAGACTTCTTTGGATATTTAGGGGAATTTTTGTGTTGTAAATTCATTGGTGATTCCACTTCATGCTGTGTAATTTGATCTTTGGCCTTTGCTGTTCCTTCACAAACCGGTTCCCACTCTGATTTCTGTATGTCCTAGTGAGGCCAGCCCTTGGCTTGCTCCGTGTGGCATTTCTGTCTATCTCTTCCCATGCATTACTCAGCATTTGCAATGATTTTAGATTATTCCAGTCTTGCATAAAACAGATTTTCACGGCATTCCCTATTTTCATTCCTTCTCCTTCCCTTCCCCCCTCACCTCAAAGAGCAACAAGTCTTAAAAGAAGGGAAATGGTCAAATCCAGAAAAAAAAGGAAATCTGCCAGAAGGGATTAGCTGGACTATGCATACACAGCTGTGTGCTCTAGAAGGAATCTGATCATATTTATTTTCCCTTGTTCTATTTTCCTAAGTTTTCCTTTAGTTTATTCCAAATTTGGCTGTGTTTGATGCTAAAGTCAGGCTCAATGAGATTCCTCTAATCTTGAACTCCTGTGGGTGGTGAAACACTTGCTAACTTGCCTGCCTTCCTTAGGCTTCAGAGTTAACAATCCAATGACATAGAGTAAAATAACTCTCTCTCCCCAAGGAACTGTAAGTCTTGGCTTTTCTAGGCTCAGAAAAATCTTTTGCTTCCTGTTCACATTATATTAATTTTCAGAACTGTCAGTGGTGGGAGTATTTTCAATGACAACAAAAACATTTGTGCTTTTATTTTTATAAATGACAGCTCAGATTCCGAGACAGCCGTGTGCTGGCAAACTGGCTAGCTGAGCTATTCCAAACTGGCCCAGTTTGTCTTGGCATCAGCAAGGAGGAAATGTCTCATTCTGCACTTGGCTTGCCAGGGAAGGTCTCATTGCTTTTGTAGCAGTGTAGAATGGCTGGCTGCTGCCCTTTGCTGCTGCAGAGTTATGAATCGTGCTCTCTCTGGACTAATCCAGCCTCTCCCATGAATGGATCTATTTGCCTGTCTACAGTACCACCCACCTTCTTACTGGCACCGTCTGCCTAAACCTGGAAGCATGGCAGCACATACCAACTTCAAAAGCAAACACCATGTAGCATCTGGCTGACTATTAATTGTTTCAAATGTGAATTAATAGAACTGCTTTCCAGGACAGACTCAGAGTGCAAGAAGCAAAGATGTCTTCCTACAGGCAAAACTTGAGTTTCATGGTCTAAGTAAAATTGTTTGTTCATTGATCTATTTTACTACTTAAAAAGAAAATAAAATTAAGATATGAGAGTCTGCTTTGAGACTCACCAAAGCTGGGAGAATCTTCATTCTTTCTCCCCTCCTTGCTACTTGACAGAATTTGGATCAATCTGTTAAAAATGTAATGTGTCTTTCCTCATGTCTCTGAAAGAGATGACACAGACAGTGATGTGGGCATAGGCCCTGTTGTACAAACTCATGGACCACTCACCTCCTGACTTCCTGGGCCCCTACCAAGCCTCAAGCTTCCTCCAAGGCAGCCCGGGGAGGTGTTTGTGCAGTTTGCTGTCCTGGATGATGCTGTTAACCACAGTATGGGAACTGTTCCAGAAGACTCTGCCAGTGCCTAGATCTACTCTTTGATGTTCTGCAGTTCTCCAAATCAAAGGGCAGTTTGGTCCAGAAAGTGGCAAAGAAAGATGAAGACAACCAATAAGTATTTCCTCAAGCAGCAAAACACACAAAGCCTACTTTTCAGTAATTGTGCCTCATAGCTGCTGTCTCTAGGAGCCAAGGTAGAAGCTGATGGGATATTTGTAACTTTGTGCTCACTCTAATTTAGCTTCTCTGGTGTTTCCTAAGACTTGAGCTCTGGTTACAGCCTTAGTGGGGATTAAACAGGACCTGTCTCTCTGCTATCCAGCAGCCTATTTTAGTGAAAATCAGAGCAACCTGATTATTTCTGAGACCTCTGCCCCCTTGTCAATTTTGATTGGAGTTGGCCCAGGAGTTCAAAAGGCTGTAACAGTTTGATCATATAATCCTGGCTTCCTTAGGAAACCAAGCTAAGGAACAAACAAACAGAAGTCCTTACAGAAATATTCCCCTGACAGTTGAGGAGTTTTTTTAATCAACACCTTTACTTCTATGAAGATTTTTACCTTCACTTCCCACAAAGATAATCTTACAGATCAGCCACCAAATGTGGTGCAGAAGTGGCTCTGGAGTGGCACCATTACAGGCAGGTTTGCATTAGGATTAGACTAGTCTGTATCCCAGTGGGTGCCATGGGAAACCAGCAATGGGATCCAGGTGTCCTGCCAGCATCATCCCCCTACACCTACTGCAGAAGATGTCTACTTGTGGAGTAATTAGCAGACATGTTTAACTGGAGCAAAACTCAGCATTGTGCTGTTTAGTGGATGGGTTGTACAGGGGGAGAAGAATTCCTGAGATGGACAATTCCCTCTGACCTGTCCGCCCAGCTCAAATCCTGCCCAGAGCTGCTGTGTTGGGTAGTGTAGGGGCACCAGCTCCACCCCTGGGAGCCTGGGACTAGGGTTAAGAAACTACACCTACCCGTGGTCCCAGCTGGCTTCCAGCCCAGCTTGGCGAGCTTGCTTGTCCCATGGAGTACAGGGAGCTCTCTGAGTCACCGAGAGCTCCCAATTCAGGCGCTGGGAGCGGAGCTGGGCAAAACCCTCTGCAAATCACAAGCTTTGAGACATCCCCTTGATGCAAGAGTGACTGCAGAGCAGGAGCGCCTCGCTCGGAGTCCTCCAGGTTGGCGGCCAAGCTTCTCCTCCCTGCGCTCTCTTTTCTCTTGTCGCTGTTTCCATAAGCACTGACAGCGGATTTACTGGAGGGGCAATTTTACAACGTAATCCCAGTAGAAGACAGCAGCTATCGGTGCAGAAACCCCTGGATGGTCTGAAGTAATACCTTTTAGTATTAATTGCAAACCCTTTTTGTATCTGCCACTTTCAAAGCAGTTCTCAAAAAAAAACCCAAAACCAAACCTCAAACAAACAAACCCCAAAACCAACCCCCCAAAAACCCCCAAAATGGCCAATATGCCAAAAGCTATTATTTATGCACGTTCAGCGTTATTTGGTCTCGGTCATTTACTACTATGTTCCAAACGAGGGGCTGGAAAAGCAAATCCTCCTTTTTTTTAAAAAAAAAAAAAAAGAGATCAGGACTGACATTTCTATGTTGCCAAAAGCGATGACGCCTCAGTCCGCTAGCCAGGGTGTTTCAACAGAAAACCTGTGTTGGAGAGGAAAGCTGATTCCATGGCCGCACAATGCGGGGAAAGACCTGGAGGGGGAAAGGGGAGATGCGGTTCGTCCGCGGTGCGGACGTTACCCGCGCAGAGGCCCCGGCACCGCACAGCGCTCCGGGTTGCACCGGGCTATAAATAAGCTGATAAGTGATGCGGAACTGTCCCTCGGAAGGCAGTGTCCGTATCGCTCCTTTCCCCAGGCAAAGGGAACAAGACCTCTCTATCTTTTCTTTCCTTTCTTCTGACTTCTTAAAAAAAAGCCCATAGCTTTTCCCTCTGTAAGAGGTGTACGTTTAATTATAAAAGGGCCTTTTTCGGTTGTAATCTGTTTCCAGTTCAATTCCTTTGCTGGATAAATCCCTTAAACGTGTTGTCATTCCTTATTTATTGATTGCAGGTATTTGGGGTTTAATTGAGCAAGTCGGTCGTGGCCCAGGGCAGGAGTGGCGCTACATGAGCAATTAAATCTGATTAGCCCGAGCCCTTTAAGCCCCAGCTGGGTGATTGATAACCGAGACCAACATTCTTCAATTGACTCGCTACATCAAAAAGGAGAAAGGCTTAGAGGAGAAACGCATGGGTCCAACATGAAAAATAGCAAAGGAGCCGAGCAGATTAGATTTGCAAAGGAGCTGAGCTAACGGCGAAGGGAGCAGGGAGAACAGCCCTGGTCAGCCCATAAAATAAATCCGTAAGTGTCTCCTCCTTTAAAACTCAGCCAAGGCTGCTTTTTTTTTTTTTTTTTCCCCTCTAAAGAGGCTAAAGTGACCCGAGCTGAAGCGAGAGCGGGCAAAGGCGTCGGAGCTCGGATTTTAACACCCCTCAAGCTCTGGGAGCTGAACTCCATCCATAAAGCTGTCGTCTGTTTGTTAGTGCGTTTGTCTGCTCCGTCATTACACTTTTTGCCCGGTAGTTTAAGAAAATAAACTAGCAGGGAGAACAGGAGTGAGTAACCCCCATTTATCAAGCTGATGGATGTCCCGTGTCTCCCTTCGAAGGGGGGGTGGCAGTGGCCCGCCG
>VZRW01010697.1:3012237-3023004 GCA_013398125.1 Aegotheles bennettii | reverse complement strand
TCCTGCCTGCCGACTTTTCCCTCGGATCAAAACAGCTTGAAAGCAGCAGAAATCGCTGGGGAGGGGAGGAGGACGTCAGCAGGAGCTGGACTTCTAAAAACCGTTCCGCCCCATAGGCTTTAATATTAAAAACCCCCTAGGAGTCTCAGACACTGTATTAATTAGTGCAACCACCCATGAAAAGTTGGGTTTGGAACAGCATTCTTTGCCCTGTGTGAAACAGCAACCCTAATAAACAATTGTTAACTTGGCCTATTGCCTCTGGTAAATTACACAGCATTAAAAAATAATGCTTTTCATATTAGGCAGTAATTAAAGGTTGGGACAGCTTTAAAACAAGAGGGGGAGGGGGGGAATCAAAGAAAATATAAAAATGTTCTTTCAAGAGTTATGGGAGGCTAATAAAGTATGTCTGTTATAGTGCACCACTTTGCCCCCAGCTACAGCCAAACTGGAGCCACTGCAATTGCCTCTCAATAAGATAATGATATTCCTTTCTCTGCTATTAAAAGGCTCCCAGTGCAAACTTAAAATGATTTATTTAATTTAAGAAATTATGAGGTGTAACTTCAAAGCGTAAGCCGTTAGTAATGGAAAACACCAGGTTGTTTAAAATTATAATAATAATTGTTTGGAATACAGTGACATCAAAGTGCTTTCATCACCAAATAAAATATAGCACAGACCCCCAAATCCAGTGGAGTTTATTGAGTAGACATTTTTTGGTGTGTTTTTATTATTTCCTTATCAAGAGACATTATTTTAGCAGCTCCTTTTCTCAGCTTTGATGTTTTGACAGTCTTAAATTAATTTTATTGCATTTTTTTGGCTTGGAGATGGGAGATTATTCTGACTGCTTATTTTTCATTATGACTTTTTTGTTTTCAAGAACTGGTTTGTTATTTAACACAGCACCTTGATAAGCGCAGTTGAAATGAATTGGCCATTACAGGTCATTAAAAAGCAAAGAATTCTGTTTTCAAGCAATCCATTACACGTCTGGGAAAATATTCCTACTTAAAACAAACTTTGGGTTGAACGCTGGCATAATCAGTTTAATAAAACGGGTAGCGCATACTTTTAAGGAACATGTTTTTTTCTTTACGAGATTCTTGCTTATTCAAAACACAGCAATCTAAGAAATGCATATACAGAACATTTTGCCAGAAAAAAGACCTGCCTTTACAGTAAGACTATCACAGAATGTTTTTAATTTCCTTGAACAGTGTTATAAAACGTTAATCGTACATACATTGCTTGAGACTTTTCCTTCCTAAGCAAAGCAGAATTATTCCAACCCCCTTTAAAAAAAATGGTAGCATTTTAAAATATACTGCAGTTGCAGCTTTATAGACCGGTATTTCCACTAAAACAGCAGGGACAGAATTGCTCTGGTGTTAAAAGACTGAAATATAATGGATGGAAAGAGTTTTATTCCTTTCGTGCAACTAGTTGGGAACTGTTGGTAGCACCCGCCAAATGCCTTATGGATTACGGTGGGAAACACACATCGAGGGACTGAGGAAGTCAAACGCAAACAAAACCAAAAAAGCTTAACAAGAAAAAAGTCCCCAAAGTCACACCGCCCCCCCCTCCTCGGAGGTGTCCGGCACCGAAGAGGGGCGTGAGCCGTCTCGCGGTTTGCTCCTGGCTTTCCCAGTGCGGGGATGAACTGTGCAGACCCCTGATGCTTTTCACTGGAAAAATACCCTCCTTGCTATGGAAGGGGGAAAAAAATCGGAATAACCACTTTGTTTTTATTTTGCGAGAGAATGTGGGCGCTGCCGAAAGTAGGTTAACTTCGAGAAATGACTCCCCGGAAAGGCTTTTTAAATTCTCAGTGATGATTATTGATCGTAGGCACGAGAGGAATACACTCACACCGGGGGGAGTGTTGTTGGGTTTTGTTTGTGGGGATTTTGGGGATCTTGTTTTATTTATTTATTTATTTATTTACCTAAAGAGATACACGTAACTTTGCAGGGAAATCAAACCAGCAAAATGCTAACTTCTCTATCTGAACAGCCCTGGGGTCGGTGGAAGCCGGATCCAGCGAAGCTGCTCCGCGGACTCTCTGGCTACTTGCGCAGGAGCTGCGCGCAACCCGGGGGGCGAGTGCGTGGCTCGGAGCTTCCTTCCGCAGCCTCCGGGGCGGCACGGGGAGGTGGTGGGGTCGTCTTTTGTCATCACCCCTCCTGCCCTCCCTGGGCTCCCCTCCTCCTGCCGTGTGTATCCAGCACTCACCCCCCAGAATCCTGCAAAGCCCCAGACGTGCGCAAATGGGGCACTCAGGTCTTTGTGGCATTTGTGTGGCGAGACGCACGGACACTGTATGAAAATCCGCACTGTACAGCTCACCACTATAGAGATGTATGTGCGCGCACACACGCGCGCGTACCCGTGTGGTGCGTGAGTGCGTGTAAATCCCCGGTGCGGGGGTGCCAGCGCCAAGGAGACCGCACAGAGGGCGGGCGGTCGAGGAAAGGATGCTGCTGCAGGGCTGCGCTTGCCACCCAGCTCTGCCCGGCCGGGGATCAGCTGCGCCCCCAGCCCCCCGGGCCGGGAGCCGAGGAGCAGGTGCCGACTCCTGCGCAGAGCCCCCGCGGAGCGGAGCCCTCCGGAGCCGGTGCCGGGAGCGGCTCCATCCCCGACGGGCCGGGGTCCTCCCGGGTCGCCGCCCCGCCGAGCTGGGTGCCCGCTGCCCCCGGCCTCGCAGCGCGGCTCCCGGCGGAGATCAAACCCTGCGCTTTCGGGCACGCGGGCTCACAGACGCTCCGCAGCCAGAGAGTTTTCCTTCTTCCCCATAAAATGCAGGAATTCCGGGGTTTGACAAGACAACGTGACAACATGAAATGCAGGCTCCGAGCGCCCGTGGCTTTAGGTAATGAACGTTTGGCCGTAGCGAGTCAGAAAGCCCATTCCTAACTGTTTATGTCAACAAATCCATACCTCGTGAATTAAGGTCCTGGGAGAGCTGGGCTGTGCCCGGCTAGCCTGAGCCGCCGTTCAGCAAGTCGGGATTTTAAGGATCGGGATAATTTATCGCGTTGTTTTAAATGTTTATTATTTATTGCTCTAATTATTTTTCACTTTCTATTGGAAATTGAAAATATATAGATGTACCTGGAACAGATGCCAACTCCTTTCAGTCTCACTCGACTTCTAATCATCGCATCTGCTTTGTGTCAGAAAATACTTTGGGAACAATTTAACTTTGCATTAAAATAACTAATTAAAGACACACCTCCACAGCCTCTTGCGAAACTGGAGGAGGAATTTCAGTAAGTGCATCGCTGTTAATGGTAGCATTCTGATTTCCCTGCCTTGATGTAATTTATTCAGTTACAGATCTGCCTGCGGGGCAGCTCCCATTAGGCCGATGATGAAGTCTCATGAGTAAAGCTTGACACCTCCCTCCTAATAAAATATAATACTCAATTAACTCGGCCTTTCTGAAGGCTTTAATTGGAACAAGTTAATAATGGGCGCAGGGTGAATTGTCATGCCATCCTCAAGCTCCGGGAAGGTGTCACGGATCCGTCCTGCCTTTCCCATAGCAGAGGTTGTAACCGAGATTTGGAAGCTTTTCCTTCAACACTCTTGTGTTCTGCAATAAATCTGTATCCATTTAAGGATCTATCATAACACACACAAAGCTCCTGCGCTCAAAGAATTTCCAGCGAAAAGATTTAGCTGTAATCCCTGACACAGCTGATTTATACTGAAGGTTAAAAAATACCGCTGGTTTATTTATAATCGGCCCAGCCCAGCTAAGAAAGCACTCGGGACAATCGGAGGAGGATGGATAGGGGCTAGGGAGCTTCACCCTGCCCTGGATTTAGGGGGTAATACTTCAGAAAGAGGGAGCCCGAGAAAGAAGAGGTTGTCTCCAGTTTTTATACGGCAGTAAATTCTAATTTGAAAAGTCTGCATGGAGATTGGATTCCTCCAACTTTGTTCCCTACAATTGCGAAGAGCGAAGGTTAACAGGGATTTGATTTTTTTTTCGGAGTCTGGATGGGGGTGCGCAGGGCAGGGTCCGCAATGCGAGCAGCTCCCGGAGCCGCTAACCCAGCCCGCAGCCCCCTCCTCAGAGCCCAGCTCGGGAAGTGTTTTCACCCCCCTGCCCTTTTTCTTCTCGCAGAGCCGAGGTCCGATCTGGCCGGGTGCTGCGCGCCGCAATCCCGGCCCGCACGGAGCCCGGGGAGCCCAGGAGGGGAACGGGGCGGGGTTCGGNTGGCCCCCAGGGGCGTTGCCCGCCGCGAAGCTGCTGCCCAGCGCCGGGGGCGGGGGGAGCGGTCCGCCCTCGGGAGAGCTGTGGGGAGCGCTGGGGCAAAGGAGAGCTCTCCTGGGCGCAGGTTGGATTTACATCGCCCGGCTGTTTTAAGAGGAGAATTCACCTTTTTCTCCCGCTGGGATCCCCCAGGTCACCCCTAATCCGAATAAGCCTTCTACAACAAAATATACTTTGGGCCAGCATGGGTACAAGTCTACCGGTGACCTCCCGGGTTCCCCTCTCATCTGAGCAAACCCGAGCCACCCTCTCTGGAAAGGTCAGGGACGGATGGCCCAGCACCTGCTCCCCAGGCAGCACAGGAGCGTGTCCCTTGAGGGAGGCTGCCCCGAAAACCGTGGGACTGGCACAT
Organism: Aegotheles bennettii; assembly: GCA_013398125.1. Classification (NCBI taxonomy): domain Eukaryota; kingdom Metazoa; phylum Chordata; class Aves; order Caprimulgiformes; family Aegothelidae; genus Aegotheles; species Aegotheles bennettii. The sequence continues at coordinate 3,018,358 of VZRW01010697.1, read as the reverse complement.
GGGAGCCCCGAAATGCAACTGTACTGAAGTATTGCAAGATCCCTGCCCTACAAAATTACCCCCAACCAACTACTGCAGGAGCCGAGACCGGTCTCCCACTAACGCACAGATCTGAGGTCAATGGAAGTGGGATCGGAAGGAGTCCTGAGCAAAAAAGGGCACACGAGCTAAGAAAAGCGACGGAAACATCACCAGAGTATGATGTTGTAAAGAACAGAGGCGCCTAAAAGCGGTTGTTAAAAACAAGGAAACCTCATAAAAGGTTTGGCTTTCGACTTTGTATTGTTGACTTGCAATTCACCTTCATGTGCTGCAAATTTGGCTTTAATTCAGATTCAGAAAGGGGAAATAATCATAAAGGCAACCCAAACATTCCTTTGAACTTGACCCAGCGGTGCAAAACACACACGGAGAGAGAAGTTACCTTCTAAAGAACTCCAAACACTCACAGATCCACACGCGATTAAACACGTTTTTTCTTTTTTAATTTAATTCGAAATAAGAGATAAGAAATAATAAATCTTCAATAAAATATATAAAATTGTACAAGGCATCCCTTTCAAAGGGACTTTCCTATAGTGGAAGATCGGGGGTGAGGGGAAAGGAGAGGGGAAGTTCATCTATAGTGGGTCCCAGGAGGCGACAGTGCCAATCCAAAACCATCAAAACCTTGCGGCTTTTTTTCTCTTTTCTGCTTTTTGTTTGCTTGTTTGTTTCTTTCTTCCACAACAACATGCTAAGAAAGAAAATAAATCCAGGAGAAGCTCTGCCTTCAGTGTTCCACAGCCTTTGGAGTAACTTTCTCACAAAGGTTAGCAAGAGTAATACACACAATACAATAGCTATAAGAAGAAGCCTGGGGAAGATATTGCCAGTGCTTGGGGAGCTCCCATGGGGACAGCCAGGTTACGCAGTCTCTTGGCACCCCACTTTCCTACTAGTAGGATTGTTTGTGATACCTGGATCTCTCTTAAGAAGGGATTGAAGCATGAGTCACTTATATTGGCATCCTTTGCAAAAGAAGGAGGGGAAAACTTGGGGGCGAGTGGGGGGTGGGTGTTCTTCTATTTAACACAGACTGTTGCAAATACTATTAAAAAACCCCAAACATCTCCCAGAAGTGTTCAACAATCCTTTGCTCACCACCACTGTGGAAACAACCCACGTCTTCTTTCCCCAGAAAGCTTCCTTCCATCTCTCCTGGTTTTCAAAGAGCATTGCAGAGCCAAGATTACCTGGCTGTAGCCAAAAATTTCTAAGCACGCCTATAGGAAGAGATAAAGACCAGACTGCCTAATAACCCTCCCTTGCACTTTACCTCCCCTCACAGTGCTTTACAAACGCTGAAGCTGTTTATACAGATAAAGGCATTACAGGAGCCAACAGTGGATAAAGCTGTTGCTCTACATTTAGGGGCCCTGATGCTCACCTTGTTTCAAAGATCCGTTGGTTTGGGATGAAAAAATTTTCCCTACCCCCAGAAATGCAGGAACTTGCTGGCTCTGAACTTCACTTGGACTCTATTGGGTCTAGTTTCTATTTACACGGTGTCTCTAGCTAAGGGCTCTGCTTTCTTTTTTAAAAAAAAGAAAACAAAACAAAAAACAAACAACAAAAACTTGATGATACCTTTTTATTTCCCTCCCCCCTTGCCCCCATATTAAGTGATGACACTCGAGTGTGGGTTTAGGACATGCACCCCTCTTACTTTAAACATGTGTTGGGCCCCATTAGGAAGGCATTGGGAAATCTCTGCCTCCATAAAATGAGATTGTTTTTCACCTGTTCCTTTTTATTCTAGTTTTATGTGCACGGTATAAACCCCCTACATTTGCTCAAATGATTTTGTTTTTTTGTTTTTTTGTTTGTTTGCTTGGTTTTACATATTTTTTTCTTTGAGGATCAGACTGAGTGCTCAGAGCACTCTTAGAAGACACCCAGCTGCAGCATACAGGATGCCTTGCTTTGCTAACGCAAACTCCTGTACACTCGGGATGGCAGATAGAAGCGTGCAGAAAGAATGGCCAGTACTGGTTGGGGTACTGCCTTCTCAGGGTTGGACATGATCCACCAGGAAGTCTGTCTCGTTGTCGCTTTGTCTTTCTGATCTTCTTAGGATAAGTGGTACATGCTATATCCAACAGGAGTAGCATAGAGTCCAACGGGCGGGATAGGAAGGACAGGTCTGTGAAAAGGGTAGGATGTTCCATACAGTGAGGCAGCCTGGATGGGAGAGTTGATGGGGAAAGGGAGGCTGAACCCCGACGGCAACATGGGCTTCGCTGCCATTTTGAGCTTCTCTAGCTCAGCCTCCTGCAGTCTCTTGGCCTTGGCCCTTCGATTCTGGAACCAGATTTTGACCTGGGTCTCTGTGAGGTTGAGGGAGCTGGAGAACTCTGCTCTCTCGGCGATGGACAGATACTGCTTCTGGCGGAACTTGCGCTCCAGAGCCAGCAGTTGGGAAGTGGTGAATGGGGTTCGGGGCTTCCTATTCGTCTTGTGCTTCCTCAGGGTGCAGGCAGTGGGGCTCAGGTGTCCTGCAAGGAAGGGAAAGGCCGGTTATCACAAAAGCAGGGAGACCTGTGTGTTCTGGAATGATATGCTGTGGTTGAGGACTGGGGTGGGAATGGGGGGGTATCTGAAGAGAGAGTCCCATTAGGCAATACCCTCAAAACAGGGGATCCCTTTGCAAGTGACTCAGGAAATTTCTTCCTGGCCAAAGTGATGATCACAGGACTTCAGCAGATGTCCTGGGAAGTGAAATTTATGCTCAGTGATTTCAAAAGGACAGCTTGTAAGCAAACAGGGCACAAAGGATCCACAGGTACACACACAGCAGATTGCTTTAGGACCCACATCATAGGGGTCTAGAGCATACAAAGCAGCTGTCTTGGTAGCTGCAGAACTGGACAGAACTCCAACAAAGCACAAGACAAACACATAGACAAAAGCAGGAGATTCACAAAAGGACAGTGGTGCAAGAGACGAGAAGAGCCCAGCCCCACTCCAGGATTTCTCCACCAAGAGTAACAAGTCAATCCTATCTTTTTTTCTGACACCTGAAGAAGTGGGTCTGATAATTTTTGCGGTCTTGATAACTGGGTGTTTTTCTTGCTATTTCTTATCCACTTTAAATCAAGAGCAAATTTTAATTCTGCTTAACAACTTTTCTTTTCAAGAAGTATTTTCTGTTTTCAACAAGTATCAAAAAAAGAAGAAAGTGGTGCACCTGTTAGATTCAACATTTAGTTTTTACGACATTTGCTAATTAAAAAAACCCAACACATAGCCATAGCATCTGTAGCCAATACAAGTCAGGAAATCTACTACCTTTCATACTTGCCTTATGACCCCAACCAGGTTAGGCACATGTGCCCAGGATGGCACATAGCTGACTTGTCTCTAGATTAATTTTGCATTTCATTAATAATTTTGCAATCTTAAGAATAATACGGCTGACTTGAAAAGTCTAGCAGTTTGGCTGTGTTTCCATTCACTCCTGGGGCATATGACTAGCCACCCTGGCTCCTCAGCTTGATATAGAAAATGACACACAGGCTGCTCTGAAGAGGCTGCTAAATTTTGTACATGAGGTAGTGCCTAGTTCAAACACTTGTGTGTGTTTGCAGGTCGTGTGTTCTGAACCCTTTTCACTTTCCCCTTTTATTTTTTTTTTAATAAACTGAACCACGAAGCTGTGAATATCATGCAATTAAAATATTCATGAAGAAAGTGTTCTAAAGTTCAGAAAGGGGAGGGAGAAAACAACTACAGCAGAAAAAGTTATATTTCTCTTCTTACTGCTCTTATAGGTAATGAACGCGAAAAATAAAGTCCTCTTAGAAAACAACTCGTCAAATACCGTCTTATGATCACACGGGGGCATGTTAGTAATTAAGGTGCTCACGGTGACATTTGTTTCATTCCTAAAACGGCACTAAATTTTCACTACACTGAATCTACACTAAATACACCACAGTCACCCTGTTATTCCAGTCTCTCTTTTAAAACGCAACCTATTTCTATTCCCAGAGTGAAGCCCTCCAAGACACAGCTAACAGGGGCTCCTTCCAGGAGGGATGGGCTCTGCAAGGGCTACCGTCTCTCCGGGGATCGCTCCCGTCCCAGCGCCGTCCCCGGGTTAGCCCGACACCTCCCGGCCTTTGCCACGCTCAGGGGAAACCGTAAAAACGTGCTAATAAATTAAATCCCGGACAAGTATTTTCCCCGGAATACATCCAAACGGTCCCTGGCTTCTTCCCTCACCATCCCCCAAGTGACTGCCGAGCTCTGATAAGGAGCAGGGGCCGTCGCCACCGCAGATCCTGTAATTGCGTTTATCCCGTGTCAGTCCTCAAGCATTCCCTGCAGTGATTTGTTTCGCTGTTGTTTTTCTGTTTATCCTTCGTTTTATGGCCAGCGTTAGGCAAAAATCATCACTTGGCTATGCTTCCCTCCCCGTGTTGCTCAAAACCTAACATTTACAGCTTTTCCTTCAGTTCATTCAACCCGTAATATTAATAAATCGAGGATCTGTGTCTCATGTCAAAACCCGCCCCGGACAGAAGGGCTTTTTGCGGGAGAACCGCTCATTGCCTCTTGCTGTCACCCCGGCTCCGAGGGGCCCGAGACCCGGGAGGTGGGAAATCAGGATGATCGAGACTGAAGGACCTTCCCTTCCTTCGTCATCATTTTTTTCTCCCCAAATCCCGCTGAAATCACCTGAAGCGGACCTGAACTCCCTAGCTACTGAAGTCCTTTACAAAGCTATTTCGAAGACCTCACGAACTGCCGATTTTAACAGAGAAAGAGGAGGGATTTCGAAGAGAAAAAGAAGAGTACTGGGAGTAGATTAGGCCTTGTCTAAGTCTGGGGTTTAGGGCAGTGTTAGAGGCGGGGGTCTGGGTAGAAGCACACGTTTCTTTTCGTGGTTTTCCCGAACACTTGAGGGTACACGAAAATCGCAAACCAGAGCTGCGCAGGGAGTGACACGGTGCTTTCCTCCCGTCACCTCTCCCGGGCCCTTTCCCAGCACGTTAGAAATCAAATTAATTCGGGGTTGTCACGAAGGGAAGAAAGCGGCTGAAAGTCAAATCGAAGTGATTGTCCCCCCAAAAGAGGAGCTGGAATAGCACTAAAATTCCTTCTTGCGATATTAGATAACAGGGGCAAATTCTGCGAGGCTGCCCAGCTGAACAGTTCGTGTTCATAAAGTCATTAACTTAAATAAAGCAGAGCATTCAATTTGCATCAGGCAAGATAGGGATGCGTGGAGGAGAGCAGATCGATCTGCTAATGCAGGTGTACAGCCGCCAAGGCTCCGGGCGATGGGCAGGCAGAGCCTGGCACTGCCGGGATGCGCCTGTCACCTTTTCCTGAAGGTAGTTTTGGGGCTTTATATTTTTTAAATTAATTTTATTGTTGTTGTTGTTTTTAAAGGGAACTCAGCGAAAGCGAAATGCAGCTCAGCGCAGACACAGCAGCGCGGCTCAAACAGCAAAAGGGTTTAAGAAGTGACCTGTCACCTCCGGATCGCGTGTCCCTATAGCGGTGGGGACGGGGTCGGGAGAGATCGCAGGGGCTAAAGAGGTCAGGCCCAGCTCGGGAAACTTTGACAGGCTGCATGCAACGAGGCAGGGGGAAACAAACACCGTGCCAGGAGAGACCGCGCTGGTAGTCAGCGCGCAGAAAGCGCGCAAGGCTGGAAGGGACAATCCCCGAGTATTTAAGAGCGAGGAGACTGCTTGACAAGGTTTGGTGTAAGGGAGAAGGGAACAGGGAGAATTTCCAGTTCTGGTTGCAGAGGAATAACATAAACGGACGAACTGGCGGCCAGTGAGCCGTGTGTCGGGAAAGGGAGCTAGTCCGTGGTGGCTCCTGATCTTTCTGTGGTTTTAAAAGCATTAAAAGTATATGTATGTATATAAATATATGAAAAGATATATCTGTATAAATATACAAATATAACATATGTTACGAGATATGTAACATACATATAAAGGTCACACAAGTAGGTATAAATACATATATAAAATATAATATATATATGTATGTATCTAGCGTGCTCCTGGCGCCCGGGGAGCAGGGCAGCCGGGGGCCGGGGCTCGGAGCCCGGGGCCGG
>VZRW01010697.1:3001203-3011356 GCA_013398125.1 Aegotheles bennettii | reverse complement strand
CCGCGCCCCCGCCGCCCCGTCGGGTACCGCCGCTCCCAGCCCCGCCGGCCCGCCCGGAGCGGGGGCTGCCCAACCCCCGGCCGCGTCCCCTAGGAACGAGGGACATGGGGATGGGGGTGCGGGGTGCCGGACCCTCGCCCAGCGAAACGCCCTCGCGGAGAAACGCGGGTGCCTGTTCCGCGCCTCTCATTTTCACCCGAAAAGGGGATTTTTGTTTGCGTTTCCTCGGCAGCAGGACCCAAGTCGGGCTAAAAGCACTCTGCAGAGGTTAGATCTGTAATTATTATTTTTTTTCAGCTTCAATTACACACGTGATGAGTTTAATAAATTAGGGACATGCAGCCCTTAATTAAGAGGCATATCAAGCCGGTGCTATGAAAGCCATTCTCTCACTTTTTGACTTCCTACCAGTGGTATGAATAAAGAGTATCCTTTAGAAAGCATTTCTAATTACTGCGCGGATAAAAGCAAATACACATTGTTCTTTTCATAATTATTTTAATCTTACACCGGGTGTTACTTCATGCTGTGCCCGCAACTTTCGCTGTTTGTTTGGGTTTTTTTTAAGGCCCAGGAAATGCAGTGTTTGGAAGCCCTTTCGGTGTTACTTATAACCAAGGCTCTGAAAATCAAAATAATCTGGGAAAGGCATCAGTGCCTCTACCCAGGTCTGGGGCTGTGCGGTGCAGCTCCTCTCTCCATATCCTGATTCAGGGACTGCATGAACAGAGCTGCAGGCTTGGTCCTGGGCAGCTGAAGGACTCTGCTCCCTGCAGGTTTTTGGTTATAACCCTTCCACAAAATGTGCAGAATTTCACTAGTTCACCCTGTACTGAATTTGGACTCCTGACCTTCCTGCTAGCCCATGCAGCAGTCTTGAAAGTCCCCAAGTCCTGCTAACACAAATCCTGACTTCCCACTCCTTCTGCAGCCTGGGTGATTGTACCTTTTCCTGGGGAAAGCTGTTTGTTCCCTGTTCAGGAGCTGATTTGGGGTGAGGAATCAGTCTGATGTGGTTTTTCTTTGAGATGTGCTTTTCTGCCCAGATCAGGCCAGACAGTGTCTCGAGGAAGGGGCAGTATTGAGTGTACTGTGCTGGGCCTAAGGGTCCCTTTGGGCCCCTACAGCCCTGGTCATCCAACCCTCTCTGTCAGCCAACAAGTATCTGAGCCATCCCAGGCCTGATAGCATCTTGCCTGGTGCCACGGATGGCAAATTGGGACCGGGTCATGCTATTGCACTGTGGGAAGTCATGGGGGAGGACATGTACCAGAAGTCGTGTTACAAAACCCCACTCATCAGTAGGGCTAATAGTAGGGTTTGCACAGTCATTACTTATTGCTACCAGTGTTATTTCAGACTTCGATGGGTTAAGGATTAAAGCCAGGCCTGATCTGCAAAGAGATGTGATGCCTTTCACTGCCTCAGCCCAACCAACCTGATTGGGGCAACCTGCAACATTTCAAGGGCAAGAGAGCCCTGATTCAGGCTTTTTTTCAGGGGTGAAAATAGTAGTTGGTCGCACAAACTGATGCCTCTCTAGATGATCTTGTTATCCCTAGTTTATCACTTCTTCCTCAGAGAGCTCATCTCCTTGCTGGGAGATACTTGCAGGACTGCAATCAGTCATCTCCGGCCTTGCAAGCTCTCCTGCTGCAGTGGGGTTGAGTTTGTTCCTCTTCTCCACCCCCCATTCCTTCCTTTCCCTTCTCCATGCTTCCTGCACCGTGACAAGTAAATGAAAATTGATGGACATGCAGGAACAATGCATGTGTGTCAAGAACAATGCACCGCCCGTGGAAAGCCATTGTGGGGCTGCTGAAAATGCTACAGATAATTATACCACGCTCCCAAAGTCAATGCCCGCTGGAAGGGCGCCTGGGGAAGGAGATCTCTCAGGAGCACAGGTCATGGTGACACCGATCACGTCCCTTGGGTGCAGCTTCTCTTCCCAGCTGCCTGGCTGTGGCCTGGATGTGCAAGCTTACATGCCATCCCCATGGGCTTGGGGAGGCTTCTCTGCACTGTCATCCTTTGGGAGGCTGGAGGAAGGAGGGGGACCAAGGGACAAGCATCTCTCAGCAGTGTGAAGCTCAGAGCAGAAGTTGGCTCTTCCAGCCTGGTTTGGTTGGCTTTTGGGTGCCACAGGGAAGCCTGGGGTAGCAAAGCATGGCAGGGTTTGCACAGGGCTTTTGCCATCTTCAATGTTAGTCCATCGCGAGGTTGGAGCATTTTCTGTCTGAAGTGTGAACTTGGCGGTTTCTCTCCTCCCTCATCCCTCCCCTCCTCCATCCTCCTCCCATCACTTAAACACAGGAGAATGAAGCCCTGCACGACACCGAATGCAGGGACGGAAACCTCGCCGAGAGGGGGTTTGGAGAAATTTCTAGGAATTAAGGCTTTCCTCCCTTACCCAGGATCTCAGAGCCGCCGCCCAGCCTCAGACCAGCAGGGAATTCTCCCGGCCCGGGCAACCGACGTGAGTCCCGGGGCTTTCCCCTGCGCCGGTCTCCCCCCCCCCTCCGCGTCCCTGGGGAGACCCCGCTCCCGGAGAGGGCGGTCCCAAAGCCTCAGCCTCTGTTTCCCAGGCCGTGTGCCCCCAAGCCCGAGCCGCCGTCAGAAGCCGCTGCACGGAGCCCGGCCGCATCGCAAGGATGTCCAGGAAGCCCCTAAGCCCCCGGTGTCCCCCTGCACAACCTTTTACCCCCCGCCTCCGGCAGCATCAGCCCCCGTGAGCCCGGGCGGGGTCTGGGCGCCCCGGTCCTGGGGCTCTCAGCTGGAGTGGGACGGGGAGGGAGGGAGCGCAGGGGGAGGAGAGACTTTGCAGACAAACTGAGGCTGTTTTGCAGGCGCCAGGAGCGGGGAGATGAAAGGGAAGCTCCTGGGGGAAGTGGCTGTGCAGTTTGACCGGCTCCAGCAGCAGAAGCAGCGACGGCCCGTCCCGGCCAGCTCCGCCTCCCCCTCTCCCCCACCTCGCCGCGGGCTCCAGGCTGTCCCTCGGCCCACCTCCTCCTCGGCTTTCCCAGCCCGGGGGCGGAGGGAGGCGACGGACAGGCACTGCAGCGGCATCCTCACTCCCGTACCTGTCGGGCCGCGGGCAGCATCCCCGCCACGCAACGCCACAGCATCCTTAATCTGTGATAGCTGGTGCTGTGACTTGGACCGATTTGTCCAGCCCCCCCCGCCCCATTGGTGTAAATCAGGAGGAAGCCCACTCTCACCACTACACTAATGATGATCTGTGTCCCCAGCCCACGCAAAGCACCAGTCCGTGTCCTTTACGGATTACCCGCGGGGACAAAGCAACCGCGGACAGTGGGGAGCGCGTTTATTCTCCGGGAGGGACAACCCCACAAGCATTGCCAGTTCCTTTTATTCTCGATTTTGTTAATAAGCTGTTTACTAAAGAGAGGAGATTTTTTTAACTAGCAGCCGTGAGGCTGACGTGTGGAAGTCCTTTAAGAACGGAAGATAAGGCTCCCGGTTTGACTAGAAAGAAAGGCAGGAAAATGGAATCAGAGCGTGCATAAAACCTAAGTTTTATCCCGAAACTAGGTGTACTCCGAGGTAGTGTCTGATGTGCCAGATGCTGGGAGATTTTTGTCTCATCGCCTTGCTCCAGATGAAACCTGGAGCCAAGAGAAAGGCGTTGTAATAATGGATATTATGCATTTATCTCCAGACGCTAGAAAGGAATTAAACGGAGCTGAACATCAGAGCTGCCGAGGGATCAGGTCTGGTTACCGACGCTCCGACCTAGATCCTCCGCTTGAGTCTTTTGGACTCTGTTTCTGAAGCCGTTGTGCCTGGTGGCTGTTAGCTGCGGATCCCGTTCCTGGGCGGCTTGCGGAGGGAACCCTTCCCAGGAGCATCCTCCGGCCACTCCCGGGACACACGCACACACGTCCCGCGGTCTCGGGCAGGCTGCGCCCGGTGCCGGGGGGGCGGGAGGGCTCTGCCCGCCCTGCTCGGAGGGGCTCCCGGTGCGCGGGGAAGGTGGATGCGATGAAGCAAAATTACATTATATTCGGTGCGGGAAATGGGCAGTAAGTGCAATCACGCGTTATAATTGTCCTCTGTGTCACCCGACAATGGTTCCTATTTATCGCACCAGTGTCATCCACTCGCTAAGACAGTGAACGCACAATGAACCTAGATTATTGCATAATACGAGCGTCTCCTTTCTCACTCGCCGAGGGTTGTTCTCTCCCTCCCTCTACGCAGGTATTTCATTTACGATCAGATATTTATTCTGTTTGGCAAGAGGCAGGGGATAGTTGTGAGAGATCAGATGTCTCCCTGTTTAAAGCAGTTAACAGTTTTGCCCTTAAGGACTGAAAACGATTTTTTTTCCGAGGTAATAACTTTTAAAATAAACACATGGGAAAGCTTCGGGGGAGGAAAGCGCTGTTAGAGAAGATACATTTACATGCAGAAAACTCGCGATCAAGAGGATCGGATGAAGACTGATTTTTCGGAGGTGATGCACGGCCCCTCGCCGCTCAGAGGAGCGGGATTCCGGGGCTACCGGTTGCCGTATGCGGTGCCGGGGGCTCCCTCAGGTGACCCCGAACCCCAGAGTCCCGCTTTGTCCCGGAGACCAGGGTCAAATCCTGCTCCCCTCTAAGTGAGCGAGCCGGCACCTCGGAGGGTGCAGGATTGGGCCCCGAGGAGAGAAACCCTGGGCACCTGCTGGTGCTGTGTCGCTGGAAGCCGGGACCGTCCCGAGCCATCTCAGAGGGAAACCCCAAGTCCATCATCGAAAAATAACGTGGGAAAAACGCTTTTGGGTTTGGCCCCAGCCAAGTGCCGTGAGGTGCTCCCGGCCGGCCCGAAGCCCCTGCCCCGTCGGGGACCGCAGCGACGCATCCCCTGCTGCGGCGCCCCGAGGGCAGACGGCGCGGACACCCCAGGCTCCGCGGGTCNTTTTTTTTTTTTTTTTTTTTTTTTTTAAATAGGGCGAAAAAACGAGGATCCGTAACCTCAAAACATTTTTTTCCGGGTTCTGTCTTTCCGTTTGCAAACGGTTTCCATCGAACTTGCTGCAGTGAATTTTAATTATCGCACACACCTTCTTGCCTGTCCGGGTTATGAATACATCAAAATGATTCACCCCAACGCGGAAAATGATGTGTGGAGAGTTACAGACTACAAGCTCCTGCATTGACTTGATTTAAGTACCCGTTTATTCCCCGAGACTGCCTACGCACACCCATCTCCCCATAGAAACAAGCAGCTGAGTTTACTTTTATACGCGCATTTTACTTCTACTTGTCCATTTTAATACATATTCGTTTTTCGATGATTTGCCTGCTTCCTTCCACCAATCTAGTAAATACAGAGGGTATGTGAGATGGGAAATATACTGAATTATCCCGTGCTCAAACGGAGCTCCTATAAAAATCTCATTATTTATGCAGTACCTTCGCAGCGTGGAGATGTGTCCCACGCTTGATGCAATTCTCAAATTATAATTATCTGCTGTTAGTTATGTTTTTCCCACTTAGCTTCCCTTCTGTACTTTTCAAATGTCTCTCCAGCCCCCTGAATGATCGCAGCTTTTCGATAGTGCTGTTTGTCTCCCGTAGCTGCCCATCTCTTTTTGATTATCCAGGCTGATATAATAAACCAATCAATAAACCGCTTTTGAGTTACAATCTTAGATTTGGTACAAATTGATGGTGAGAGTGCCCGACTCCGTGAGATCATCTGGCTAATTTCTTTACTTCTTAAACGCCATTTCTTTAAAGAAACCTCAAATTTTAATCAGTTGCCCTTTTTTTAAAGAAGAAAATACTGAAATGAGATTAATGACGATTTTTATTTTTACTTGGTGGAATGAAGGCGAGGGACTGATCCATGCAGCATCCTGGTAAAGCTATTTGGGGGCTAGGTTTAGTTCTGCCCCATGGCTGAGACGAGAGATGCTCTCGATGGGACCCAGTCCCGTGCCGTCGGGGCAGCGATATCAGCTCAGCCTCCTCCGGTGCGCTCCCCCACGCGGGACGCCGGAGCCCTCGCGTGTCGCGCCTGCTGTCTTTGGCCAGCCGTGCTGGGAGTGAGCTCACAGCTAGCTGCTGCCAAACCCACGGGGTTCCCCGCAGGAATCTGGAAAGAGCTAAAATCCTCAGCCCAAGCGTGCTGTTACACTCAGCCCGGTCCAGCTCATTCCCGGCACTTTCCCACCCAGGGTGCGGGATGTGAGTGGGGTGGGCAGCGAGTGCCGGAGCGAGCACATTCCACTCCAGATTCCAGCCAGCCCTCCAAGGTTACAGGGATTTTTTTCCCCTTTCCTTTATTTAATTACATTCAGGGTTCTTTCACGGGGTTCGCAATTACTCTGATTGCATTTGAAGGTGATATTAACTCTGCAAAGAATGCCATCAGGGTCCTGGCAATGCTACGCAGGGGTGGGAAATTTATTTGGATGCTCCTAATTCCTCTGTAGATTGTATCGCCTCCCAAGTCCTTTTAAGAAGGGCAACAATTTTTATTTGTGTATATGAGTGTATTTGCACAGAAAGCTGTAATAAGCAAAGCAAATCATACTTTAGACTATAACAGATGTTGGAAGGATGTTCATTTAGCAAATGATGAAATTAGATCCATGCAACACTTTTTTTTCTAGCTTCATTTTGCACAGTCTCTCAGGGATCAGAGATGAGAAGAATCACTAACTCATCCAGTTTGCAGTCCTTCAATCCCTGTTAGTGTAGTTTTCCCTCTTTCTATACACTTATAGCAATAAAACCCCCACACTGTCTTTTTTCCATAAATTCCCCCTGGAAAACAACTCTCTTTTTAATGTAAGCACTATCTTTGCCTATGCACTTACAAAATACATTTTAAACAATTTCATTTATAGCCTCTAAGGTAAAAAAATTAAATAAATTCTTAAAGTCTAACTCAAGGTGGCTGCTTGCAGAGATTGTGGGGAGGGAGCACTTTCAGACGGGGTTTGCCATCAGGACACTGCAGTTTGTTACATGGGTTTTTGCTTCATGTAACAGATTGACTCACATTTTGTGTGCTTTTTATTAAAAGTCTGCATTTTCTTCTGACTGAACAATCCCAATTTGTTCCACTGGGAAGTTCCTTGGATAGTAACTCCCCACAGTTCCTCATTTGCAACAATCTCAGTTACTCTGCAGTCAAATCAAATTGTTTTTTCCACACTTGTTTTTTTTCAGTGGTGTGAACAAGACTGCTGTGCCTAGAGATGCTCTTGGTATTTAAGGATTTAGTTTGTAGCTGGACTCTGATGCTGTCAGCGGCTTGGCATTGGTCAGCTTCCACAATTGTGCTACATAACAATGTGATTCAAAATATTCCAGGATGCAGGCAACCAGCTCAGTCTTGATTTCCTGAGCAGCAGTGACAATGATGAAGAAACGTGGGAAACAGAGATTTGTACCAAGCAAAGACATTTTTGCAATGTCAGGGTGTTTGACCGTGATAATGGTGAGCTCTGGATATTTAAGGTTCAGTTAATAGAGGTTTTATTTCATTTGATTTACTCCAGATGGTTCTCAGCCACAACACAGAGATTTAGACAGCAACCAGAGCTCTAGCATGCAGGAGTATCTGAGTAATGAATTTTCATTTGGCCCACAACAGATAACAGCCTGGGCAATACTTGGATCTGCAGCAGTTTGGATTCCAGAGCCATACGCTGCACAGGGGGTGAGGAGAGGGTGAGGGAGGGGGCTGCTGCTCTTTACAGCAGAGTGAAAGCCAGATCCACACATGCCAAGAAAATAATCTTAAAGTTATGTTAACAGTTTTCTACATTGCAGAGGGATAAATCTCAAACTAACAGCAATCAGAACAGTTTAGTCAGCCTTGGTCTGCAGTGATAATATTGGCTCTGCTTCTCCATCATTATCAGTGGAGGTCCAACAAAGACAACCTTGTTATGACCTAACTCCACTTCAATTACAACTGGCCTAATCAGTCCAAGGTTTAAGATGTTAATTAAGGTTTTGCATGATCCAAAATTCCCACCAGATCTACTGGAGCATGACCAGTACCAGCTAAATTTGCATCACATCTCTATGCCAGTGTAGACAATAACAGAAAATTCATAGAATCATAGAATGGTTTGGGTTGGAAGGGACCTTAAAGATCATCCAGTTCCAGCCCTCCTGCCGTGGGCAGGGACACCTCCCCCTAGACCAGGTTGCTCCAAGCCCCATCCAACTTGGCCTTAAACACTGCCAGGGAGGGGCAGCCACAGCTTCTTTGGGCAATCTGGGTCAGTGTCTCACCATCCTCACAGCAAAGAATTTCTTCCTAATGTCTAACCTAAATCTCCCCTCTTTCAGTTTAAAGCCATTTCCCCTCATCATATCACTACATGCCTTTGTAAAAAGTCTCTCCCCAGCTTTCCTGTAGCCCCATCAGGTACTGGAAGGCTGCTATAAGTTCTCCCTGCAGATTTCTCTTCTCCAGGCTGAACAACTCCAACTCTCTCAGCCTAAAGTACCCTTTGTCTCTCTTCCATTTCCATTTGTGCTTTAAATCATATTTTTTCCTGTGGGTAAATACATCATTCACAGATATAAATTCTTAGTTTATTCAGTAAGATTTGTATTTCTTTGGTCATGTTTCAAATAGGTCAAGTTTAAGTATACCCATGATTACGGGAAAAAAGGGAAAATGCCTTGCCGTGAACATTTACCAGTTAGTAATAAAGGAGAAACTGGCAGGAGATCTTGGAGGTAACTGTTAATGGTATGATTACAGTTATTATTGGTGTAGTAGAATTCAAAGAGGATAAAGAACTAGGCAGATTATACTCAATAAATATGAAAGTTGCTGAGGCCTTCTGGGAAACACTGGAAGCTTTTCTCCGTAGCAACTATTTATTGCAAGTGTGACATTGTTGTTAGTGATTATCCTTTTGCCTCTCTTTTCTAGCAAAAAAGGCTAGCATGTAAAATCAGATTTTGGGGTGTGTGTGTGTGTATTTTCCTTTTGCAGATCAGTTTGCAGCAAAATGCAAAGTGTTCTCTTTTCAAGGTGGTGAATGCCAAGAAAAGCAGCTTCTGCAGGCTACAAACAGCACACAGCAAATCACGGGGTATAGGTGTCCTCAATTTACCTTCACCATTCCCACTAATGCTAGAATTCAAATGCAGAACATCACTGCAGGCATAGCTTGTGCTGCAGGGGCTGAAGGGTCCTAAAGAAATCAAAGGGCTCATTCTTGGTTTTACATTGGCCTTGGCATGGGAAGAAAAGCATATTAGAATAAGGTAGTAAATGCCCACATGAAATAAATCTTGTATAAAGCGGCATCTGCTGCTCCTCCCCTCAGATAATTGTCAGTGACCCCAGGAGGTTGCTGGAAATGGTCTATAACTGGTGCATGTTCTGCTCTGGCCATCCTTGATTGCAGCACAGTCCTGTATGCAAAGGTGTGCTGTGGCTTTACAGCTGGCTTTCCTCAGCCTGGCTACCTGCCCACAAGATGGGCAAGCGAGAAGGAGGAATGAGATGGCATGAGGAGCAGCAGCTACATCTGGAAGAAGGACAGTTTCACCCTCTCTCCCTAGTGCTCAGGATCTCTTCCAAGCAGCCCATGGCCAGGGAGCAGGCTGTCTCCCCACTCACCTCTGTTGCCCCCACGCTATCTTTAAACACTGCCTCCAGCCCTGGGCTTGATTCAGCAGATGCTGGAGTGCTGCCCAGGTGTGAAAGGAGAGGTTGTGAGCTCCCATTTTGCTTCTTCAGTGCCTCCCCTCCTGCTCCCAAGAGAAGCATCTGCCCTGTTTGTCTCCTGCCTTCATTGCAGCATGGTTTTGTAGCTTATGCTGGGTTGCTCTAACTTCCACCAAAGTGCTGGCTTCACAATACGAGGAGCAGAATGGTTGCTTCCAAGTCTTCAGACCTAATTCCACTTCTTTTCCCTTCAACAGTTTTTCTTCAGTCCTTCTGTTAGGCTATTACATAGTGTATGAGTGGTGTAGGTTGTCCACTGTTAGAGCAGAGGGGTAATGCTGGCACAGAACCTACAGAGATGAGGAAAGAAGAGAATTTTCTAACCACTGCAAAGTTTGTGTCTCTGTCAGAAAGGCAAATCAACTCTTGTATTTTATTTTATTTTATTTTATTTTATTTTATTTTATTTATTGTATTTTATTTATTTTAT
>VZRW01010697.1:2823472-3001153 GCA_013398125.1 Aegotheles bennettii | reverse complement strand
ATTTTATTTTTAGGTAAAGTTTTCCAACAACAACATAAAAAGGCAGGAGAAACATGAGATCATCCAGTGTTGGATTTGAGAGAGACAGACACTCCTTCATGTGTGTATGCTCCTGCTAGCTCTGTGCAATCTTTAGGGAGAAGCATAAATACTGAGTAATTTTATTAACTGGCTCTTCTGTGGGCTTGTTCAGGCCAAATTGGGATTTGGTAAAACAAACAAACAGCATCTTTCTTTTTTGAAATCAAGAATGTAAGAAAGTATAAACAGGGGGATATTAAGTTTTCCAATTAAAAGAATCATCTTATATAATTAAAATCACCACCACCACCTCCCAAATTCTGTGGTGCCAGGAATGAAAAAAGTATAAATGTAAATAACAGTAACTTTTTAAATTCCACAATCCAAGCAAAAGGAATGGCTTGATGCAAGAAAAAAAAATCAGAAAGAAAAAAAAATCAGAAAAAAAAAAAGTGATGACCAAAATTCTGTTTTCTTGAGTGTAGGTGTTAGTAATAGCTTAAGAAGAAATGTTTATAGTTTTAGACTGTTGTTGTTCCACTGAAGTTTCTGGATTGGTAAAATGGAGATCTGAAAAAAGTCGGATCACCAATTAAATGGGAAAAAATTAGTTGCATTTAAAGGGGAATACCACAAGCTGATAACAGTTTTTTCAGCCCTAAAATTTACTCTGCATATCCAGAGTAATGTGTTTTTGGTATCTCTGGGGCAATGTCTGGAAAATCATTTGCTGCTCTCTGAAAACATTTATTATCTATGTTCAAGGTAACTGATGAGTTAAAAGATGGATAGTGCCAGGGTTTCTTTGGTTACTTCCAAACAAACTCTCTTTAAATTCTCCAAATTATATCTTCATCAGACAATAGCATATGAACCCCTGAGATTTGATCCCAAACATTTTTTTTAAAGTGTGTGTTTACATCTCTCTCTATACACACATATATAGCAACTACATAGGAGAGAATCTCTGCTGCTGAGATCTCAAATAATTTCTAAAATTATACAGTCTTAAATTAAAAGCTGGTTAACACAAAGACAAGAGCATAAAACCATTATTGTCTAACCTTATTTTTATAAATCAGTGGTTGAAACAGAAACTAAGCTGTAGAGCTCTGACTTCCATTTGATTGAATGACTTTTGAATCACATTTCCCACATCCAAAGCTTGAGCTGTCTAAGTTAGTTGCAATTTGCATTTTAAGTCAAAGGAAATGCAATATCCAGTCAAATATATATTTCAATTGAAGTTGGTTGATTCAGTCTTGCCTCTCGTAAGTGCTTTGAGCCAGCAGAATTCTCCACGGAGTTTGCAGGAGTGGTATTTAACTTGCATCATATGTGGCAAATTGCTCGGTGCAATTTAAGCAATATTAACCTAAAGGGAAAAGAAAGGTCTGTCACTTAATTCTGAGCTGACTCCTTCATACAACGTCGTAATTGGTAACTTTGCTTTCATCCTCCTCTCATTTGTTTTGTCATGTTTGACAACATACACATTTGAAAATTAATGGGTTAATCACCCTGCATAATGGCTTTATACCAAATGCCGAAAGGATCTTCCTGGATTTTGTTTGCAAGTTTGAATAAGCATCTTCATTTGCAGTGCTGGGAGAACACTTTTATGGAGCAGGCTGGTTTCAGGAAGGAGAGCTACTTCTTTTTCAAATTCTGCAAATGCTGAAAACAAGCTTTCATTTTGGATTTTGCATTTCTTTTAACAACAAAATCAGTCAGCACCTATATGTCTATTCACTTCATTGAGTTTGTTCTCCTTTAAAAATAAGAATTTTTAGTTACTTTAGTTACAGAGATGGATTCAAACACACAATTTAACATGCACTGTGCTTTTTTTTTTTTGAAGTATCAAATATGACTTTCCAACATGTTTCTAAACATAGTTTTTTAAAAAGTGAGATTAAAACATTCAAACAGTTTTGAAAAAAAATCCCAACCAGTCACAAAACCTGGTATTTTGATGCTGAAAAAAGGGGCATTATTTTAACAAATATTCAATTTTGAAAATTTCCAAGTAGCTCAGTGCAGCATTTTTATAAAACCTGTAGCACCTTGTGCTGACTGACAGGGCACAAGCTTCTGGAAACATCTAATTGTAGCTCTTCAGGCTCGGTAGCTTATCACAACCATTTGAATAGTCACTCTTATACAAATAGAGGAGTAATGTGATACCCAGCCTTACACCCTCAAACCATAAAGTAAACTTGTTTTTCCATGAAGCAATTAGAAGGATACATTTAGACATATCCTTAAAATAAACAACATAAGCATATCTGAAAACATTATTTAATGTTGTAACTTGTGGGTTCTTAAAATGACAGTTTACAGTTACTGAAATACCAAAGAAAATATTGATCAAGATGTGCAAGGAACATACATGGGAAAGTCAGGGTCATGACCAGAGGGATGAAGGAATTTCTATTCTAACCCTGATTTTGCACAGTGATTCCCCTTCTCTGGTTTACAACCCAGGAGGGGGTAAGTGTCACAATACAGGAAAACTCCCCAGTATCTCCCATGCCTTCAGGCCCTGGCATATTTAATTGCCTGTTCATATACTATGCAGAAATATTATTTTTGTTAATTCATTCATATAAAAAAAATCTCCAGGTGCCATATATCTGTTATAAAGGAAATCACCTCATGATCTTATACTGTTTAATTCTGAGTTTTGACTGATTTACTCCAGGAATCCATTGCTGCCCTTACAGCCCAACTAAGTCCCCATTGAAGCACCAGGAGTCCCTGGAAGCAGTAGTGGCAGCAGCTGGTGTTTGGGTCCTTGACGATAATGACACCTATCCCTGACACCTCTAGAGCTAAGGAAGCACACGCCACTTGTATTTTTCCAATGGTCTCTTAGCCAGAATTAATTTGGGGTCCAGCCCTGCAGTGATGAGTGTCTTCTCCAGGAAGTATCAGGTGTCCACGTTGCAGACTTGGCAACTGGCTGTAAAAGTCCTGATCCTAACCTGAGGAGACGAACAGGAATAAATTGCTGCTGCATATGGAGCTATTGCCCTGGGTCTGCAAACCTCAAGGCATGACCCTTTACTATATCAGCATCTCCTGCTCTTGTTTCTTCCATCCCCTCGGTGAAGGTCATGTTCGCTGTTCAAAGAAACAAATGCAAAGCGGGTAAAATCTGCTTTGAAATTTAAAGATAAGCTTCAAAAAGGCAAAGTATCTCAGCCCATTTATTATACCTCTCTATCCAATGAGACAGCATTTCCACCTCCTTAAACCACTATTTTTTTGCTTGCTTATTTGTCTTTTTCTCAAGAATTTTCAGATGCCAGTGTAACCACAGTTCTCCTGTCAGAACTGCTGCACTGAAACATCTTTCAGTGGACCCAGTGTACCCTGTAGTTTCTGGAGTTTATAACACAGCCATAAAAAATTGCTCAAGGCTGAATCTTGGTGTATTAAGTGTCATCACAGAGGTAATTGCTTTTCTTTAAACACCTAGGAAAAAAATAAGCAAAACAAAGCCAGCATTTGAAGTTGCCAAAAGGCTATCATGTCCAAACACCTACACTTCCACAGAAGGTTTTCTTGGCTTTTATTCTAGTCTTTCTTTGCATTTTTTTTTCCTCTCAGCTGCTTTTGCAATTGAATGTAAGCACCAGAAAACAAGCAAGGTTATTAACCCACAAAAATGTGTCCATTTAGCAAAATGTTAGGAAACACAATGTCTAGGACAACGTGTCCTTATTACACCGTTTTCTAACACAACAATCTCTCAGCTATTAGAGGAATGAGAAAAGCATGGGACTGAGGTTTGAATATGGTTCTTTTATTTATCCATTGTCAGCTCTGACAACAGAAATACTCTAATTTAGTTTATTTATTTAGTCCTCCAAACTTTGTTACATGTCAATAAATTCAGATTTACACAGATTAGGTCCTGAAATAAAAAGAGGACAGGGCCACACTAGATTTTCAGTAGCAGTTTGTTGTCCCCCTGCCACAGAAACCTGAAAAAATTAGGGGGTGAGTCACTCCCAAAAAGTGCTCCGGGTTCCTAATTCTGAAAAAGTTTTTCTAACACTCTCAGCTAGTCTGAGAGATCCTGACTTTTAATTTGCACAATTTGTACAAAAGAATCTTCAGTTCAAAGGTTACTTTGGCTATTTGGATATTATGAGCTGAAATTGGAGGATTATGAATTAAAAAAAACCACCCTAAAACAAATAAAACAACTCCCAGACAAACAAAATAGTAAATATGTAGTAACCAAGTCAACCATTTTTCTAGTATGTATTCCTGGTGTGAATTTCACCATTCCCAATAGTCCTTTGGTTATGGTTTTAGACTTCTCAATTTTTTTTCAGGAACCAGCCAGTCATTTCACAAACTGTTGTTGTGAAGTGTTTTGAGCAGCTGAATGACCCCTCTGTACTCTCTGCAGCCCATGTTAATCCGTCATGTTCTGGTTAATTTTGCGTGGCTGTCACTTTTCAAGTGTGTTTGGGTAATGCTACTGTGTAGCTGACCTGTCACTTAATAATCTCTCTAAGCTTGCCCAGTTTCTCCCACCCGAGCTGGAGCTCTGGCTGTCTCGGTTGTGCCATTGCACTGCAATAGCCCGGAGCGTGGTGCCAGCATTTCATCCTGCCTTAGTGATAGATATACTGCTGTCTTTAATTAATTTCTTTTAGTATGTAAGAGTTTCTGAGTTGAGCAATATGATGGTAGTAAATAAAGTGGATCTCTGTCCATAACTTTTAGACCATGTTTTTGAGCATTAGATTTGGGTGTTAGACGCAAAGAGGGGCATGGCAGCTGTCATCTCCTGCTGGTGAGGGCTTCCGAGCGCATTGCTCCTGCTGCTGCTGGCTCTTGCACTGCTCCTGTTTTCCCTAGGACCTCCTACAAGTGTAAGAGCTCCCTCTAGACCCCTCTCAATCCAGCCTGGGCCTCTCTAGCATTGCTCTTGCCACATTTGCCATGGTTGTTTGTCTTTTCCAATCCTTAAGAGATGGAGTCGTGGCTCAGGAATGAACACCACATCAAAAAGGTACACATGAAACCAATAGAGTTCTTTCCAAGAACGCTGCACGCTTGAATACAACCCTAAACACTCATACCAATTAACATGCATATTCCAGCATTTCCCATAACTAAGTAAGAACGTCTTAGTCTGTCAGCACTTCAGGAAATTTCATCACCTCACTGTCCACTTCTTTCTGCAACTCATTAAAAAACCCAACACATTAAATCTCGCTGCTCTGCAGCTCTGACAGGAGAACAATCCCTGGGTTTGTCTTTCCTTTGCTCTGGGGGTTACAGTGTACCAACTGCTACTTGGCAGTTTTAAGGCAAGAAGATACTTTCTCCCTTGTCTCAAAATTGAGATTTGCTTTCTATAGCTGCCCGTTAAGGCAAAGTCTTATATAAAGTCTTCTGAAAACCCACCAAATGCTTCTCTGCCCCAAAATAAATGATCTCTATTCAAATACATTTGTTTACCATGACCTACATTTTAATTTCTCGTGAAGAAATATTCTCAGTTAATACACCCATCTGGCCAAGTACCAAGATTACACCACATCGAAGCTATGTCCATGGTTCAGATAAATCAATAGTACAGACGGTGGAGCCAGGGGATTTTCTGTAGCAGCACAGTGCAGAGGATGGGGAAGCTCTGCAGATGGCTCATGAGCCGCAAAGCTGAAGTCTCTGAGGAGTGTTTTGATGGAGGGCCAGAGGCAAACAAGAAACCCTGTTACATTTCAGGAGGCAATCAAGGATTTCAGGATAGGCTGTACTTTCATAAGCAGATAGGTAGGTGGGAAGGAAAGCTAATTTTGTGGTTAACGCTGTGTACTCTCCCACAGGAAACATGGGTGAATTTTTAAGCCCTGGACATTGTCTCTTGCTTTTAGTAAGTCCTATGACCCCTCTGGGCCTGGCACTGCCATGTATGAAATGGGAACAGTTGTATTTTCTTCCTTCTACTCTTTGTCTACCAATCCCCTGCCTGTTTATTTTAGCCATTATATGTTTGTACAGTACTTAGCACAATGAGATCCTGTTCTTGTCTGAGACCTCAGAGAACTCTATAACACAAAGGTCGAGTTAATGAGAGAGATAATAAACCTCACTGGAAAAAAAATAAAAGAAAAAAAGAATTCTTGTCATTTTTGTTGAAATTCCAATAACGGCCAGCTCTGAGCGACTAAACCCCAGGTGACTCATAGAGCAAGGAAAACATGCAGCAAGTTTTTCACAGTTGGCCTCCTAACATGTTGTGTTTCGGTTTATGTTTTCTTTTGTTTTGTTTTGTTTTTTAAACAGCAGCAGCAGCCCACTTTCCAAAGATCTCAAGTCCTCAGCTTTCTGAAAGGGGAAAAGAAAAAGACACCCTTTTTAGCGTAATCTGACACTTCCAATTCCTGACATTAAGCTTTTTTTCTTTTTGGGGTTATTTGACATTCTGCTAGTGCTTCTGAGATGAATAATGCAAGATAAGTGTTTTCATCTCACGACACAGAAGTCGGTGTTGCACCCTAGTAAAACATGACGTTTCTTGCAGGGACGAGTCTCCCACCTTTGCATGGTTTGGAATTGGCCAGCCGTTGAGATCCCCCTCCGGCAGGTTTTCTCATCCTTTGTTGGGAGCAAGTTTTGACAACAGCAATGCTAATTGATTAAACGTTCTAATCAGAGATTACAGCTAAAAGAGAGATAACATTTTTATTTCATTGTGTCTCTGAGAACATTAGCCTGTAAGGATCTCGCCACTTTGGCTCTGGAACTGTATCAAGCTATATTAATCGACCTGCATCCCCCGCTCCTTTTTTTGTACTGAATCCTTGAGGTCAGGTATTTAAAAATCTCATTCAGTATTTGTAATACATCTTTCATTAGCATTCATGTGAGGGGAAGTCTCTTTAAAAAAACTTTTGCAATTTTTATATCCCTTCTTCTTTGGTAATTTTAACATCTAAAGCCCACTGGCATTCACAGTAGGTGTTTGGAAGAGTAAACAGTGTAATTGGAGAAAATTACATAGGTTAAGCTATGGCTAAGGTATTGGTGGTGAAAGGGGCTATGTCTGGAGTTAGAATTTTCACAATTATTTGACTTACATATGTACAGGTTGGCAGAATACGGAAGTGAGATGAAAGGATCATCCTGTGCTGAGACGTAACAGAATACTCTTAACTAATGTGTGGCAGTTAATTTGTCAAATTTATTCTTCAAAACCTTTCCAAGGACTATAAAAATCAGGTGTGTTATAGGCTTCCAATAATGTTTAGAAAATGAATGTTTCCAAATCATGTTCCCTAACAGGGCACTTGCAGAATCAACAAGCTGATCTCTACATCACCTTTAATAAACACAAAACAAAACAAATCACACACAAACACACAAAAAAAACCCAAACAAAAAATCCAACTATGATGTATTTTTCTATGCATAAAGAACTGACCATTAAGATTTTGGGGTTTTACTAATTTTTTTAAGAATCGATGCTACTTATGGAAGTGCAGTTTGCAGATAGAACTGGTTTCCTCCCGTCTTGTGAATAATTTACTTTATTAGTTTCACAGTAAAATATTTGAATTAAGTGAAATTTGTAGGGTTTCATTAACATAATTAGGTGGTCAGCAGTGGCTGATACTCAGATTGGTTTTTAGATACCAATACTGCTAGTCATATAATACTGTCATTTTTGTAATTTAACCCAGCCATCAGCCTTCCCTTCTCTTAAGAAAGGGTCAAGATTAGATGATTAGAGAAAATCTTGTAGTCCAAGTATGTTAGCGTGGAAACTCTTCAGGAATGTAAGAAGGCAGAAGAGAAACATAAAAATATGCTTTTGAATAGGAAGAGTAATACCAGGGCCAGATTTTGATCTTTATTAGAGTAGTGTAAATCTGGAGTAGCTCCACAGACCTCAGTTCAGCTGCTTTCACCTTGCAGCAGATTACAGATACACAATGTAAATCACCAGAGAGATAGCTTTGTATCCTTGTGAGATGGGTTGTAAATATATACAGATATTTATGCAAACATATGTGGCATGAAAACTTCCCAATGGTTGTTTTTATATGAACATGTCCAATGTTGTTTAATGCAACCGCCAACTCTGATGCCTCTACACCGACATCTTCACCCCCTTGACCTCAGAGGCTGCACAATTCTACTACTTTGTCAACTTTCAGGTAATAGCAAAGGGATTTGTGGCAGATTTTTTTCCCTATAACAGTGCTAGGAGAGAATGCCTGCTGTACCTAAGCAAAAGATCAAGCAAAGCACTAGATGTATAAACTACATGTGAAATGAAGATGCTGGTGTCATTCCTACTGATGAATTATTTTCATTCTTTTCTGCCAGGTGATCAGAAAGAAATCAAGCCCAGTGTTTGATCTCTGTGCTCCCATGTGCTGACTCTAGTGATAATTCACACTAGTTTTTAATTTTTAATAAGTTTCCCCATCCCGTGTTCTGAGCGTGGAGCTCCTTAAGGAACTCCAGTGACTGAAGGTTTCTCCTCCCGATCGCAGCTGCTCTCTCCCCCTGCAGCTGTATCAGGTGGCCCAGAGCACGGGCATCCTGCTGCCCCCAGTGGCTACTGCTACTGCAACGCATCTGAGATTCGAAGCAGATGAGCTAGTACAAACCAATTTGGTACATGCACAGCGAGAGCCAAGAAGAGACCTTGTATAGATTATTAAGATAAATTTAAAAATTAATGTTGTTTCCCCAGATTTGAGATATTTGCTTTCCTGAAAGCTTTTCTGTGTCTCAAGCTGCTATTGTCTGTAAGGAAGAGGAGCTACTGCCCAAAGATCATGTACCTGCATGAACACTTTCATTATTTTTCCATTTCTGCTGTGTCCTGGAAGCAGATATCCAGTGGACCAGAAGCCCCACCTCCCTCCTCTTTTTCTGTTTCTCTGTTTGCTAGGAAGGACCCAATATTTGATGATACTTTATTTTTTTGCTGTCTGCTGCAGCAAACAATATTTATTTTTTGCTTCTCCAGACAGTTCTTCTGCTCATAGGACAAGTTTTGTCCTGAGGACTATATGGGTCTGCTGCAGGACAGGTGACTGCAACTGATACTCATCTGGTTTCCTTTCTCACTCTTTTAACCTAAGTCATATGATGGATTCAGAGAGGGTGTAGAAAGAAACCGAAGCAGAAAGTGCCCCCATTAGCTGCCAGCTTGTTACCCAAAGCCTCACTGGTGTTCAGGGCATTACAGGAGATCTCCTGCAGACGGGCAGCACTGATGGATGTTCCATAGCTGGTTTGATGGAAAACACTGAGAATCTGTGAGATTGGGTTCTCTTGGGAATGTGGTTGTGATTAACTTTTCCTTGTAATTTCCTCAGTTTCATTAGATTTGGCAACTCATATGCTTTAGTTTGGGCTATTTGCCTCTGTAAACATGTTGGGAAGAGAAGATATTACCTTGGAAAAGAATAATAATTTTTTTTCCTTCTATCTCTGATTTAGATTTGTGACCTCTGTTAATAATCATATGTGGAGATCTCCTCTGTTTTCTCTGGAGGCCTCTGCTTTGGGTCCACTGGTTACACAGGACACAGAAGTCATGCTGCAGAAATTGAAATAGACAGCATATTGAGAAACTGTTGTGGCAGGGCAGCTGAGAATTTTGAAGGAGAAGCTGCTTCATTCTCATATGATATCTCTTTTCTAAAAGCTTCATCAAACCACACCACTTAAAGTTACGTAGAGATGAGTAATGCCTTTGACTTACCACTGATCTAAAGTTCACAGCATTTACACAGAAAACCCATTAGTATCCTTTGTCCTGTGGCTGGGAGAACCTGTCCATACAGTTCAGATGTTCTGTGTTATTAGTAACAAATAGTAATAATGATAATGTAGACAAAAGGGAGGTAGTAGGAACATTTTTGTCTCTATAGTAAAGGCAAATTGTGCAGAGGAAGCTCTCTGCTCTGCAACCTATAGCAAATCCTGGTAGAGCTATTCTGTCCTCCTGAAAGTTCATTTATTTTTTCATTTTTGCATCTTTTTTTCCCCAGGCAAGAGAAATGCTTTTTGGTTTTGGTTTTTTTTTATCACTTCTGATTAATGGCCTTCTCAGTCCCCTCCCACCCTCTTTGAGTTTTTCATTTTAATGGCACACAGCTCAGATTTTCTTTTTCCTAGGGGAAATAAGACTGTTCTTGGAAGCTACCTCCACACCATTTGTGCAGAGTATTTTCTAGGGTGAGCTAAGGGCAAAATCTCCACAATATTATTGCACCAGGTTTGTCATCTCACATTTCATAAATCCTTGAAAATAAGCTCCTGAAAAGCAGGGATAAAGTGACATTTGGGAATGGAGTAAAATCACAACCTAAATGTGAACTCCAGCAATGGTTGGGAGTTGGGTTACCAGCTCCTCCGTCTGTTTAGAATGGCTTAGAGCTGGGTCGGAGCTGTTTGCTTAGCCCTGTTACAAACATAAGGGTTGAACTCCTGGCCCTCTCCCTCATAAATAAACTGGTGTCCAGGCTAATGTCAGATGCCCATCTTTTCTTGAAGTGACATCTACAGCTCACATCCGAAAAAATCTCTGGGGTGAAGAGGGTTAAGAAACATAAATCTTGGAAAACAGTTTATTAATACTGCAATAGAAGCTCATGCCTATGAAAGTCAGCAGGATGGATTAGGCTGCCTGTGTGTACAGTAAGGGAGGTTTTTTCCCTTCCTCCCCTCCTGCTCCTTTTTAATTAGAAGCAGATTTGGAAAGTGGGGCTTTCCTGAATAATCAGCCACAGTAAACCTTTAATCTCAGTCACCTCCATGAGAAAAGAATAAGAAATTGATGTGCAGAAAGAGGAGAGACACAAATGGAGGGAATGACAAGGGAAGGACAGGTCACTGAATTTGCCCTTTTAAGACTATTATTATTTGGCATATGTGGATGTGTCAATGGCTTGTACACTTCAAAAAGCCTTTCTCTGAAGTATTCTCCATTGTAAGATATCAGGAACCAGAGTGCATGGATGCAGAACCACAGATGTAGAGCTGGCTGAAACCTTTTCCTATAAAAATCATCCATGTGTGGTTTGGATTTTATTCGTTTCCCAGGACATGAGCAATTTTTGATTCACACAATTGGCGGTATCTGTCAATTTCTCTTCTCAAAACAAAAAAAATATTAAAAAAAAGGGTCCCAGAGAGAAAAGAGGCATGAGCAGCTCTGAGTGCTGGGCTGGGTCCGGAACAGCCATGTTCCAGATCCTGCCGCTGGTCTGGGGGCAATCTGGGCTGAGTAACATCACTGCGTGGGACCACAGCTAGCTGTAAACCAGGGCTAATGATAACTGAAACCTTCTGTAAAGCACCTGGAGATCTGGCAGAAAAAAATGGTATAGAAAAGCTTGGTAGCTGTATTACTCTGTGGCTCTGGTCTATGCAGATGGACGCCTGCCTTGGTACGGATGTCTTGTTTGTTTTTCCCACCCTCAGCAGTGCTCTGGCAAGACATCTGTGTCCCTCTTAACTCTGCCTTTGAATTGCACCTTCAGGGCTTCACCAGAATTAAAACTATGCTTGTTAGTAGGCCAATGGGTTTTTAGATGTTGTATTCCATCCCAAAGTGTGGTCTCTGTAAGCCTGGCCTGCTTGATCCTGCTACTCCATAAATTGCAGCAAATCTGACTCTGGGAAAGCCTAGAATAACCCAAAGAATCCAATTAGCCCAGATTTTTCAAATGGCTGGAAATTGTTTGAGCAGAAATATAAAGGATATCTCTTATCATGGTAACTTTTAAATTTTTTGCTTATCCTCTGTCCATTTAGCTGTAAATTTGTTCTTGACAGACAACCTAGAGGACAGACAACCCTCTGGGTTAACTTCTTTGGAGTGTTGATAAAGTAGA
Source organism: Aegotheles bennettii (assembly GCA_013398125.1). Classification (NCBI taxonomy): domain Eukaryota; kingdom Metazoa; phylum Chordata; class Aves; order Caprimulgiformes; family Aegothelidae; genus Aegotheles; species Aegotheles bennettii. The sequence continues at coordinate 2,989,241 of VZRW01010697.1, read as the reverse complement.
TGTTTGTGGTATGGACTTCTTCAGTCTTTAATGCCATCTTTTCTTCCCCTGGGACCTGCTGAATTTGTCATTTCGCTGCAGGCAGCATTTCTTATATATTCATGTGGATAACTTGTTTTTCAGCCTGCATGAATCCCCCAAGCTCCTCTGACAGCAGTGGATGAGCACTGCTTTTTGCAGACCCAGTGTCATGCTGTCCTGTTCTTTCACATGCTAAATAATTGACTTATTAAGCACAACATTTTGCAGAAATGAACTGATGATGAGCTGCCACAGGAAGCCTCCTATGTGGAAGTTCAGGCCTGTTGACACAGACGGTAGAAGTCCAATGAGGCACACATTAGCACCAGAACTGGCAATGAAACAAAACTGGTTTTGAACCCTACTTCAATCATTTCCACCTGGAAACCCCCCAAAGCCAATAAAGCAAATATGTTAATATGATTAGCTTGAAACAATCCAAGAAAATGGTTTGTGTATACCTCTTGGCACAGCTTTTGACAAGTATATAAGATAAGTCAGAATAAATTTACTTTAGTGAACGGGTATGAAGTGCTCAATTTACTCAGATGCTGGATTGCATCTGACTACAGGTAAGGAAAAATAGTTTCTGTTCTGTACTAACTTTATGATTGTGAACTGGGAGAAGGTGGGGGCAGAAAAAGAAAGGTCATTTTTTACTCAGTTTGTCCACAAGAAATACTCTTCATTTATTCACGTAGACCTGATAAGTGGCTCATAAAACAAACCCATAAAGAGACAAAAATTACTCGTGTGGAATTAAATTACTCATCATTAGTAGCAACTGATTCTTCTAGATTAGGACTAAACTGTGATTTCTTACCTCAAAAACCGCTTTTCATCTCTAGACATCAAAGTATGCAGTACTTTTGAATAAATGCTGGTGGGGCTTTTGAAAAGAAGAGGCAGACACAGTACAGAAATGAAGAGCCGTTTGTTTCTCTCAGGGTTATCTTCTAAGATAGACAAAGAACCACCACTTGAACTCATCTGACTCGACTGCAGCCCCATGCTTGCTCCCTTCTGACAGTGTTTTCCCCTCTTTCCTAAATAGCCTGGGAAGAGGAAAAATTATTTCCTACTCACATACCCCCTACATATTTTTCTCATACCCCTTCCCTCCCTCCTCACTTTTGCAGGGCAAAAAACCCTTATGATGGGAGACTATGGCCACACAATTTGCTTCTCATTTCTTCCAGTTTTCACCTGAAAACCAAACACTACTTGTCATCTGAGAAGTACCAAAACTTTTCTAGACAAAACTGTTTGTATGAGATTTCACAGCTAAGTTTTGAAGGTCTGAAGTGGATAAGCTTCTCAACTCGCAGAAATTTGACTCTAGTATTTGTACTACAGGTTTTTTTTGAAGTTTCTCAGCCTGTAAGGAGCTTTGAAATGAATGAGGGCTTGCACTGTAGCTCTGTAAGGTGTCTTTTATTCAATTAGAGTATGTACCATGTTAACATTCTTCAGTGTTGTCATAATTCACCTTTCTTTTTTTTTTTCAGTGAGAATTAACTTGTCAACTGTGAAGAAGCTTAGAATTTGTTCATAAATCATCTTGCTGCAGGCTGAAATTTGACACACTGTAGGTAAACACATTTTCTCTGGAAAAAAATGACAAATATATTATTACCATTTTCCCCCTTTAGAACAGTGTCTCTGATGTCTCCAGTTTATGACCAAACAAAATTTTCTCCAAATTACGTTACGCTGTATTATTACATTGTTAAGGTAAGTGATCACCATGAGGCTGAGAACTGCAGCCAGATCAATAGTGGGAGAATTTCAAAATTTGGCAAAGGATTAATTTTCAATTCAGATTTCTGCTTTGCACTTGCATCAAGCTGTCTCTCCTTCTCACGTTTGTGCATGTGAAGCTACAGGATTTTCAAGATTATGACCTGACCTTGTAAACCCTCCAGTCATTGGTGAGCTCTGTTCCTGGGGAGAGCTGGCTGGATTCACTCTGGAGAGGCTACAGAACAATTCCCTCTCTTGTATTTCGAATGTGCCTCACTGTGCCACCGCTGCTGATTTGCTACTGAGGCTGAAAATTTTTGACAAGTGACTCCCCACTGCTCCAGCAACATGTTACATTTGATCGTGGAGTCCTAGAGGGTTTTTAGCAAGCAATTAGGAGGTGGATGTGAAAATAATTTGTATGTTTGTCTGTTTGTTGTTTGTCTCCAGCTCTTCTATAATCTGTTTCCTCCCTTCCGCTGTGGGCAGGAGGGGCCAAAGAAATGTGGCTGTGGTCCCTCTGGGAAGGTTGGGCTTCAGCTAGGAGGTACTTGCCCTGGGTCTTCTGCATTTCTGGTGTACAATGTATGCTCCAGGAAGATGGGAGAGGGTTATTCTGGCTGTCGTGCTGCTACTTGTCCTCTTCCCCAACGAAAATGCTCTCCACTAACAATTACCGCATCACTGCAAGCAGCCTGAAAAAAGACATGATGTAAAAATTAAATTACTTAAAACATTTTTGGGCTAACACTTGGCTTTATATAAACTCAGAGACAATCCTATAAGGCACTCAGGGCAGATTATAGGTTTGGGCAAAGCTAGAAAATTGCTGCCATTATATTGTTATTATTAACACCTTGTAATTAGCCCTAAGGAATCCTGAAGTTCTCTCTCCTGATTTGGCTTTAATGAAGGAAAATTGCTACCTTTGCAAGTTGGATGGCGCCCGCTCTGATTAGTCTTAAGTATATAGGACTATTATTTTGAAAATGTTTGTTGTCATGTGAATATTAGTATTGCATGTAAAAGGGGTGAGGGGAGCGGGGTGAGCTCTTTTCATTTTTGACTATGACGAGTCACATGTTCACTTTAGTTATGGTTGTCCCCGTAAAAATCAAGATTGGAAACCTTTTCAAGGTATCCTGACCACAAGCTAATGAATTCAGGAGGATCCTGTGGCAAGGGCTGCCAGCTGCCCTACCTGCTGATTGCATTGGCTGATGGAGTAATTGTTGCATGGAGATAGTTTTATGATTGCTTTGAGAGTCTGAATGAGATCATGCATGAGTTAGCACACTAAGTGCAATAAAAATGATTTTATTTGCATGTCCCAGAGCCTTTCCTGATTCCTTTGCTGCTTTCACAGGCAACGTCTTCCCAGTGAAATCAAGCCAACATTAATAAAACATCCCTTCCATACATCTCCACTCCTCTCCTCCCACATACTGTATACTTTCATTACCATCTCTGGGAAAAAACTGACATTAAAGAAAATTCATCTGATCTTATCTGTAATTAATTTGTATTTTGATAATATAGAAGAAGAATTTTTGCATGTAATGACTTACCTGTTCATTATTTCTCTCCTTTGAACTCCTGTGACCGCTTAATAACTCATGCCAAAGCAGAACTGATTATGACATTTTCCCCACCCACCATCCAGGAAGGCTGAAGGTGTTGCCTCTCATACTTAGACAAATTGCTCCAAATAATGACTTTGTGCAAAATTAGTCATACATAATTGAGAAATTCTATAGATGAATAGGAAAGTAACTCGAGATGAAGTTATCATTTTAATGTTTTTTGAGTTAACGTGGGATTTGACATACCGGTTCAGACCAGCAGTCCACCTATGACAGTCAGCTGCCTTTTGTGGAAACAGGAGCAGAGCCCACTCCTGCTGGAAGCAATGAAAGCTTCTGGGCTGTCATCATAGAGGGTGCAGAAAGGCCTGGAGGGTACACTGCATGGCACCAGCGAGTAAAATGTGTAAAACGTCAGGAGTTGCACTGGCTAGAGCATCCAAGAGGGATTTCTTGCCTGCTGGTTGGTCTGGGCTCTCAGGCTGCTGTCCCTGTTTTGCTGGTGACAAGCTGGCTTTCCCAGCCTGGTGGCACTGATAGACTTGTCAGCTAGTGATAATTTCTAACATTATGTGTATTCATGTAAAATGGTGTTGTAGCATAAAGCATCACATTGCCCACCCAACACATCAAGATACTGTCAGCACCAATCAGAGATTCATTAATTGGCTTAAAAATAATCCCTGAGCCCCTGGACATGTATGAATTATGGTTTCAAACTCCCTTTTGCCAATGTGTTTTTTAGAAATTCCTGTTCTTCTTCCTCATCCCTTGGAGAAATCTAACCTTTTTTATGCAACTGTCAGACCCAATAAGCAGGTCTGTTATTAAAGATAGCTCATGTTACATGATAAAAGTATCACAGGCGGTACCAGAGAAGTAAAAAATAAGAATCAGGTCCCAATTGTCCTATAACAAGTGCAAACAAAATGTACAATATCAGATCAAACAAGAGACATACCTTCCTCTTTCCCTAGGGAGATACTGAATTATACCATGAAAGCTGTACCTTTATAATTGCTCTGGCCTGAATAGCAACACAAGTGTTCAGTGATCGTAAAATTATCCAGTCCCTCATTTAAAAAGCTACAGGAAAAAGGAGAAAAAAAATAAGTCAAAGTTACAGCAACATAGTGGGATTATTTGTAGCTCTTCTGTGTTAAAAAGGAGAAATAAAAAGTTTAGAAAGAAGCTTAGGCCCCAGAGATGTACAAGGGTGAAGCTCAGGATCTGGGGTTTCTGCTCTAGCCAATTGTAAAGCCATGGGTCAGTTGAACAGGTCAATGTCTGAAGGTGTTCAGATTTCAGAAGCTGGGCCCTGGGCCTCTTTATCTTCCACTGGTGGATTATCAGAATTGTGCCTTAAATTTGCCACACTTAAAACTCAAACACAGTTACTCATTTGTCATTACATTTATGATCTCATTGACCCCCTTCATCAAAGGCCAATATATTTTAAAAAAATAATTTCTTATAGTCTAATTTACATACATTTTGTGTTATCAAAGTTACTTCCTCTCCCCTCTCCTCTGCTCAGATTATTGAACATGTACCATAGTACAATCTATCTTTGGTGTATTGAAGCAAGGAAATTTGGACAGGGTAACACATTAAAAAAAAAAAATTCTTATATTTAAAACTGAAAAAGTTGTGCATTCACCATTAGGAATTATGATGGACATGAATGCAAACTGAATGCAGGTTGCTTTTTCAGTTCCTCAGTGCACTGCTGGGCCTGCATCTGGGTACAGGGAAAAGTAGTCAAGTTCTGCCAGGAAAATGAATTACAAACACGATAAAGACAATGCTGATGGACAGCTGACAGACATGGCCATATCCAATGCAGGTTAAAGTTGAGAAGAGTGGTTTCAATTGGTTTGTGAGATATTAGCTCTGGCCCTATTTGTAATGAAAAGCATCAGAAACAATTTCTAGAATGATTTGTTTATTGCAGTGTATAACATTTAAAAGATGCCTACTTGCTGCCCACAGTGCCTTTGGTATTATTCAATTTAAAATAATATAGTGAAGACCAAACTAGCATCTACCCACCTGCCAGTCTCTAATCCTGAAAAGGTTGGCCCCAGAAATTTTTAAAACTAATGCTTCACCAGGTCCTGGTCTGCATCAGGTATTATCACTACACCTACTTAGAGAGATTTAACAGGTTGTGGACAGAAAGTGGAATCAACACACATCATAAACCAAACCTGAATAAAACAGGGGACATATGAGCTTTTAATTCTTTGACTGCGTAGGATGTTTTTTAACACAGGATGAGGGAAGCCATATGCACACCTAAATCTATGGTTAAATAAATAAACAATCTTTGCTAATAAACAAAACAGTCCTTATAATGGTATTCAGACTTCTGGTTGGCTTTTGTCAATAATGGCTCGTATCAGCCATATGCAGCCCGGTGTAGAGAAGGGAATCGTACAGGAGATTTGTGGAAAAGAAAACAGCATCTTCACTGAAGCATGTTCTCACCGTGCTGTCACCTCTGACTCCCCCGTGGCTGCCAGGAGAGAACTGATTCATCTGGCTGAGTGGGTGGGTGGCCAGGACCAGCAAGGAATTAGAGATTCATTTCATTGCTGTTCAATTAGGCATGTTCTCTGAGAAATCTCTGATGCAATTTGTAGTACAAGTTCTGCTTCCCTGAGCAGAAATACTCCCTTTCCACACTTTGAGCTGACTATGGGATAGGCAGTGCTGTGACAGAGCAATGTTTCAGGTGGTGTTAGTGCTGCAGTGGGTGTTCAGAGCCCAGCGGGGATAGAGACCTCTCCACAATCACCAGGAGCTCTTGCCAGAGAGATTGGACTCATCTCTGGGATTTGTAAAAGACTCCTTCTGTGTAGCAGATCCATAGCTCCCAGCCTTGCCATAAGCTGGTTGTCTAGAAATAGCACCCATGTGAAAGGGCAGAGCACAGGGAGCCCGACCATGAGCGGCTGTCCCACAACAAACTCACACAGGGGTTTTGGCACTCTGCTTTCACCATCAGGAGCAGCACATTTGCACACTGGGTGAGAGAGGCCAGTGGAGGCAAAGGTGTGGTTAAGTTTTCTGTTAGAAAGGTGGAAAGGTCCCATCTTGCTGCTCCACAACAGCACTCTTTAATCATGTGCTAAAATCAATTCACTGGTGTCAATGACACATCTCTTCCTTTAAAATCAAAGGATGACAGTAACATCTGCAAATCTGTTGCAATGAGATTTCTGCAGACTGAAATCCTCTTAGTATGCAGGCAAGCAAGACAGCCTAGATGATTTTCCTACCATTTAGGCACCAAGTTTATCTGGATGATTCACATCAACATGTGAAGGAATAAAATCTGGATACTGCTCTTCTTTGAAATGGGTCAGGGAGAAAAATAGTGAAGGCAGATATACAATTAAGTAAATGTTTCTTTCTCATGTGGTTGGGGAAAGTACACAAGGCACATAGATGCAATCGTGTTAATATGTGGCCCCTTTGTCATTTCTGAAGATGCAAGGCTGGAATGAATTATTTCTTTGGAACCAATTCTGGGATTTGGAAAAAGGATGCCATGGATGGTAGCTTTTCTTTTATTTTTTCAGTGTCAGCAGCTTAAAATTAGATTGAAATGACCAAAGCCAAGATAATAAAAGGCCAACAAAGACTAACTGGACATTTTTAAGAAAATCATTTAGACATTTTGTAAATTTAAAAAGGCCATCTGCATAACACAAAGACCCTTTTGGTTAATTTTATCTTTCAATTGTTGTTGCTATTTGTTTCTTTCCAATCTCAGTAATGGACATCCAGCCATTGCTTTGCAGAACAACAGAACAGTAGTTTCAGTGTCATGGTTTCAGTGAAACGAAACCAGCTTCGGGTGCTTAGCCCGAGCTCGGTGATGTAAGTTCCCACAGCAATTAGCTGCTTCATCTCCTCTTCCAGCTTCATGACTCAGCTGCACAGATCAAGTAGGAGTGAAAAAAAGCCCACAAAAGACTTCTATAAAAATTCACAACAATTATTTTGCAATGACTAGAAGGTACCCGGGATGCTATAATTGTAACACGTTGCAGGGTGTGTAATAGTGTGAACTTTATATAAGGTGCATTGCACTACAATCTTTCTAAGCACAGAGGAGAAACTGTGAACAAAGGACTGCTCAGACTTCTGAGTCTTCTCCCTTTCTAACTTACGATTACCTCATCCATTTTCACTAGGTGAGGTGAGATTTTGTGTGCTTTAAGTACACGTACTGCTTAGTTCTTTGTCATAACCTTCTTTTTACAGCCTCTGCATCCTTTAATCCAGGCTGAGCTTAGTACCTACCTTTCTGCCTATCTGGCTGCCGTCTGGAAGGCCCTGGTTCTCTACTATCCATGTTGCATTGAAAACATATGTTTGAAGGAACCCACGTTCATTGCCATCAAAAACTAGAGGATGGCCACAATGCCCTGATGAGTATCTGTGCTCCAAGGTTTCTTCTCACATGACAGATAATAAGAACTAAGTTTTGCACTTCCTTGGAGTACAACAGTCATTAAAAGCATGTATAACAAATTGCATCCTAAACTAGACCATACTCCTAACTGGATATTTGAAGAAATATAGTTAAAGTTTCCTGTAACATAATTAGTTTTGAATTCTGTATTCCCTAGAATGGAAATTTTTCCAGCTATGCATATCATCTTCACTCCAGCCTCCAAAGCATCTATGATGTTTTTGGAGCCAATTAAAAAGATTAAGAACTATTAGTACAAGTAGACAAAAAGCCAACATTTTTCTTTATGCAGGCAGGAAGGCAATGGGGACAGGCGATGCGAAGCATATGAGCTAAGGAAGGGAACCCTGCTGAGCAAATTATTTGTGACTATTTATTGGGAAAGTTTTTCTTTTCTTGTTTTTCTCTGAATTATCTGGGACTTTTTTTTAACAAATTTGTGCATTGTTTGATGATTAGGAACATATGCTTACAGGAAATGTCATCCTGGATCAATCAGAAGTCCAGCAGGCCCAGGGGGTGGGATTTCAAAAGTGCCTAAGTGAGTTAAAACATAAATCCCAGAGAATTTCCACTGGACAAAATTTACTCCAAACCCTCATTAGTCAGAAGTTCACATAAGCCCTGAAGAATGTAGGTTTATAGCTCTCTCAAAAGTCTTACTTATTTTTTTAATCTTGATTATTATACCTGGCTATTCTTGTTACTGAAACAAATATCTAACAACTTTTTGAATCCTGCTAAGCCTCTGGCCTCAGCAAGACCTTGTGGCAGTAAGTTCCCCGGGCTAACAGTGCATTTGCTTTGTACACCAGTGGATCATGCTGGGATTTCACTTTTGGTGCCAGATGGCTGGTCACATGTGATGGACAAAAAGATGTCAAGAAATCCAAAGAAATGGGTATAGCTTGTCAGTCTGGACTCAGTCAAAGTAAGAAAAAAGGATTGAAGCGATGAATGGCAGAACATCAATATGCTTAAATTCCCTCTGGAGGTATCTTCGTCTCTCCCTTGACTATAAAGGGAAGTCAGAAGCAACTGGGCTCTTGATTTAAGTGTCTAAATTTAGGTGAGATTAATTTGGCCCAAGAAACTTGTTCTACCTTCAGAACTTCTGAAGTGTTAGAACAGTGTTTTCTGCCTTCAGATGAAGGGATAAATAAACAAGAAACAGCTCTCCAAAGCTTTGCAAGCCTGGTGGATTTCTTCAGGAAATGTTAGAGGCACCTTAAAGCTTGATACACACCCAGGTTTCCTCCCTGGTTCCTGCTGCTCCTCAGGAGGTTCTCCAAGAAAATATCTTCACTGCATCTTCTGCCACCACCCCTGCAATTGCTCAGTATTCACCTTTAGAGAACAGAGATTTTATTCTTCTCGTAAAGAAACCCAGCACCAATACTTTTACTTTCTGAGATTAAAGCTGAACCTGACTGACATGGGGATTAGAAGCAAAGGTTAAACCCATGTGAGACTGAAGGTAAAGATGCAAAAGGAACAAATGACTTGACCAAACTTCCTTCTTTAAAGTGTTTCACATCAGCAATTAAGCTGACTGCTCATTTAGCATTAGCTGAGGAGCTTCTGCAGTTCAAATGAGATGTAAAGGAGAGGTTTTCACCTGCTGGCAACTAAAAAACAGGGAAATTATTATTCTTTTTCTGACCATTTAACTGTGCTTTGCCTCACACCCGGCTTTTTTTGGCATTGGGAGTGTTAACCCTTGTGATTTAGGCAACTGGCCTCAAGGTACAAAAACCAATTTATAGCACAGAGAAAGAAAACTTTAAAATATACAAACCTTCTTTCATCCCTCCTTTTTCCTAATGTTACTAAACCCAAATAATAACACATTTTAAATTTGAATTTCTATCCCCACCCTCAAATGACCAAAGGGGAAAAACAAAACCAAAAGAAATTACTAAGAAAATAAAGGATGTAAAACAATTTAGGCTGAAAACAGAAAGAAATAGAATGACTGACTTGGGAACAATGGATCAAAGAGATAAGTAAATAATGCACAGAACTCCCCTAAGATTCAGCAGCAGTGCAAATAACCTGTAAAATAAATGAAACTGGAACATACAAGCTGAAAGTTTCCTTTAGAGTTGGGGAGGGTTAGGTCTTGAATCCAGTTGGCATGAGAAGAACCTTGCCTAGAGTGAGATGTTTTTTGAGGTCAGGGGCCTCAGATTTGGTGTTTAGAGAAAAGATCTAGTAAAGGGGAGGATGGGAGACCTCAAGGAATATGGCAGTTTTTCCTGTGTTTGAAGTATCTGACTTTTGGCAGGATTCTTTTAAGTTGAACTGACACTGAAAACATGTTGAGATTTGACCATCATTAGCCCTAAAAAGGATCCCTTTGGCTGTGTATTAAAGCTTTGATATAGTATCTTACTGGAAATGAGAGGGAATTTCTCCTGATCTGCCCTTCTTCAGCCCTACGCCCCCAGGAAGTTGAGGGCAAAGAGGGCTCTGTTCCCCTTCATCCCTCCCTCCTTCTAGTTCAGTCTGGGGGCTCCCATTCCTGTTAATACTCAGTAAGGGGTAACAGCTCAAGGTTGTTGTATTTGTCTTGGTATGAGTCAGAGCTATAGCCAAGGACTAATTTTCTTTACAAGAAAGAAGCTTTTATTTTGAGCAGCCACCCTCCGCCCTGCCATTCTGACCAGAGAGAATTTCAGTTCTGCAAACTGCTTAATGAAGCTTTAAACAATTCCCATCCTTTATTGATGTGAATTCCCCTCTTCTTTTTCATCTCAATTCTGTCTTCGTATGCTGTAATTAACATTTTCCAAACAGTGGAAAATTTTCCCCCACCTATCCAGTGGTTCTCTGGAGTGACTCGGTAAGATGACAGTAGGTTGGGGAAGCCTTCCCACCAACAGAGTACCAGGTATCTATCTCTCTCCATCCATCCATGCATCCATCCATCCATCCATCCATCCATCCATCCCTTTAGAATGCTGAAATTATATTTCATTGTGCTTTAGAGAATTCCTCTGGTTTGCCACAAACATCTGAGCATTTTACAGTCTGGCTTTATGATTTACATCAGGCTTTCCATGGTAGTCTACAGACCAAGGAGTATATTCTGCTCCTGCAGAATCTTTTTGAGGTTGATTTGAAATAGTTGTAATGTTTGTGGATGCAGGTAGTACAAAGGGGTCACTTTATCTTTTGCTGGAATACAATCACCTTTGGGGTGCAACATATCTGCTATTTAGCAACTATGACCACGTTCCAGGAATGAAAATACAGAACCATACCTAACCAAAACTGCAAGGGGGTCTGTGGCAGGCAGAATGCAATTTACTTCAGATGAAACTATCAACCTCTCCTCCTCCAGGACTGCTATTACTAATTTTGAGAAAGGAGTCATGGGATTTTTAATGACTGTAAGTGGTCAAGCCTTGGTCTTCTATCTCATTTAAACAAAAGTGTCTCCATCCCTACCATGCTTTTAACATACAAAGGCAGCTGAACCCTGAATTGCTCCCAAGAGAAGTCCTCCTCTGAAGAACAATTCAAACTTGGCTGTAATCAATGAAAAAAAAAAACCAAACAAGAAGCTTTTGTGGGCTTTTTAACCAACTGGGTGGACTTTTACTAATGAAAAGGACCAGTGATAGATGGTGTGTCTTTGCTGCTGCATGTGCCAACCTGGTTCTGCCCATTTTCCCTTTATTTCCTCTGCAGAAAAATGAAGAACTGAGTGACAAGAAAGAGTAGGACTGCCCTTTGTCTAGCTTGTAGTTAGCAGGCACTTTGTGGAGGATACTAGAGAGATATTTTTAAGCTGTTGTATATAAGTATGTTTGCTGAGGAAGTGCAGTCACTTCACTACATCCCTGCCCCTCAGAGTGGTTCATCTTGTTAGAGAGGCATCGTGTCAAACAGTAAGATGTAACATTCACAACCATGAGCTCTATCACAACATAAAATATCTGCCTGGGAAATCTGAAAAAAAGCACTGGCAGCTGCCTCAGGGAAAAAGAGAGAGATTTGTAAACCATTATATACGGAAAGGGAAAGAGAGAGAGTATTTGCAGCAGAAGGTTTGGTTCTAGAGACCTGAGTTGCTGAGTAAATAACTTCATCAAGTGCTGACTAATGTACAAAATTACTTTTAACTGTCTGCCACGTAGGACAAAACAGGCTTGTTTACCAATGATTTATCAGCATTTAGGATTTTTATTAAATTCAGCACTTAAAAAAACATGTCTAGAAAATGAAGTTTGTGATGTATCTGTTTTATGCTCTTACAACATCATTGGATACAGTCATCAGATGCTATAAATAGAAACAGTCCCAACAGAGTGAATGAGCTTACACTCTTCTGGATTTACAGCAAGTGAGAAGCAAGCCCAGCATGTTTGACCAAGCAATTGGGGCCAGCCCTATCAAAACAAACCTGCTCCAAAGCAAACGTATTCTAGGATTCCACCCACTTTCTCCTCTCCTGTGTCACTACCATGCCCAGTACTGTCACGGCAGCATCCCATACGTGACCCCTTGCTTGCCTTTGTTCCCCATGCAGGGAGGAGAGTTATTGCACATTTTATCACTCTGTCCAGACAAAACCCCCTCAGCAAAAGGCAAATTCTTTCTCCACTGTCTTTTAAGCTATTCTGACTTATACAGGTTAGCCAGAGTATAAACGAGATAATCTAGCCCTTTGTCCTTTAGATAACTTGGGTCCATTAAGAAGCCTTAGTGTGTTGTTACGTATTTTTAAACAGTAGGTTCTAGCAGTAGCATAACTTTAAGAAAAGGTTTGTATTCAAAGGAATGGGAACTGAAATACATCACACTGCTGATCTTCAGGTGCAAATGTAAACATCTTAAGTAACACTAACTTAGTGTTCTTTGTCACCTGCTTTTTTCCCTCCCATTTCCCTTGGGTCACAATGTTACTCTGAAAATCTATTAAGAGAGATCAAGATGACAACGTCTCATAACACAAACAAAATCAGAACTACATATCCAGGCAGAAGATCAATGGAAAAGTACAGACAGAGCTGCTCAAAGTAGCCCAGCTGGCCTGGGGTTTGTCAGCATGATAGGCTAAACAGGCTTGAGCATCTTCAGAAAATTGTCCTGACCCCAAGGGACACCTCTGGGCACGGCCCTGCCTTCAGCATGATGTGGAGATTGCACTTCAAACCGGCATGGTGGGGAGCACGTCAGCCTTCGCTGTCTTCCCAAGGGCATCAAGACCCACTCCACTTCAGAGCAATATTTCTTCTTCCAGAAACATAGATGAGAGGAAAAAATAACTTTCAGGTTTAACTGAATTTTTCCAAATAAAAAATTCAAAATGAACATTTGGCTAACAGTTTGTACTGGATTGCTTTTCTTCCTAAGCAGTTATCCAGCCCCCAGTCTGGGGGACAGAGTACCTGTGAAGGTCTCCCTTCTTGCTCTTCCACATGAACAAGTAATTAACTGCCTTTGCTTTTCCTGCTTTGACTTGATTTTTTAAAAAATATATTTGGTCTCACATGTACAAAGATGTAACTGCCAATTACAGAATTACAGCATTTATTAGTCAGGAAAGTTGTTACAAGGCCTTCATGCCTCTAGCAAAAAATTGTGCTCATCCCNNNCCCCCCCCGTTCATAAAACCCTTTACCTTTTGTTGATTTTTGACTCCATCTCAAGCAAGCCTTAGAAATTCACTTCTGATTTCACTTCATATTCTTAGGTGCAATTTTTCATATGAGTCTTTTTGCTACTCTGCTCCACTCAGACAAGACAGTGATTTTGCTTTCAAATACACTGATAAGAAAGAAGTAGAAATTTTCATCACAATTTGTTTGAAGAAATTGTTCTATTTTTTTGTCTGTAACACAGGAACTGACCACATTGATTGCCTTAATCCCATGGTGGGCCATAGAGGACAATTTATACCAGGATGCCATTGTGGTGGGAAGACTTTCTCCAGGTTCATTTGTCTTATGGGGCAAAAGGATGTGGCTCTGCCTCAGGAGCAGACAGATGAGCCATGGGGAACTCTGTTCTAGTGGAGCAGATCTGTGAACACAAGAACTGCCTGTCAATGTTTTTTGAGTCCCAGAACTTGGATCTGAGCTTTGGAGATCCTGCCAGCTCTCTGCAATCTAGAAGAACTGGATGGATACACTGTTAAATAATAAATGAATGATGATTCCCTCCCCTTCTTGTTCTGTTGTCTGTGACAAGTTCCTGATTATTTTTTTCTTTAGCTCCTTTTTCACAATTGGATGGCCTGCATTTCTGATCTTTGACCAAAAGCTGCTTAAAAATATTTATTTTTTGTAGACCTCAGATCCATTTCTTCTGCTCCAGGGTAGGACTGTTAGGTGCCTTTTAGCCACAAGTCAGACCAGGATAAAAGCAGATCTTGTACACATTTTCTGGCTCTGCCTCTGGCTGCAGGAATCAGGCCCAGTCTCACCACAGTTTCGGAGCCACTAGAAGGGTCAGTAACCAAAGCAAAATATCCAAATTCATGTCTCAGCCCTGAAACATGCTTCCTTCTCAATATATATGAACACTCTGGGAGCTGTTAAGAGTGGTGTGGGGGAGGTCTCTGCTTGTCTTTTAGTTCTTCAGAGCAGCAAAAGATGCCAAAGAATTTGCTTACTAGTAACATTCTGCAAGAGTTGCTTAAAATGGCTGCTTCCAGTCATTTTCTTGTTAGATTTATATAGGGTTGAAAACAAAATGAAGCATAAGTTCTGGGAACCAATTCAGAACAAAATCTCTCTCCTTTTTAGAAACAGATAAATATTTATTTTTTCATTTTCTCTGGGTCAGTGGCATGCTTCAATATTCAAAAAATCAGTGACCCTACCCAAACTACACAGTGGTTGCTAGTGACTTTTGGAGCTGTATTTATCAGAAATAATACCAAGATTACCATTATCCTATTGTGTCTCAAAAGGATTACTACCTTTTTACAGTATTTCAGTCCCAAAGCCCACTTGTCCCATACCTTTTTCCAATTGCAGAATTATCTGGCTGTTGTCTCCATTTGAAAGACACAGAAAGTACATGGATAAAAAGAAAAAAAGAGGAAAGGTAGTAATGCATGCATCAGGCCCTTATAAAAAACCCACCAGACTTTAACATTCATAACTGCATCTGGTCCACTAAGGAACATGGTAATCTTACCTCCCATAATTTTGAAAAACAGCGTTTTGGGACCAAATGTTCATGTTATTTCCACTTGCTGGAAGAGCTGCTGTTTGCAACAAGCCACCAGCGTCCAAGGAAAGCAAGGCTTCACAGCTGGAAACAGTGGAAATTAGTCAAATTTGTCCATAGAACAGGCTGGACTATTCCTGCCTTTGCAACAGGTGATTGTTCCTCAGCACGTAAACATAACAACAGCTGTAGGCAACTGTTATTTCCTCATTAATTGCATTTTAGGGCTCGCTGAGGTTTTCTGTGCAGCAGAACATGCCCAGTCCCTTGAAATGCTAATCGAAACATTTGAATATGTTGTTATCCTGACAGCACACTTGAGGAGGTTTTAAAACTGACCAGCTGTCTAACTACCCCCTATAAATCACTCGCCTTGACCTAGCAGTACATTTTTCTTTTCTTTCGTGTCTATTTGCTGTTTGACACAGGAGCCTGTGCTGTAACTGCTCATTTAATACCAGACAGTGTAATACCCTTGCAGCCTGCCATGATTGTCAGGTTGATTTCATTAGTACGATAAGATGCATAGACTCCTTTTTATCTCTTGTATTCTCCTTCTCTCTCCCCTTTTCTCTGTAATTTGGGTCTTTAAAGTCCCTGCTGTCTCCTGATCTACAGATAATTGTTTACTGTAATACTAGCCAGGAAAAGAGCTGATAAACTCCAGATGTAGCTAGGTCTTCAAATTCACTTTCCTTGCTCTCTGCCCATGGCTATGGACCTCAGATAATACTTTGCTGCTGTTTGGGGTCCTCTAAACCTGCTAATAAAAAGGGGCTATTTAAGATGGACAACGATTGTATCATTTATGATTTGGGTGGCTCACTAGGGTTTCTTTTCTGTTTAGAGGATTGTTTTGTTTTTTTGTTTTTTACAAGCTTCTTACTAGCCCCAGTTCTTGTTGCCTGCCTGTATCTGCCCTGCACTGTACTCTTTGAAGTCTTATCGTGCTTTTTAGTGACAGGAGCCAGGATGCTACATGTTAACCCCCGTAGAGCAAAGAGGTGAGACTTCTTTTCCCTCTACATAAAAGAAGAAAAAAACACAGAAAAATATAATCAGTCTTTTCTGCCTTGTTGGAGCTTGTGGTTCCTTTGGTTCTTTGCTTAGTAACATTTTGAGGAGGCAGATAGTCAGGGGTTCATAAATGAATCAAGTTATTGCCTCTAGCTTCAACAGCTCATGAAACAATACCTTTCACAGGTTTGATAGCCGTTCCCTAGTTTATTTTTTAATTATTGTTACTTAGTTTTACATACCTCTGAACTTCTCCCTTCCACCCAGCAATGAAAGGCAATGTGCTATCAAAGAGGCAGTTCTCATATCTCTAGCCTCATTCTAAGGACCAAAAATAGCCCAAAAGGCCCTGCCTACATTTCCACTGTGAACCGACTTTGTAACCAGTTCATGAAAAGGTTGACTATAAATACGTTTTGTGCCCACACATAATGTGGTTAATACGACTAATAGTTGTGACATCCTTGCCTGGCACACGGAGATCTTCCTATAAACTGGTTTGGCACATTATTTTTTGCTATGAATTCAAGACCACCTAACCATGCCTGTGTAACCAGTTTGTCTGGCTCCTCCATGCTCCAGAGCTGGGTGTGGTAGGATATCCTCCTCGGATGCCTTGTCTCTCGTGCTGCCGGGGCAAGCCAAGGTGTAACTTTTTTGAGTGTTCTGGTATGTGTTCAAGGACTCTGAAATATCTGCCTGCCCTGGGTGCAAGCCTTACGCAACATCCCTCCCTGTGGACACACGGCTCTGCAAGCCCGTACACTCTACAAACAGCACACAGTCTCCTCCTGAAAACAGCTCCTGTGGGGATGTAGGCAGAAGTGTGCTGGTCTGTCTGTCACTGGTTCAGAAAAAAACCCACTCAAATGAAAAAAAAATACAATTAGACTTGTCCTTTAGTCAGAACCTGGGGAGTTTTGGCCTGAGATTTTCATCTTAATTTTGCAAAATCAAAACTGAATTTTGATCTGGCCAGTCCAGTTCTTGGGATAGGACTGAAAATCTGAAGTTGGATATAAATTTTATAAAGGTGTCTTAATATAATTCATTAGCCATTTTACACACATCAAACCAAATTCCTTGTGTATGATCTCCCCATAGCCTGAGGTTTTGGAAAGCTCTAATATCCGAGGCTAGATAAGGCTGCTGGGTGTCTTCCACAGGATGCCCCTTGCTCCTTTGCCCTAGAGCATGGGAGATTGGCAGCCAGTTGCTCTCCCTCTGCAGTGGCATACCTGTGGAAAGGGCATCTTTCAGGAACGGGGAGTGAGAGTTCAACTGCAGATCTAATCTGGGAGGTACCGACTCTAAGTCTCCCTGCATTTCAGGCCTTCCCATTTCATGTTCCCCCAAACTCCTCCTTATTGCAGGCAGCATTACCAGACTCCATATCTCAATTACATTCCCAGAATTCTTAGACAAATATTTTGTTTCCACTTGGTATTGCGTGAGATGACTCTGTGTGTCCAGTGCTTTCAGTTCAGAGGGAGAGCTGTGGTTCATTAGCAGGGGAGGCAGAAGAAATGACAACCACAAAAGTGATCAGCCTATATTATCCCAACCAGGCTTTTATTTTCTCTGTGACAGCATCTTTTCCTCTCTTTTTTGGTCTGTTTCATTTCATGTCAGGCTTTCTCAAGGCAATGAGGTCTTGCTGGACTGGATAGCTGGGCATTTCCAACAGGTAATGAAGGACATAGCTTTTATTGCTGAAGAGACGAGCTGATGGGCACAACCACCTCCTCAAAGGCCAGACTGTCTGTCACCCCAAATGTCATCAGAGACTTGCAAGACCCACCTTCTCTAGCCTAGTATCATTGAAAATCTTGGTCTAGCCACCAAATTAAATAGAAATGGATTGGTGTAACTCTTCCCTCATAATAACGCCATTTCATTGCCTTGTAATCCAATTTTAATTGGGACTTGCTTCCTGGCAACAGCATGTAAACAAGGAGATGGTCAAAAGTCGCAGGGGGAGGGAGTAATGCAGAAATGGGTCCCCCCTTGGTCCAGCTTCCCCTTTCTGAAATTCCACATTCTGGGTCGCTTCCACAATTGTTTTGGGAAATGCCTTTCCTTTCCCCTCTCTTCCCCCAGATTTAAAAAGGGTCTATTCTCCTCCCCTCTTCATGTAAACATCACTTATCTTGTTCTATAGGCAGCATAACTAGCAAGAGCAAGTACTCACAAAGTGTAAATTAGCTAGTGACAATAAATTGTCAGATTGCCTCTGAGGCAGAAACAAATGAATAGCTTAGTTTATTAATCACATGGCACCTTCACCTTTGATGTCTTGATGTTCCAGTTTTGGTGCTCCATTAAGCAACCCTGAGTGACTGCTGCAGCAGCCTCCACTAAACCAGAAATTTTGTTGGCAGCACATTTCAGGACTTCAAAGGCGGTAAATTACCTTGAGATTGTTTCATTAAAGCGCCCTTCCCAGTGTGAACAGCAATAACAGGAGAATCGAGATCAAAGAGCATCCATCTCTCTAGATTTGTTACATAGAAAATTACATGCTGAGGGTGTCTTTTTCACAAATCATGTCGCCTCCCATTTCAGCAAGAATGGTTCTAATTAGAGCAGAAGCCTCCCTGGCTGTGCGGAGAGTTATGATTGTCATTAATACAGCACTGGAAGCTCTTTCCTCTTTGCACTCCCCAGACCCCTACCCAATTCTCTGCAAAGCTAGCAATGTTTGTGATGTGCCTCTGGAGCCTAATTAGAAACAATTATGCTGATTAACTGATTACAGGCAGTTCTCTACAGATTCTTGGGAAGAGCTTTTCCTGGGATGTATATTTGTTTAAGTATTCTTTCATTTCCCTTCCCCCTCCACCCCTACGGGCTGTCTAACTTCTCATAATCCTGTGCTTTGCTTTCTTCTGTCTAACCATCAGGGATGCAACCTAAGCAAACTGTGCTGGAGACAGACCAGAGAGAAGGAACTGCTGGAGGTCCTGCTGGTACATCTCCTGTTTGATGTGATGCACCAGGCGCAAACCAGCTAGGCAAAGGATCTATAGCCCTGATTTTGGTATGATTTAGTTTCATTTTCAGGCACTTGACAGTTGGTTTCAGGCTTCAGGTCATGACAATCTTCCATAACAGGTTAAATCCCAGCAGTATCAGCTGTAAAACATACAAAAACCAGACACATCACCTGCTGACCTGTCCCTGTCTCAAATAGCTGGTACCTTCTCAGAACACCATTTGGAGAAGCATGGGGTGGAGCAGCCAAGGGCAGGCAGGCACCAAACTCATGGTATATCTATCTCTTCCCATCTCACTAGCTGTGCACAGGTGTGGAGGAAGACAGATGGATGGGCATCACTGCAAAATTAGGGCAATTCTTAAGAAGCCTGAATCACTACTTCCCAAGAAATCCCTTTATCAGCAGGCTGCAGAACTTGTCCTCCTGACTTCCTTTCCTTGCAGCCACTCATCACTGTCCTTGGCATGTATTTTCAAACACAAAGACGCTACTGTTGTCTAACATGGCATGTACTTCATGATTTCACAGAAATAATAGGAGTCCATAGAGAATCTAACTACTCCATAATCACAGCAATTCAGTCTGCATCAGAGGAAAGTAGGTGAAACCCAGCAGTAGAGACAGTCACAGAGAAATCTCCTTCAACAGAAAGATTCATCAATCTCCAGGTGGTTAGAGGCTGAGTTCTGCATTCAAACACAGGATGTTTACATCTGTTCATTCTCTGATTTGTTTCCCAGGTCTTAATCTCTTAAATATGATGTTCCTGCCACCTAGATAAACATCCATCACAACATATGACTGAGGGTGAAAGCTTGAAAGATGCTCAAGTAAAGTCTCTTGTAAGGTCTTTCTTTTAATGGTGTTGCACTTCTGTACTGTTTGAGGTTGTCCTGGTGTACTGTAAAGAGTGGAGGTATCAGTATGGTCAGGCAGAATAGTGAGTATTTTAGGAAACTTTCTTGTACATCTCTTACTAATTTCTTCTCTAACTAAGTAACTAAGCAACTCTGCCATTTCACTGAATGTGTTTCTTTTCTAGACTTTTAGGCCAGAACAATTCCAGAGGTGCCTGTAACTTTCAGTGTGTTCAGTAGCATTTTCTGTCCCATTCTTTAGGCTTCCTAACATGTTTTGTTTTATTTGCTGCTGCTTAGCCCACTAGGCTTTTAACACTTCAGTCATAAGATGACTTTTTCTCCTTAAGGTAATATCATAATTTAATATGCTGTGTTATAACAGCATGAAACAGGGAAAAGAGAGAAGTATGCACTAAATCTCTTCCCCATGCTCCCCCAGACAAACATTCCTGCTGGAAATGTCCTACTGGAACATTCTCACTAGGGGTACATGAAGAAAGTTTCCTTATTAAAGACCATACAAGTATTCATGTCCCTAATGGTCTGACAAAATAATCCAACACCCTTTCCTGGTTATGTTAACTTGATATGGAAAACACAATTCCTCTCATAACATTTGTGAATTTGACCTGTGACTTGCAAATCTCCAACCACGAGTAGATATGAATGAAACTTTAACAGCCAGAAGTGAAATTACTCAGATTATAGGGCTTTTTTTCATAATTCATTGTAAATTTGAAATAGGATCAGAAAATCACTTCAGTTTGGGGAAAAAAAAAAAAAGGCCAGTGCATCAATTTTCTTACAGATTATGAGCTTCTTCACAGAATCACAGAATCCTAGGGGTTGGAAGGGACCTCGAAAGACCATCTAGTCCAACCCCCCTGCCAGAGCAGGGTCACCTAGAGTACATCACACAGGAACGCATCCAGGGGGGGTTTGAATGTCTCCAGCGAAAGAGACTCCACAACCTCTCTGGGCAGCCTGTTCCAGTGAAAGTGAAAGATGGTATCAAAATGCAGAGTTTGAGAGATATGGACATTTCATTTTACTCTTGTGTTCTATGAGACCTTTTTGTCAAACACCACAAGGGGAGCAAAACATGAGGAGCATAGAACCGTGGGAAAAGCAGCAGTGAAGATTGTTGTGTGAAATCCAGTGGAATCTCTTCACGAGCTCTGCACCACTCGGAATCCAATCTGCTGGATCCTGTTCCACAGGGAAGAGATTGAGAAGAATAAGCAGCATGCAATGATTTGTTGGATTCTGGTGAAGACATACCACGCCTAATTTCTTTGTAAAAGGAACATACACAGCCATTGATCAAAATGTCTTTGTCATTGCTGGAATTATGCCAGAGCTATCCTGGTATTTCAAGAAGGATTCGTGTTGCTTTTTGTGATAGGAGGTCAGAATAAATTAAGTAGGGCCTCTGACAGCTGATTTTCAACGATAATCTTTATGTTAGGATTGACCTGTTTATTCAACCCAGTCAATCGCTTATCAAAATGACAGCTCAAGAGCACCATAGATTATTATCCCCAAGGATGCATAAAGATCCTGTCACTTGAGACAATAAAAGCTGATTAGTACAAAACTAGGCAATAAGACTGAATGAGAAGAAAGTAAAAAAAAGATCAGACTTTCAATCTCTGACACATCTTTGAGTAGAACATGTTGAAACCCAAACTGCAGTTGTCTTGTGTTGTAAAAAGCCTTTTTATTGGGATGGCTTGCAAATTTGGGATGTAGGAGAAGCACTAGTCCTTGCAATCTGATGGGTCTTTCTCCATTGTAGGACTCTGGGTTATGCTCTGTTGTCATATCTGGGTAAATGGATAGTGGCTGTATTTGAAGATAATGAAATTGCACTGTCATAAAATAGACATATAAATGTAATATAAAAGACAGGCTCAGAATTGATGTCTGGGAGATGGTACTACAGAACAAGGTTGCAAGGCACCATCTGAGCTGTATGGTGTGTAGTGTTGGAACAGCTGGCAACTTAAATACTGTGGTTGTAGAAGTATTTCAGTACAGCTGTTGGTAGTAAAGTCTGAAGTGTACTTGTCTGAACAGCCCCTGTAGAGACTGATTTTTGTTTATCACTTTTCTAAGTGCAAAATTTACACATGAAACTAAAAAAAAATTATAGTAGTCTTTCTAATTGTGGTTGAATATTCATACTGTTAATAAGTGCACGATATAACTGTAAACAGATCACAAATCTGGAAACATATTAATTTATGTTACCTTTGTTCTCATTCCAGGAAATACAAGGATTTGATAAGTTGACATTGATTTAATAGTCTGAAAACTGGAATCAATCTTTCTTTTCAGCCTTTTATTTTTCCTCCTGTTGCAAATTACAAACACATTTCTGCTTCCTGCAAGCTGTGCATATATTTCCATGGCCATCTTGAAGACCCCTCCCCCTCCCACCCCCACTCTTGCCTAAGCAAGAAATGTCTTGTTAATTGAGGTTGCAATTCACTGTTTAGTGAAGGAAACGAGCACAATACAGTTAAGGAAATTCAGCTTCACTGTGTGTTTGTTCTGCAGTGGCTGATTACTGGTGTGATGATGATGATGATCAGATGTTGTTTTAGAACTGAGATACAGTGATTGGTTTTGATAACCTGAAATTAACAACTGGATTTATAGCTTGTAAATATTCCTTGTGGTGAATTCTCGCATTGCTGGCATAATCCCCTCTTCCTGTACAGACCTCATTTATGAATCCCAAACCAGTGACATTATGCCCGGGATGTAAGACAAGACTCTCTCCTGTAATGCACACTGCATTTACTGAGTAGTCAGTAAAGTGGCATTCTCAGACTTTTTACGTGGACCGATTAAATTGTGTGCAACTGTGACAGTTAAATTTACACACACTGACCTACTGCTCAGTTATAAAACTGCAGGCTCTTACTTGTACAGCATTTCTACTACAGTGTTTCTCCTTCATCTCCTCCTTTGTGGTAAGGAAAGATCTCTTATTTTGGGATTTGTAATGTGACACAGACGGTGCCAGTCTGGTACAATCTGCCTGTAAGGCAGTGGCAGGATTGCCCTATCAAGGGATGCCCTCCAACAGCATTGAGTCAGAGTGATTGCACAGTGGGGGCACAAAGACACCCCTTACACCACTGCTGTGCTCCTTTTTGCCTCCTGAGAGCCATTGATAGATGGGATAAATTAAGGTTTCTACTTTCTGTTTCATCCCAGCTTTGTGGAAATGGGTCTGCTGGGCTATGACTAGAAAAGGGGAAGCAAAGATCAGGTGGATGTCACCCTCAAATACAGGTGTATCAGCCCCCTTGAGCTCTCTTTTTCCTGCTGCCTGCCTCTGAGAATATGGGAATCATGTCATGCCAGGTCTCCCTGGAGCCTGAGACAATTATCAGAGAAGGGAAAATATTCTTTCTTCATGGAACGATTCTGAAACATTTTAATGCAGATTCATATTTTAATCTGTTGAAGAATATATTTAAATGCTGCTTCAGTTTTTTTTGCCACCCAAATCAGAAGCACAAACACTGGAATAAAAGTGTTAAACCACACAGTGATGGAGACATTGGTTCGGTGAGCTCCTGAGATGACGGGGAAAATACACAGTTCTGTCCGACTTTTGGAAGCACTTAGGCCAACATTCAGATCTTTAATAATATTTATAATCCTCCTGACTTCGCCTGCTGGTAATGGTGAGGAGTGGGCCTTCCTAGTTAGGAAGCTGACAGATACAGGAACAGCAAGAACTTGTAAAGTGATGGAGCTAATCTTTCAAAATCCATTGCTAAGGCAAGCAGCAGGCAAAGCTGATGTGAAGTTAAAGAATTCAGTAGCAATTGTCCCATCTTACTCTCTCTGTGTTGCTTTTGGTTGACATGAAGCTCTTTATTGAACAGAGATTTAGAAAAGGTTTGACTGGTGGTTCTTCCCCAACAATGGTCCCATTTCTTATTTTCGTA
Organism: Aegotheles bennettii; assembly: GCA_013398125.1. Taxonomy (NCBI): domain Eukaryota; kingdom Metazoa; phylum Chordata; class Aves; order Caprimulgiformes; family Aegothelidae; genus Aegotheles; species Aegotheles bennettii. Next base: position 2,965,374 of record VZRW01010697.1, on the reverse strand, counting down.
AAATGCTTATCCTATCATCAAAGAAGCTATACTTGAGGTCTCATTTTAAAATGTCAAAGTGAATGAAGTTTTATTGATGATCCTGACCCTTTCATGTTGCTGGGATTTCCAATTCTTCTTCCTGGGGGCACCACCAGAGTGCAAGGCAGGCCAGTTTCAGCTTTGGGCCATGTCACATTGCTCTGTGCCAGGGAAAACATGGTCTAGATGCAATTATTGTTAACTGAGAGGTAGGAGGCTGGAAAAGTGCCTCATCAGCATGATAGAGAAGAGATACTCTCTATGGATAGTCAGGGAGCTGCTGAGGTCTTCCTCAAAATACTTTCAATGTACTCTAAAGATTTTGAGAGTACTCAATGACTTTGAAGTGTTAAAGAACCTGGTGTCAGGAGGTCCTTGTGTCAGCAGGCTGGATAATAGAGAATTATTTCAGGGAGGGGTGGTCCTTGCTGAGTAGCATCCCCAACACTTGCTATCCTACATGTCTATGTGCCTATGCTAAATAGAAACCAAAGTCACAATAAACTAGACCTTTATTTTAACTAGGCTACAAATGCAGTTTTGGTGAAAGGTGGGACTGGAAGAAAGAGAAGTACAAACGTTTTCATGTATATTTATGGGATATTATGTCCAAGATGAAGGCAACCATTTGTAAAAATATTCCTTTTAAAAACCACAAAGTAAAAGTGAACTTGATGATGTTTAAATTATTATCCTTTGTGGGTACCTGTTTTATATGTTGAATATTTTGCAAAGGTTACTTTCAAACCACTAAAAATTCAGGGAAGTGTCATTCTGTAATTAAGGTATGTTTATTCAGTAAAGTGCTAGTACAATTTCTACTTGAACAGTTCACTGAAATTTGGACCATTGCAGGTCTCATGGGCCTGATTCTGTTTTCAATATGCAGTTAAAGCAAGTTACTGGAAGCTCTTCCTGGGTAGGCAGTGTGGAGTGAAATCTTTCATGCTCACTCTGTCCTCAAAGAGATAGTCCTGCTTTTTAAAAATGCAATGTATTATTAATATTTTTATTAATTATTTACAGCTGTTAATACACAAATTTACTTGTCATTGTTCCCATCAGGAAACGATGTAGCAGATGTGTACTTTTATAGGACTGAAGAGCCCACAAGTCTGATAGACTCAGTGAACCTGCAAATTAGCATGATAATAGAATTTATAATCTGTTGAGGTAAATAGAAACCAAAGCCCAAAGAGAGATCCACATGTGGCAAGACCGGTTTGCTAGCCAAAACAAAGTCTACTTGTGTTGTTCACATTCTTGAAGAATCTGAATATTAGAAGATGTCTAGGACACAATGAGGTAAATTTCCAGACAAGATAAATACAGGCGGAAATATAAGCTGAGAGTGAAGAATAGGGCTACTGTAGGAATTTCACACTAAAAAGTTGAGTGAGTTGTGGGAGGCACGCCCAGTTGGGATTCTGGTTTTCACAGGCTCTTTGCTTGTCAAACTTAATATCAAGTAAAATAACCTAATTTGACTTGGCAAAGGCATATAGCATATAGACTTGATATCTGTGACAGAGGCTTTTGAAGTTTCTTATAAACAGTGTTTTCCTTGCTTTGGAAGAGTTGGTTGAATAATAAACAACTTTCCCAATTCTGACTCCTATTGCTGAAAAAAACTAATCGTAAGTAGCTCATTGGCAAAGGAAATCCCTCTGCTCAGCTCGTCTGCCAAAAAAAGGACTTAATAGTGTGCTCAATCTTAGGCATGTGCTTAAAGAAGGCCTGTGTAAGGGTGTGTCACATTTTTAGGGTTTTTGTTCCTGTTTTTTTCTGACCCATGATCTCATAGAAGCATGCTGCAGGACTGTCTCTCAGGCAAAATGTACTTTTGCTCTCCTGGGTCTTTTCTTCCCCTCTGTCTTTATTGTGGATTGATGTGAAATCTGAATGTGAAAAGAGAACTCATTTACCCATTAGGAAATTATTATTATTATTACTATTATTATTATTATTACTATTATTATTATTATCATCACCATCACCACCATGATTACTATTACCATTCTCCCTGATTAGGAAACAAGTAGAAATAAGTTGCAGAAAGGATAATTAAAATATTTTGGAAGAAAACTTAGACTCAAGGCAGAAATATATTAATGTGTTTGAGATGCATTATGGTGTCTTTGGAAAAGGAGCAGATTTAGCCACTGGTAAAAGAAACATTAACTGGAGCATGGTGATGGGGAATCAGTCAGAGCAAATCCCCAGAAGAGAGGGACTCTGTATTCTACCATGATGTCCTGGTTTCTCAGATTTCCTAAGTCCAATTCAGCACTGAAATATGAAGGTACTGTTCTCACTAGAATTAATAGAAGCTACATACAATTACTTTTCAATTTTCCTTTATTTGGTGAGTAGAGCAAAATAGGAGTGGCATCAGTTTGCACTAAAACAATAATGGAAACAAATGGCCCAATAAGTGTGGCTCACAAAAAGAGCTGGGTTTTTTTCCACATCTTATGAAAGGTGGCAGATCTTCATCCTTCCCACCTAGGAATAAATCATCCCTTTCTTTTTCCTTTCCAAAATGTGCTTTCTCTTGCCATTACTCTCCCTGCCTCTGTCCTTCCCTTTCTTTCCTGCTGCCAGTTTGTAAATGGATTTATGCTCAGTATATCAAAAAGAGAAGGAGCTCAGAGTTTCCTTTTGAATCTCAACTCTTAGTATTAAACTACTTGGTTTGCATACTTTAATTTGCCTAATTCCTGCAACTTTTATCCTATTGATAATTGATAGACTGTTCCTTCCTTCCCAATTTCCTTTATTAGTTACATCAGGAAGTTTATTGGTGTTCTTTGCATGTAACTCAAGAAGACGGATAGCGCCACGCTTGTTTTCAGGCCTATGTAAATTAATACTGTCCAGAAGTCTAAAGGCAAAGATCAGCAAGCCTTAAAACCCAGAAGATATCTGGTTACACGCCAGAGGCCTCCTCTTCAAATGAAATGACAGGAATCTGGGGCTGAAGGACTTCCGCTTGCTCTTAATGAACTTGAGTGGCTCTTGCCTATAACCAGAAATGATATGCAGAGAAACAGCTCCTAAGACACATGTCATTCCTGTAGCTTGTAGTCTATTATTACTTTTATTCTTTCCAGCGTCCCCTTGTTACGCTGCAAGCCTTAAGACCAATCATGTAAAGCATGAATAATAAAATGCCCAGGAATGCTGCCACTGATGTCAAAGTGTCTTTTCACCAGAGTCAAAACTGAAAGTCTGATCCTTTAAAACCTGGTGTGGGTCTTTGGACAGGTTCAGTTGATTTACCTTTATGAACAAAGCTCAGGAGGATTCCTGGGTTGGGACAGCTGGGTTAGAGAGATTCACAGGTGTCTCTTGATTGCCAAATCCAAACATTTTCTCTTGTCATTCCTGCTTCGCTTAAACCAAGATGCTGATAAATGTGTATGTGTCTTTGCACAGATAACAAATAACCACAAGAGTCTGTAATGATTTACTATCTGTGGTTCTCTATGGATACATATGTGAATATAAAAACCATGTATTGAGGAATAATAAAGGAAATTTACAGCTAAGATGTAAAAAGCAGCGTATAAGAAACTACCCACTCAAAATGTGGGTGTGTGTAAGTCTCTCAGATGTAACAATTAAATGCTAACATGGTGTAATACAATAATATGGGCACACAGTGTTTCATTCCAGTGGCAATCCTAATTATAACACTACTTAGTACAGGAAATTGCCTGTTGAACTATTCTGCCTGAAAACCTTAACAGAAAACCAGGCATATGTTTGCTTACATAGTGAAATATAATGCAGAGCCAGCTCCAAACAACAAACCTCAAGATCTCCTTCTTTCCTTTAAACTTTCTCTTCCCTCCCTTCCAAAGCTGCACACAGTAGACAGTAACATTGCAATTTATTAGTGGCATGAAGGTGAGGCAAGAGCCTGGTTACAAAAGCCAGTGGCACATGATAAAATGATGGCTCAATCAAATGGTCATAACATGCTCAAAAACAGACTGGAAGGGCTGTGTTCCAGCAGCAGCAAGGAGAAGAGCCTGTCAACACTGTGTGCGTATTTGTCCATGTGAACATCAATGGCCGTAAGTGAACTGTGCTACCTGGACTTGCCGAAGTAGTGATAATATGAGAGCTCCCTCTGGATTTTCAGGAAGCTTTTGAAGAGAAAGAGGCCAGATATTTATGAATTAAAATGCTTTTAATTCCATCTCTCCCAAGAGGGAGATAAACATAAATTTGATGTTCTGCTGTGCTAAATAAAAAAGGATTTTGTGCTTTTTTTTTGTTCTCTGAGAATGAACTGAAGCAGACTTTTTTCAAGAGCTTTGATTTTAATCTCTAATATAATGAATTACTTTACCCTTCAAAGCACTTGGTTTTCCAGTTATTAAAATATCTGGAGGCAGCCAGCTTGGGCTTGGGACAATGGGATGCACGATTCTGGTCTCCGTCTCACTAAGTCCTTTCTCCTTCCTGACATACTCTTGATTACAGACTGGAGAAATCTTGATAATAACCAAAAACTCAGCTGCATAATAGTAAATTTAGGCACCAGTTCAGGAAAGTCCTTAGCCATGTGCTTAAACTTGTTGCTTAATCACAGCCAAAAGAGCAGGCAAAGAACACAAGTAGAACAATACATAGACTGAGAAAGTCTCTGCTGGGGGCTTTGGTTTCTTAACTGTGTGTGTACTCCTGTCATTCTATTGACCTTTAACATCTACAAAAAGGCAGTATGATTTACTGGAGCAAAGTTGTTTTATGAGGCTTGGTTGAGACTTTAAGTTCTTCCCAACAACAAACAAGTGCTGAGTCAGCAGCAGGACTCTCCTGCAGGAGGGGAAAATGTAACCATGAGACCAAGAGTTTTATACTCGTAATGCATCTAATCAAGAAAGAACTGACTCTATTTTACCACAGAATAAACACTATTTACTGAATAACCTCATGTGAATGGACAGACCGTATTCTTGATACTGCAATGTCTTCCCCAGATTCCTGCTTCCATTGTCTGTAGCACGACTCTCAGTGTTTCTTTATGATTTCTTACCACTCTTGTTATAAATATTCTAGCAAAAATTTACTGAGGTTTGATTCTAATTTGAGCACCCCAGACTACTGAAACACTTTGTTGTAGAAAGAAAAGCTGTTGGCACCAGTCTAGCATATCAAATCTTGAGGTTTACTTATTTGACTTTACAACTCTACTGGCATCTCCCTGTTGGTCTAATTGTGTCAAAAGTTAATAAAGTCCAGTAATAGACCATATCCATTTAATTGGACAGATTAGCCTGTGGAAAACTCTCACTTGTGGTGCCGTAGGAGCAGAATCGCCCTTCAGTGTGGCAACCCCATGCATTGCCTTTCCAGCAGTGACATGGTAGCTGGGGAAATCTGTGGGTCTATAAAATAGCCCAAGACAAGTTGCTTTAGCTCATCAAAAATCAATTAAAATATGAATATTAAAGAATGTCATGAATAGGTGCAGAAACCTTACAAGGAGTATTGTATTGTCTTCTGATTTCAGTGATGTTGGTACAAATCTTGGTTAGATCAGTGGAAATTTCATTCTTGTCTCTGAACCTCCAGAACAGATCCTCATCTTGTTCCTAGGAGCAGCTTTCAAAACTGAGTTACTAAAAAGTGATGGAAAACAATGATTTTGTCTGTTGTTTCTTAGGACAGTTTTATGCCTTTCTGACTTCTTTGCATCACTGTGAAAGAAATGGAAGTTTAAGTACATGGTTAGAAATGGATGACTGTATATGAATCCCATTTCTATAGGTAATAGATGAAATTAAATATCTTTGCAAGTGACATAGCAGTCTGAATATGCCCATTCTGTCCTACACCTAATTATATTTTTATGTACACAAGTATTTCTCTTTAATCATCTCTGTCTCCTCCGTTCCAAATTGTCACAATTCTGCTTCTTTAGCCTGCATCAGCCATGCTTAATATGTGCCATAGCTTTGTTTATGGAGTTATTTTACTAATTCTTATTTATTAAAATAATTGCCTTAATTAATCCTAATTGTTCACTGTTAATCACTCAGTAATACGCTTCCATTTGCTTGTACATATATTTTTGTATTAGTCATTATAAAAGCAAGACATAAAGCAAATGGTATAATTACTCACAAAAGACTGGGAGCTCAACCAATAAAAATCAAAGGGGAGAAAATAAAATGCTTTCAAGATTCCTATGTAGTAACTGGGACATCCTGTGTCACAAATGACTTTATGAGGTGTCTGGAGGTGGGATTCCCTTCTAAAGCTCCAGGTGGCTAAGAAATGAAATAAGAAACCATCTTACAGCTGAGATGATGTTTCCAAGTTTTGATGTTTTCCAACATCTTGCTGTTTGTCAGCAAGACCAGGAATGAAGGTAAAAGATGTCAGTACCCTACTGAACTAAAATAGACTGCCTGGGAGAGCCTTGAAGTGAATGAAATTTGAATAACAATGTCAAAAAAACTCAGGATTTTGTATCTTTTTTTATTATTTTCTCTTGGAGGAGAAGAGAGAAAACAACCATCTACTACTCTTAGGCAAAAGCTCAGAAATGTTTTAAACTTGGTGGTTACTGAAAATCACAACATGACTTGATCTGTTCACACTCACGCTGTGTCAGTTCATGATCAGACAAGTGCATGGGGGCGAGGAAAGAGGAAGCCTTGCAGAGAGCAATGGCAGTGCCATCACCCAGGTGGGTGGTTATCTCTCCTGTAACTCCAGCCTTTCCCTAAAGCCAAATGTAAAAACAGTACAAGCTGTGAGGTAGCATGCGAAGGCTCTGCAGAACTCCAGAGAGAAGCTCTGAAGAAATGTGTCTCCAGGGCAGTCCTGGGCTGGCAAGATGTTCTGCCAGAACAAATACAGACTGCCTTAGACAGGACTATCAGCTATTGTATGTCCTCCACGCACATGGCTTATTCTCCCACATTTCCACTTACTTTTGTCTTTAACTCTATTAGGTCTTCCAGCAAAGACATGGTTAGTGGCAACTTTTAGTGGCTTCTGTGATCTGGGAATTTGACCTGCTACGAGAGCTGAACAAGTTTCTGACACATCTACAATCTGGAGTCACACCACAGAAAGGTTTTATGTATTATGTCTTCTCCTTCTCTTTGGACTATTGTTTTCCATGCACTGACCCAACTCACATTGCCTATCAAAACTGGTGAATGCAGTAGAAGTTGTCTCCTACTGGTCTGAACAGCCACTACAGGTTGGTGAAATGATGACTGCCTTGTTCAGCCATGGAACGGAGGTGTCCTTTGGCATAAATATGCCTGCATGTGAAGTGCATGTGAAGTGGGGTTGATCTTGTAACACAAAGCTGCATCTGAGAATTTGTCTCCTGAGGGCACCCTTCCCTGGAACCATCACACAGACACAGCAACCATGCAAGGTCTCCAGTGGTGGAGTTGTAGTTGCACTCTGAAGAAAGCAGCCTATGACTTGGCAAGCCAGTGGACTGGGCTCAAGGGTGGGGAGGCTCTACATAACCTTTGTCACATCTTCACAAGAAACAACTCAAAAGCCATTGCTTCCATTCAAGTATGGAATTTTTAGCTTCCATAATTCCTTATGGATCTATGGATGTGATGGAGAACACATCTCTGCAATCTAATGTTAAATCTATAGCCCAGCTACTGCTAAACATGTCAGATGAAGTAAAAGACAGGAAAGGGTAAATTTTAAAGGAGTGAATTAATGGCTAAATTAATGCTACAGCTTCTCCTACAAATCCTCATTTACAAGCTCAGCAGGTTTTTCTTGTTTATCTACCCAGCCTGTCCTGGAAAGGGACCTCCTACCTCCTTCTTCTCTATTGCTGTTGCTATTAAGAAAGATTTTTGTAGTATACAAAAGCTCTGATTGTCCTCTCACTTATACTAATTTTGCAATTGTGTAAATCCATTGACCTGAGCAGAGCTATTTTTGATTGACACTAATATATGCTGGAGGAGAATCAGATTTTAAATATCTCTGAAGGCAGACAAGCTTGGAAAAAATAGTCTTATTTTTAAGCTCCATAATCATGATGATGTTCTTTTGTGCTGGGCTGTTCATTTGTTATTTGAAATATATTTGTCAAACATTCATTCAGGTCAGATATTCGTGTGTCCATTGTGTATTACCTTGTAAATTTAACTGAAGTTGTTTGTAGTTTTTCCTTATAAATAACCTCACTTCAAAGATATTTTAGAAGTTTTAAAGACCATGAGCCAAAGTGAATGCAGAAGAATGGCTCAAGTTTCTAAAGCTTCAATATCTTCCAGGATTTCTCTTACCATGAAATTAAATGAGTCATTTATATCTTACTATGTGATGCGATCATTCTGTTACCATGATGTAGCTAGACAAGAACTTTGTCAATGATTTACAGTCATATGGTTCTCCCCATAAATCAGTGTAATACAGTTTCATATGAAGAGTCTTCAGTTCAGTATTCAGTTCAGCTGAGCTGTGTGAAGTACTTTGTCTCACCACCAAGATGAGTCATTACACTGTTATAATTGCTCTTTTCTATTTTTTTTGTTGTTGTTGTTGTTGCCATTAGGTCAATTGCTCACCTTCAGGCTTTTATAGCAACAGAGAGACCCTTCCCTTCTGAAATCCTTCACTTTCTATTCTACAGTCTATCACTGGGCAAAGCTAAAGGGTTTTCACCTTGAAATACTGAAGCAGCTTCCCAAAAATGATTCAACAGCTTGATTTTTATGGACATTTCCATCAAAAAATTTTGGCCTCATTACTGGCTTGGCTTTGGGCAGGATTACAGCAGAAATTGCAACACTTCTTTTTTACTGTGTTGTGCGTGACAAGTAAGGATTTACAAGCCTGTCCAGTACAGTGGCCTTTTGCACACTTTAGAGGCTGTGGTCGCTAAAGACACTTGCCAAAGCCCTTGCTATGTGAAAATTCAAACAAAAAAGCAGAAGTTGCACTGATACTGTGACCTACACTTTAAAAGGAACACCCTGGTCATTCTGTGCTGTTAAATTTTTGTCTAACCAGTACACATTACTGCTAAGCTCCAAAGTCAAAAGATTTCTTCTATAGCGCAACATCTATTGATAATAATGGATGCTCCCTGCTTGAAAAATAATGTGGCTTGTACCTAGTGTGAAACTATTAGTGAGTTGACTTATGGTTCACTGTAGTTAGAAGAGATTATGTTAAATGTGGCATCATACCCTGGAAAAATATACCAGCAAACATTTGGTGCTTTTCCAGCCCTGCATTAGCCCAGTTGAACATGCAGTTAGTCAATATTATACATAAGTCTAAAATAACTGTGCAAATTAGGTGCATAATTACATGCATAAATTGTTGGAAAATCTGCCTTTTAAATTACACATCATAAACAATAATAACCCACTGAGATGATTGCTCTCAGTTTACCTTACCTAAACTGCATTTCTCTTTGTCCAGCATAAGAATCAAGGGACGCACTCTAAAATTAGCAGGGAGCAAACTTCAAGTCAGCAATTAAACATATCAACAAGCTCTGGACATCATTGCTATGAGTGTTGTGAGGTCTCAATCACAAAAGACAGTTGCGTTTTTGGTAGTCTGAGTCCATCAGCTGCTCTCAATAGCTTAGTTGTGTTTTCTGGATCAGAAAGTTCCTGTATCATCTAGTCCTGGAAGCTGGGAGGATGCACAAAGAGAAGGATGCCTCTGTACCTTTGTTTGCATCATATAAACATAGGATTTGGGGTAAATGAACTTTGGCAGTTATAGCTGGTTTTCCGGCCTTATATTTCTTTACATTAATTTGCATAACATTTCTGTTTCAGACTGACCTTAAAGTAATAAAAGTAATTCTTATTACATTCAAATCACAGTTATTATTATTTTTTGGTTTTGAATATCCATAGTTAGAAATGTGATTTATTATTATAATTCTTCTTATTGTTATTATTATCTCACAAACTTCATAATCTGAATGTGACATAGTGAGGAATGATCTCACTGGTATCCTGACTCCAACTCAGTGCAGAATGCAAATGAAATAAAAAAGAACAATTTAAAACTAAATTTTAATACCAGAATAGACCTGATAGTGGTTCAAGACAGACAGTACTTAATCTAACCATTCACATAAAAACCACTTTGTAGAAAATTTGTCAGTGTGTGACAAGAATAGATAGCTCTGACCACCAAGAGGAGTGATAGAGGATAGAAATAACACTTAAAGCACACACCTCCAATTACTATTATATTGTCTATGAGCTTTTAATGACACTCAGTAAATGAGTTGGCTTGCAAAACATGTCCTTTTGTACTTATAATGGCTTGACAACATTTTGTCTGGAGGGCTGTGAAATTTTCCTAGCCCAGTCTGTTAATCTCAAAAGCAGATGTTGCTTTTCAGTGAGAAAGCTGCACAAACTGATTCCCTGCTTGTGCATTGTCATAACATGAGCCAAGAGCTGAAGCGAAGTTCGTCAGAGCCCTGAAGCAGAGAGCAACAGAGTCACCATTAAAATGCATGAATCTCAGTAGCTCCTGAAACCAAAGTAATGTTTCTGAAAAACATAGCATTGGACAGGTGTGGATCTAGTGGTGGGGGGCTTGCAGTTTGAAGGCTCATGGACCCTCCATGAAGTACCATCTAACCACAAAATTAATGCTCAGGGTTTCAAGGCACTGTTCCACTTTCACAATTGTACAGTGACTACCTTTCCACCCCTGTTCACAGGTAACACTGGCTCTGGCACACTTATTGCAGAAAGGAATAAAGAAGGAGCCTCCATTTGCAGTGAATGTTACTGTTATAGATAGGCTTTAGAGATATAAACACAGACATTGTTAGATCTGGGCTCTGAGTCCAAATAATGAATCATATTATTAATGGGAAAGCCCATAATAGCATTGCCCTGGGTGTGTAGAGAGTGATAGAAATTCTAATGTATTTTAAAATTAAACTTGTCCTACAATCCTATTCCAATCTCAGATCTGTACAAAGGCATTAATTGGACTTATTCAACTAATTACTTGTTATTAAACTAGTGTAGAGACTGTAAAGACTTGGACAGCAATTATTTTCTATAGATGACAACCTGAGTTTTGGCAATATTATCTGAACTGGGATAAAAGTTCTTAAACCTTCAGAAGCTGAGCCTGCAGTGGGCAAGCCTATAAAGTCAAAAGATTATGCCAATGTTCTCATGGTTTTTGTTTTTTTATGTAGGATTAAATTATGCCAAAATGTTATGATACTGTATCAGAAGTTGCATGCATTTTCTCTGTACAGAACCGTGAGGTTTCAGCAGCCCATTCTAACCTAAGCAGCAATAGGCAGAAATGTCCATATGTCACTTAACCCAAATGCTGAAAGACATGATAGCTATAACAGCTCCAGAAGCAAAAGATTTAATTTGTCCAGGGAATGGGAACATTAAAAAAAAACAACCACCCAGTGTTTCCAGCTTGTGATCAAGCCAGAAATTCTAATTTCTTATTTTAACATGTGTTCACTGTGGGTTGCTGACAGCACTCCCAGACATGAAACAAAGTTAGTGATTTTAGTTTGTGTACAGATAATGCTCCCGCATGTCTTTGGGTGGTTATGACCACTCAGAGGGATGAGGACCAAACCTTTGTTTTGTTTCAGATGTTAGTGATAGTTTTTTTGTCCAGGACAGGAAGAAATAATGTTAAGTTTTCCCTTTTTCAGATAAACAGTACTTAAAAAAATGAAGTTTTAGAAACATCAAGGAAAGCCACTGATCTACATGAAGTTTAAAAAGTTGAGGGACTTGACTCTGATAAGATCAACACTGACCTTCTGACTTTCTACAACAGATGAATAATATAGTTAACTGCATAGATACAATCTTGAAGTGCCTCAAAACAAAATCTTTAGCTAATTATTGATATGTAATACAACAAAATAATTTCTTTTCCACCAAACATTTTGTTTTCATAGAATCAGTATTTTCCACTAGAAGACTCTTCACCTGAAAATTGCTTGGATGCAATGAGATACTCCATTTGCATCTGCTGGTGATGAAAACATGTAGCTCCATACCTCTAGGTACTCAACTATTTCTCAAACATGCTCCTTGTGAGGTCAGAAAATGCTGTTCTCATTTGGCAGCAAGGAAACTGAGTCACAAAGAGGCTAGGTGCTTTTCCCAAGGGGAACAGGAAGTGTATGAAAGGAGTAGGAACCGAATGCTGACTTCCCAAGCTCATTAACCTTCCTCTCCAAATGTAATGACTTCTTTCTGTGTCTGATGAAAACAATTTCTGCCCTCAAAACTGCACCTTTGCTATATATGGAGACCCATGCTATTCTGAGCTTTGAGAAGATTCAGAGTTCTCCGAGAGGACTTTTTAGAACAGTCAAAAATACAAAAATGAGGACGCTTAGAAGGTGAAAAGCTTTTCTTGCAGTCTCTCTTTCCTTCTTTTCTTCTGGAGTCTAACAAGTTCCAAATGTTCTGGAGTGTCTATTTTTGTTGAGTTTTGGATTGAAATTGTTGTTCTTGTACATTGCTACGGTAAAGTGTTTACACAGAAAACAGTCAAGTCTGGAAAAGTAACAATTTGTTCACAGGATCATATAACATATTTGCCCAAATGGGCTCTTGGGAGTGAGAGCAACCAATCCGTCTTCTCTCCACAACAAATTTGCAATCTCTGATTTCTCTTTTCACCCATGAAGTCTTCATCCTGCTCCCAGTGCCAACTATAGCCTGTCCCGCTATTAACAGCAACAGCAATAAAGGAAAAATAAACTCCTTTTAGTCTGTAAGGCTTTTTGAGGGCAGTGCAGAGCAAACAGCTCATTATGCTTGCGCGTCAGCATCTTGAGAGAAACGCTGGCAGCCCAGGGAAAGAAGGAAGAATAAAAATCCCATCAGAAAAATATTCGTTGCTCTGTATGATCCTTCTTTGCAACTTCTGAATTTAGACTTCTTTATTAAAGGGAATGAGTAGTGTACATGCAGAGCTGTAAGTGGTTTCCCTGTTTGTGCATCCAAGGTATGACACAATAAGGACAAATATCCAGAGGCAGGTTCAGAGACATTGAGTCTAGATCTTTAATTAATAGCTGGAGATCTATTGCATAATACCTGAGCAAATAGACACGTGCATTTATTATCTGAAAACAAGAACTCTGCAATTACGGTCATAAAGAAAATGTCAGAAAACAAGAAGCAACAAATACCCATTGTGGAATTAATAAGAACAGTAGTTCCCCTCCAGTGGTCACTGAGTAAGCAAACATTCTGGTTAAATAAACTGAAATGGAGCATATCTGGGCAACACACTTATGTGCTGGGTCAAAGCAGAGGTTAAATAAAAATTTGTTTTAAAAAGACCCAAAAGAACACAATATGACTCCCTGCCCCATGCACCACATGTTGTTAAAGGAGCAAAGAGGAGCGTTGGATACTTTCATGAGTGCACTGCATGACTTTGAAGTGGAGCTGTATGGAAAGCAGGGAGCATTCATGTTTACCCCAGGCTCCTAGCAACTTCTCTGCTCACAACTAATCTTTGGCACCGAGGATGTATCGGTACTCGGCAGCCAAACACAACTCACCCCTGCCAACACCATGGTGACGGGCTGACCCTTTCAGAACACATCAGCATTAGGATTTCAAAAAGGGCAGATTTTCAAGGTCAATGTTTATTTCACGTAAACCAGCCACCTGAGGTTTCTGAGGTGCTGATCCCTAATTGGTCATTACAATAAAAACATAGGAGTAATTTCATATTAGACTGATGCCTCAGCATGTTATCCCAATTTAGGTCACTTCATTAGCAATGGATTTTTGAAGCTTCAAATGCATATTTGCATGCCTACTACATAGTTAGATGCATCCAGTCACTTCAGAAAAATTATTGTTGCTACCTTTTAATAAATAACACAAACCAATCTCTAGCAGTTGAGTGTGGTTGGAAAGATTTACAGCCCGTATTCTCACAGCTCTATGGTGATTTATACAGACAGTGACTTTGGGGGCTGTACAAATAGGCCTGTGTACTCCCGTGAGAAGCAACCACATACTGACTCTAGGTTCCTCCAACAGGTAAGAGCAGGAATTATTCACAGAGGTATAAGAAAGGGGGTTTTGTCACTGTAAAAAAGCCTCTGACCAACCTAAGTACAAAGGTCTACTGAGGCTGAAGGGAATCCAGCTGCACTGAGAAGTGTCAACACAAATGATCAGCCCTGAAAGAAGTTGTACTTTATGCAGATTTTCCTCCCAGTTAGGTACAAAGACATTTTGTGCAGTTTTACAGACACTGGTTTGAATGTCTTGTAACAACTTCTGCCACATCTCTTTACATTTCCAATATACCTAACTAATCCAGTAATTAATCATAAAAATAAATTACTTCTATAGATTATGTAACAATAACAAGGCAACATGAGTCACTTTTCTTTGTTCTCATTCACTAGCTAGCAACAACATGGGCTTATTAAGTAGGTACCAGAAGTTCAATATGGAGAAAACTCAGATCTCAAGGCTAGATAATTTGGCCTCCATTTGTTTGCCTTTGTTCTCTTTTGTTTCCAGATTAAAAGGGCACCATGTACTTTTAGTTTCTTCAGGTAAAAAAGACATAAGGGAGCTGTTCCTTCTTTGACATCTGACCAGATATGGGTTAGAGCCTACACAATAGCTGCTCATTTTGCATTTACAGTTTAATTTGGACGGACATAGCTAGAATTTAATTTGCCCCAGGAGAATGAGGAAATATACCCCACTGACATAAAGACAATGAGAATCTAAGTCATCAATCTACTGCCACAAACATCCGAAAGCTTTCATAAGCCATCAGAGACTTACCGTGGAAAGGGCACAATCTCAGGCTCTGTAATCACAAAATCAGTGTAATGACTAGTCCCAGGTCCATGATGATCTGACTAGCTTGTGTCTACTTGGCACCTCTGTAGAATGGCATGGACTCTGGATACCCGCATCCTTCCTCACATACAGTCCTGTATATAGGTAGACAGAAGTAGCTGCACAGACATTCATATAGATGATCCTTCCACTGAGTGGGAGAAAGACAATTTGATCTCTTGAAGTGTTTCCAAGCCCTTATGAAGAACAACTACCCCATTCATAGATGAATGCAAGATTGCATGGTCTCAGGAAGACCCTGGATTACCCAAAACCTGGGATATTTCTGGCCATGGCTGAACAGCACTTAGCAGAAATGTTGGACAGCAGTGTAAATATTCCCCCATGTCGAAGCAGGATGGCATCTGCACCATGGGGCTGCACTTCGGCACTGTGGAGTTCAGCAGCAATAATAGTTTAGGTATTATCTTCTATCTTACCTCTTCTGTCCCCCTCCTCTTTCCCATTCTGTAGGTATCTTCCTCATTTGTGACAGCACAGATATTTCTGGACCTGGTCATGGAACCAGACGAGGGAATTAACTTGATTTAGGGAAAAACTACAAAAAAAGCATGCTTATTTATTGCAGTCAAATATTTCCAGTTACTTGAGAGACATAACTGAGGAAGCAGCAAGGTAGAGGGATAAGTGACTGAAGGCGGAGAGTGAGAAGGGTGTCTTAAGCCAGAACTTTCACTAAATCCATTTTTTTGCAAATACATAGCCTGAGAAGCTAGGGGTTGATGGTCTGAACATTGCCAGTAAACCTGTCTGTGATTTTACTCCAATTTACATTTTTCTGCTTGCAGATGCTACTACCTCAAGGGTTACTGAGAACCAGCCTATTAAAGCATGAAGCCTGTTTAAAAATGAAAATTCCCAACAATAAGCAATTTCAATAAGCTTTCCTCAGGGTCATTGACTTAAAATAATTTTTTTAAAAAATAAAATAGGAAAGTGCTACAGTTTCACTTCAACCAAAATAAGAATTTGTTCTTATGTAGAAATGGGCCAACTAGATGATTTTCAGATTAAACACCTGGATCAACTTTAGGTAAAGTTTTCAAAGGTAGCTTCATATTCACTGAAAATGCAGTCAGCAGTTCTTAGAACAGTTCTTCATCAAGACGGCAGAAATCTCATGAAGTTAGTTGATCCCATGAGTTTTCCACCACTAGGGTAGCCTGATTTTCAGACTTGGTTTAATATCGTCTATCAAAATCAGGTCACTTAAAGACATCTTCATTTAATCATCTGGAAATTGGAGCACCCAAAGTCATTAGTCATAGTGAAAATGTCTGTGCTTTTAGCTGATTTGGACCTGAGTTTCATTATAAAGATTAGAGTTTGAATATCTAAACTCCAAACCTGAGACAGGTTATCAGAGGGCTGTTCCTAACTCTGTTTTCCTTTATCTTTATTTCATCTGTAGTTCCAGCTCTGTAAAATCACAGTTCTCTGAATCAGAATTACTATATATTTCATGTAAATGAAATGACATTATGGTGCCAATTGGCTCTTGAGTCAAACTAACTAGCAAAGAATTTAATTATATCCATTATTAAATGTTTGTGCTCCACGGATCCAACTTCTTAAAAACAACAATGATGAATTTACGGATTCCTATTACCATCTGTTGCACTCTCTCCAAGTCTGGCAGGGGGTGGAAACCTTGCCGAATTAAAAATATTGCTATTTAAAGTCTTCCATGTATTCATTTCCTTAGACATGTGAACTTGTTCAGTGGCAGAGCCAGCCTTATGGTTTCTGTAACTTTGCTGGCTGCTGAACTTGGAGCCATTTTAAACAATGCAGTTGATTCTCACAAAATGTATTTTTTTAAGCTATATCCTTCAACCACAGACCTAAGTGGACAATCTTTTTTTTTTTTTTTTTTTCAAGGCTTGAAAGGCAAAATTGCAAGGAGTTAAGAGATGGAAAGAGGTGTCTTGCCAGAGTTTCTGGCTTCACTGCAGTCTAGAGTTGTTGCCTGGGCGATTGTGTTCATGGGAGGTCTTTAACTGGCAAAGCTGCCTGCTCAGTTTCACAGGCGCCACAGCTACTTCATTATTTCATCAAAGTTCATTATGTTGGGGAGGGTACCACCAATAAAACGAGATTACAAGTGTCTCCAATGAGCCCTTAAAGACATAATTCCTGGTTTTACCTTTTGCCACATCCCTGTCTGTGGTCCTATAATGCACAGAGAGATTTGCACCTATGATATGGACTATCCCACAGCTTAATTGAACTGAAAACACTCCTGGAGAATTTGATTCAATTTGTCTTGCGACAGAACCTTCTTTTGTTTTCTGTGGAGACGGAGTTCTTCATCTAAAAAAGAAATCAGAACAGTTTAATCACATGTTTTCAAGGAGGTGGGAGTATGTGGGAGAAAAGAAATTAAGCCGAGACTAGATCAAGAGCAAGACTGATCTATTTAAATGTAGATCAATGGTATTTAATGCCCAATGAAATTCGAGGGAGGATTCATTACAATTCAAGGGAGAATCAATAATCATGGGCCTTTTATGGCTCTGTGCTTGGTGAATCACATCTCCACACTTTGCTTTATGAACTGCCAAGATCCAGTCCTGACAGTCCTAGCTTTTTTCTGCTTTTATGCCAGTTTGACCCAAGTCCATAACACATTTAATCTTAATGTAAAATTATGTATGTCAA
Source organism: Aegotheles bennettii (assembly GCA_013398125.1). NCBI lineage: Eukaryota > Metazoa > Chordata > Aves > Caprimulgiformes > Aegothelidae > Aegotheles > Aegotheles bennettii. The sequence continues at coordinate 2,947,786 of VZRW01010697.1, read as the reverse complement.
AACAAAGAGAAAACCAGAATCGATGTGGGTCAGTATTTTTGTGCCTTACTATTCTGCCTGCACAAGCTTAAAGTAGTTATTCCTAGCTAACAGCAACTGGGACAACATGGTGATGACTACTTGAAATTCCTCTCTGTTCTCAGAGATGAATACTCCAAAGATGAATACTGAAATATTTACTTCCCTGATATAAGTCCATGAGATATTTGCCTTGGAATTTGGTCACTACATAATTTATTTCAAGAAAAGCATTTTAGACAAACTTCAAACTGAAAAATGAGCTTTAAAAAGTCATTGTGTTTTCTAGCTCAGATTTTTAAGAGGTGACAGATTTTACACTCCAAAACAATGAGAAATGATAGACAACCTGACTATGCTGGATTTATTCTGCTCTAAGGTATCTCTGTATTTGTGTAGACCAGACCTGGCAACAGCAAACCGGCTCCCAGGTTTCACTGGCAAGGCTAAGAACATGATTTTGCCTATTTCATGAGGTAGGTGAAAATTTTACCTAGACCAAGATGTGTAAGACAAATCAGGTCACATCATCAGAGCATCATTCTTTTACTCCAGCTCTCAACACTACTTCCTAGAATTGTGTAGAACAATAATAAATAAGGAAAAACACTCTCTGAAAAAAACACAACAATTTATTAATTCAGGTTGTGTTGTGTTTATAAATTGCACATCTACAATGAAATTTTACCCAAAGCCCAGTTTATTAGAATAGGTTTGTGCATTTATTCTAGACAGATACATGGGATTTTCTACACTGGCCTTCTTTCTTCTCTTTCTTCCCCTTCCAGTGTCTCAGACTCTCCAGGCCTTTCTGAGAACTCTGAACACTTATATGTTGGACAATATTCGACAATTCATATATATTAGGAAACAGACAAATCTCTACCCTCAAGGGCCCAGAGTCTAAGTTTGCAATGTGCTTAAATAAAGCTGAAGCTTCACGAGCACATTGGAAAATAAGGTACACCAACAGTTTCAAGAAGGCACATTTGTTCTGAATGCACATACCCTTCTCTGAATGAAAGGGTTAACCACAGTTATTTCTGATTACATTCTCACTGTTTCAACTCTGAAATGCATGTCCAGGCAACGAGACTGAGAAGTGACAGAGAGGGAGCTGCAGACTGCTCCAGTGAATCCACCAGCTACAGGTATTGTTCAGGTGAAAATTAAAATTGGCATGAATTCCTGAGGCAATGAATCACTGCCCTTGTGGGCTTCAGTGTCTGCTTTGAATCATTTGTTTACTAATATTTGAAGCACGTTGGTATTTTCCCTTATTAAAAGTGTTTACTACAGTAATGCTATTGGCCCTGGAGTCTTAACAACACTGGATGCACTTTGTTCTAGCGGGCACCCAACTGTCACCATTCCCCATCCATCAGGAAGTGGAGATAGGGCAAGATACAATATCTTAGAGGTCAACTGGAAACATGAAAGAGGAGCTGGCCTCACTGCCCTGTTTTACCCTGAACCATGGCCTTCCCAAGCTGTGGTAAGACAGTTTTTTCCCCTGCATATCTTACAGATACCTTTATTCTGTACTCTATCACTGCTGTTGAATGGAGCAATTTCACCAGCTGCTCACATTATCACTCATTATGCTTAGTATTGAACAATAAATCTCATTTTACATGTACCAATGAGAAAGAGAGAAGTGGAAGCTGTAGTGCTGGATCATCTGTTTTGGAAGGGTACGGTTGGTTTCAGCCCATTTTACCCCTTCCCTCTTCTCTTGTTTTCCCATGTCCCCTGATTTTAGGAAGCAAATTAATAGGGAGGTTTATTTCCCAGTTGCTGTCGATCAACACAAAATCTCAGCTATGTGACTTCAGGATATTGTGTAGAGAAGATAACAATCCTATACATACATATACTGAAAAACTTTTTGGGTACCTTGAAATCCAAGTTCAGGACTGCCTGATTTCTCAAAGTGAGGGCTCTATTTTCTAAATATCTTGGCATTACTGCTCCGTTCATTACTGTATGATCATTTCCCACTCTGTTTTCTCAATGTATTTTTTGCACAGGCTATAATTATTACAGCCCAGCTTCTTCTTTTTCATTTTGATCCTTTGTAAACCTAGTCATTACGCTGCCTCAGACTGGCTTCCCAAAATGTCAAGATTAAAATGGGGCATGAAAGCTTATGCAAGAGTGAGTCAGTGAAGCAATTTGAACCAATAAATATCAAAGCAGTCTCTAAGAAGCAAGCAATTCATTTGATACCACATCTTTCAACAAGTCTTTAGAGGATTTTCCTCTGCAGGGTTACACCCTGATATTTACGTCTTGATCTCTCCACTGTGCAAAAGTCGTAGTTTGCCTCATTAATGTGATGCTCTGTCAGGCAAGCATTTCTGCCTGCAAAACACATCAGATTACCCTCCATTCTTAGCACACAGCAGTGATTTGCAGTGTTATCTGCTATCAAAATAAATATTTCAGAACCTTGGCTCGTATCACTGTTTCTGCAATTAGTGATATTTTATTAGTTAATTAATTAGTTAATGTCATATATGGGCCAAGAAATAAGGAATGTGCCAATATTCATTTTTTTATGTCACTGCAAGTAAATGAGTTGTCAAGACAAAAGCTTTGATATAAAACTGCCAGTATGACTTACTGGGTATAATAGGGTACAAAAACAATGAGTCTGTTTTCACAGATATGTCCTGCTGCTACTGCTTTTTTCCTCGCTGCTTTCAATCTGATGAGTGTAACAAGTCTTGCTTTTGATTCTTTGCCATGGACTCCTGCATCATTGTCTTTTTCTCTTACGTTATCCCATTTTCTTGCCAAGGCTATGTTTTATTTTACTCCTATCCAGGGACCATTCAATAAAAGCTAAGACCCCTTGAAGCAAAATCGCAGTACTGGAAAATTCCTGCTTTTAAGAGTTACTCAAAATCTGAATTTCTCTAATGGCATTTCTGTCTACAAAAGGCCCAATTAAAACCCTACTTAAATGCTACTTACTTGACTCAGAACGAGGATGGCAAAGTTTTGTTTTATACATATCAATCTCTATTTTTTAATAAATAGACCAGTTACCCAGTACAAGATATGTCCTGTGCATCATTTGCATGTCATATTCATTCACCTCATCCATTTTACTCTGTGTCTTACAGGATTTTACTGCCTTGTGTGATTTTGCACATCTATGTCTGTTCCTCTGTATCTTGAAGTTGTTTCAAAGAGATTACTTTTCAGTGACCCCTCCTAATTACTCCCTGCTTTAATTAACAGACAATGTAAAATAGAATGAACTGTTTTCTGCTTGCACTTGGATTCTGTGAAAACAAATTACTCTAGATAAACATGAAGTATTTTATAATCAAGAGCAAGAAGAATTCTCCATGAGAAAATCTGTTTCCTCAAATGAAAATGTTTGAGAACTTCTGATAGCTTTGAGGACTTTTTGGATAGAAAATATTCCAGCACCATAAGGGTTTAGGTTTAATTTAGGGTAAAAGAATATTCAATATCCAGATCAAGATTAAAGGCTGATAAAGGATTATAACTTGGCTAACACTGAATAACCCCTGGAAGCTGAACATGGCAGGACCTTAGTGACAAGTGTCCTAAAGACACCTATGAAGTGCAGCTGTTGGAACACGGAATGCTTTTTCTCATTCTTTGTTCATTGTGTACCTCACATCCCACCCAATAATTAGTACTGGCAGCTTCATATTGGTGCTTTTGTTTTCACTCTTTGTTTACCTATGATGATATCACAAAAAGCATATACATTTCATTCTCTCTCTCTTTTTTTTTTTTTAATTTGGCTCTGGGCCTGTAAGTACTAATACAAAATCACTAATTGTACAATAACAAGCCAAGTGCTTTGAAATGCACTTCATAACAAAAGAGTATTATTTTTTTTAAAGCCATATAAGCAGAAAGAAAGAGGAGAAACTGATATGGATTTCTTTGGGCAGAGAGAAGTTTCCACAATTCTGACAATAGTTGCCTGACTTTGCAGAAAATTGTAGGGGCAGAAATAATCTTGCTGCATTTTAGGAAATCAATCACTTTCAGCAAAGTTTAATGAAATCTCACCTGAAATATTCTGAGTGAGGAACAAGTAGCATGGACATTTACTGTGCTCAGAAACCTTGTAATTCTGTGATGAACTAAAATCAGGTAGTTTCATGATGGAAGTTTCTAATAGGGGAAATTTGAAAATAGGAGTTAGTTCTACCATCTCCTACTCTGGGACAGCCTATTGCCCCAAAGATGGCAATATTTCACAGCACTCACTGATTTATTCTATTCCATACAGTTGTGTGGCATGACACAGAGGCACATGATTCTCATGGATATTTGTGCACCACAAATCATGATGTTAAAAGAAGTGCAACTATCTTAGCTTCTCCTGTTCCTGTCACAGAGGTTCTTCTGGACATTCCCTGAGCCTTTAAGAAAAAAAATAAATAAATAGTTTCATTTGTGAGTAAAAAAACCCCAACAGTTCCGGCCTTGATGCTAATAGGGGATGACTTGATTTCTCCAGGCTATAGCAAATAGATGGCTGTGGTGTTCAGGAGAGTTTTTAGAAAGAACTGGGTACCTCCCTGTGTCCTGGGATGGGCTGCAAAGCATCAGGGCACCACCTGAGAAGAGGCAGCACTTGCTCATCTTACTCTTTCCCCTTTTTGGGAAAATATTTTTTGGAAACTTTCTTACCTCTGACTTATTCTTACAAGACTTGCTGTGAAAAAGGGGAAAAGAATCCCTCTTGAAAACAGTAAGGCCCAATTATGAAGACAGCATGGCCATGGCAAATCCAAGACAGAAAAAGCAACAAACACAATAAGTTGTGATCCAACAAGAAAGTTTGAAGGCAAATGGCTGTCTTTGCTCTTTATTGATAGCTATTTTAAGAAGTTATGTGGGAAGCTCTGGGGTCATCCTCCTTTCATAAATGCCAGATGCACTTAAAAATCCATGCCATGAAAATGCTTTTTGCTGTTAAATGATTAAGGTTGGATGCTTCATATGAGCACAGGTTCATTCATTTTCTTGTGCTTGTTAAATCTTTCTCCCAGTAAATGCAGCACTCACTTTCTGATGGCAGAAATAATTTTCCAAAAACTTATAAGGAAAACCGTTGATCTTAAGGAACTTAAAATAAAGATGGAATAGATTCTTCAATAAATATTGCCTTCCACATCTGACTTTCCTTGTGCAGAAACGTTTAATAGAACATTACAGACATTCCCCATTAAATTAAAATTCATAGAAATCTTATACAAGGGCTATATTTGAATCCATTTTATGGGCCTAATGGTCATTTTTTTCCCATGTTTTTCTTAGTAACTGAAAGTTCCTTCTGTGGTAGAAGCTGCCAAAACAGCAAATACAGAGAATTCCCTGGGGAATGCCACACGAATTCCACTTCTCAGACTGGCTGCCATTTCATATTGATCTCAGTCATGATGAAGTATTAATTTGTACGCAGTTGAATGACCATGTTTTTTTAAAAAACATCTAATTCAAACAGCTATGAAGCCTTGGCAGCGCTTAACAAAGATGAATTCTTGCTTCATTCTCCTGCGAACCAGCTGTTGGCACTAGCTGTATTACAGACAAGGAGAAAGATCTCCTTGGTCATTTAAGTCAGGTCAGTACTTTCACAGAAAACCCCATAATGTAATTAATCTAATGAATTTATCAAACTATACCTTAATAGTTAAACTTGTAGCTCTCACTTTCCAAATGTAAGCTTATTTCAGAACGTCACTGCCCTGACAGTTAGGATCTTCCTCATTTAGAGCTAAGTTCATTCAGGGGCAATTTATTCCCATTCTTTCTTGTATTAACAATGTGCTTTAATGCAATAGTTACCCTTCCCTCTCTGTAAACTGTAATGTTTATAAGGAACAATCAATCATAACCCCTCCCTGACTAGATCTTGCTTGATTTACTCTGATTAAACAAGGAAAGCTCTTTCAGTCTTTTCTCATATTAAAAGCTACTCTTTTCTCTGATTATCCCAGTAGAATGAGAGGTCTTCTAGTGACAGCAAATGTTCTTTTGAGAGAAAATGATAATGACATTTGGCTATGACTTAAAATAAGAGATATTTCACATGAGATTTTTTTCTGAAAGTGTACAGAGCCAGGAAAGATTGTATGGAATTTCCATACCATTAATATATATTTTTATTTTCTGTAAGTGTAACCTTAATTTTAACCGATTCACTTTTGTGATACAGTGCTTGTAACTGTATTTGTATTACCCTAAATTGCTGTTCTGTAAGGTAAAACTTACCCCCAATTTAACATACCTTTTTTTTGCTTGTGAATAGGAATAATAAGGAATTGACATTTTGCCAATTATACATTATAATCCTTTAAGATAAACCTTAAGGCAGCCCCGTTGTCTCAGGCATGGCAGAATCAATTGCACAATTTGTGGATTTCTGTTTAAGAACTTAAGTAGATGAATTATCATTGTCTACAAATGATTTTCTAAATCAAACCTAAGAAGTGGAAGAAATTATTAATGATGTCTTATTAGTAACATGAGCTCTGTAGAGCTCATACTCCATGAAGACAGGCATTTCTGCTCTTGTCTGATGAAATGTATTGCCCCATCAGGTCAGATCAACCATTTTACACTACAGTGCCCCACTTGGCTTGGGATATACTTCTTTCTCCAGTAACCAGCAGCTGAGAGATGGGTTAGGCTATTTTTGTTCACAAGCTCAAGCTTTGGACATTTGACAGAAAGATGTGACTTAGGAACTCTGCCTCTATGCCCTGTGGCCATCAGAGCACCTGTGCCAGTATTACCTACCAAACCTCTGGCCTGATAGATACCCAACAGTCATATTTTGGGTACATATTTAAGTGATCTTACTGATGAGGTCCTTGACTTAGAAATAGGAGAAGTGGGTTTTTTTCTGAGCTCTATTTCTTCAGCCACCTTTTCTCACTCTATTTAACTTTTTTTTTTTTGTCGTCCTTGCAGGGCAGCGAGGGAAACCTGTCTCTCATTATCTAGTTGTACACTGGCCACCACTGGGGCCTTGATCTCAGCTGGGGCCTCAGGCACCACAGCAGTATAAATACTAATAGCACAGAGGAGTCCTTTGGTGAATATTTTTTGTTATAAATTTTGTAAGATGCTTTAAGGACTCATTTTCTGATGGGCCTATTTTACAAATTTTACAGATAAATCAAATAAATATGGCAGTAGGGAACAGACTTTAAAAACTAAACCATTGTGGTAGAGAAGTCAGACAAGCATATGGGAAATATCCTGGCGCTGCTTAGTTATAGTATGCATCTATATGAATACAATTAGAACAAAGCTTCTTTTTGAACTGCTTTGGTGTGAACTGCTTGTGAGTAATATGACCTCAGTTTGTGCAAGAACATCAGTACAAAATTATTCATCAATAAATCACTCAGCAAAATAATTCTCCCTCTCTGACATCCTGATTCCTAATTACCTTGCTGTCTTTCATTTACTAATGGCAGCTAAATCCCCAATCAATTGCCTAGTAGTGAAGAAAGCTGTGGAAAGAGACTGTGCAAAGCAAGCAACATGTGATAGCCAAAAGAAAGAGTTTGAGAAAGGCCACACTGGAGGAAAGTTTCAATGACTTTTTTCCTTCATTTTATCCTTTACCCGTCTGGATTTCAGGGATTCTCTTCTCCACTGATCTCTTCTTTGTTGCACTGTCTTCAGGCATGAGAGTGGTGGAATTTGTAGTGGCAGAAGATAACGAGCACTTCATGGATCTTCCTTTCTTCTTAGCAGTCCTTGAATTTGTATAAGTAATATTTTTGTGAGGCTCAGTTTTGAAAATATTGGACTGCCAGGGAAGAGAGGCACTAAAGGTGGGGGAACAATACTCAGGAGCAGTAATTTCATGAGTGACGCTTCCTGCATCCAGTATCTTGTTTTTCTGACTTCATATCACATTGTGTCCTGAGGCAGTGTCACATCTGGCAGCTGCCAGCATGCCTGCCTCTACCTTACCACTGGAACAGTCTAATGTCCTGAAGTAAGGGGAAAATGTCCTAATCAGAAAGGCACACCAGAGAAGCAATGGTTTTACATATGATATTCTGTTAAGCTTTGCAGTTTTCAAAATTCTGGAGACAAGCTGTTGCACAATTAAAGCAGCTGTAGCAAAAGTGGAGTCACTTTGGTTTGGGCCAAGCACATACTCAGTGTCCTTGCACTAATTTAAAAATTGCCCTAAGGATCGAAAGGACCCCTTGTCTTCAAAATATAAAAGTACTCCTTCTTCTTCCTAACTATATGATAGTAAAGGAAAGCAGTAAAATGGATTTATTATAATAAAAAGCCTACTCCTTTCTTTCTCCACAGAGAGCACAGAACTGCACCTTACATATCTGTTCGTCTCCTTTTCAAAACCCCTAGGATGGTTGCCCTGTTTCTGTTGGTTTCTAGGCACCTTTCCACCTCAATTTGCCTTGCCAAAACCATCAGATATCTCTGTCATGTGAACTAGGCAGCCAGCCAGCAGGTCAGAGCTTACACAATTTGTGGCGCCTACTTAAAGTGTCTGAGATTCTTACCAATCAGTCTGAACCTGGGGGCAAAGAGTAATTCTTTCTCTCACCCATATTTATAAAATCACACAAAGGTAAAGTATGACACTGGTGGATTGCTCTGCCTTTTTTATTTTTCTGTATTGGGGAACTCAGAAAACTACTGAACTTCTTTGCTTGCAGGTTAATCCCTGCTTTGCAGTAAAGGTGCAAATCTGTTCATGTGACAACTGTCAGAAAAAGCAGGTTGAGTTTAAAGAAGTTATCTCTAGAAACAGTGTGCTTAAAGCAGATTACAGTGCATGAGTGCCTTATCCAGGTTTTAATTACTTCTTTTTCGGCAACATTTTCATTGAGCTGAATTTGACGGTTCTTTTATCTCTAAGGATTTTTAGACATAGTGCAATGCAAACTGCTACATAGGACTTCATTGCAAATATACCCTTTTTTCTAAGCACACATGGTATTATAATGCTTCTGTCAATGTGAATGTGAAAAAATTGAGTTGGTCAAAAAATGACCTGGGGAAGGAATTTAAAAAAATGCTATTTTTTCAGTTCCTATTGCATTTTCTTTCTCCTTAGCTGCAAGCTATTGTCTCTTTACACATAGTTTTGCTGTGCTCCCCCTCAGAAGGCTGCTGCACCATTTCTGGTATGACCCAAACACACCCCCACTCTCAGCCTGGTTCTTGACTGTCTTCCCAGTTTGAATTTTTACACTTTCTCCTGTGTAATACCTTCTTCCTCTTCCATTTGAGACCGCAGGGGGAGACAATATAATGTGCCACCTGATTATTCTATAACTTCCCTATGGCAGGGTCTATTGGATCATATTGTTTGTGCAGTGCAAGACAAAAATTTGCCACTTGGGGCAAGTCACAAGTGGCAAGATCCAGGCCCCAGACACATTCAGCATTCAAGTTGGCTTTTGGGGCAGGTGAAGCCAGTGGTTTGCTGGTGCAGCAGGTTGCTAAGCAGCCCCAGCCCTGCTGTCTGCTTGTTTGCCTGCTGATGCCAGGCTGCCCCTCCATAGCAGGGCTTGGAGCTGCACAGCAGCAGCAAGAAGCACCACTGATTGCCTTTTCTTCTCCCAGGAGCTGAAGCACAGGCCTTGACTTTGCAGGAGTCTTTTCTCAGCTCCCCAACCCACATCTGGGGCAGAAGGCTGCAAAGCATCAGTCTGGCCCTCTCTCCTCATCCCAGGGGCTTCAAAATTTGGTATTGCTGGCAGGTTAAGGAGCCTCAAGGTGCCCCTGGGTTCCATCACTCAAATCTCTGGATGGTTCCCTTTCCTTCTGTCCTCACCTAAAACACACTGGGTAAAAGTGAATTCCCATCTAGCAACCACTTAATAATTGGAACTTCAGATGCTGTAACTTGCCATGCTTCTTTCACATATGCTCAATACATTTAATTGTAAAAAGAGCTTATGTATGGAAAACACATGCCTACTGTGGGCAGGCCAGGATTACAGCTCTGAGTCAAATAAACTACCATGGATATACTCCACAGTTCTAGGAAACTTTTTCTTTAGGATACACACAGAACATATAAACAAAGTTACAAAAATCAGCTGTGCTATTTTGCTTCATTTCATGCTCCAGTTGTTTGGGTTTCTTTCACCCAGAAATGGATATTTCCCCAGGCTCCTAATAGTGTTGTTTATCCTTCAGTGATATATTTTTTTTCACTCTGCAGTATTAATTTGTACACCAGAGCTGCATTAGCATTAGGACATGGGATGAAAGCCACAGCAGACTTGTAAAATATTTTTTTCAGACATCTACAGGAAAGGATCACACTTCTTCAGTTTTCTAGGAACACATAACAGCTTTTATGACTGGAAAAAAATACAGGGAGCAGGCTAAAGCTGAGCCTGCACAAGCCCAGCAGGGCCTAGCAGAGGCCTAGCAGAGGCCTAGCAGAGGCCTAGCACAGGGCTGGTGTGTTAGAGTAGCTGCCAGGATGCTGTCAAAAGGGAGTAGCACTGCCAGCACACACCATGGCGAGGGGAAAGAGGGATATAGAGGGATTCTGAGAAAATAAAATGATAAATGAAGCAAGCTGACATTTGGCACAGATGATCTGCTTCATCCCCTCTCGGCAGGCTCATTGCTGGTAATCGCACGGCAGCATTAACACCTCTTCTTGTCAGCCCTTCTTCTGTCGGGGTGACTGTGAGTATTTGAGTCTGGCCTCCCTTCAGATTGCCATTCCCTCATGTTGGGATCGACTTGTTTGGAAATTATTTTCTTGTCTTGTGCAAAGGTGTTGTACTGACACAGACACTCTGCCCCAAACGATTTATGAGGGATTTACAGCCTAATTAATAAAGAGCAGAGGGTAACTGGTGGAAATACCAACTTGATAGACATCCCTGACCCCTGGATGGGACAGAAAGCTGCAATGCATGAGGACTGGCTACATGCGTTGTTTCTGAGCCACTCTGTCCCTCAAGGATGGACAGATTAGGTGCATGAAGTTTTACCAGCACAAGCACAAGAATGTTTGGAGCCGACAGTGCAGGACCAGGGTTACGTCATCTAGTCTTGTGTTTTTCTTACTCATGCCCAGAAGTATGAGGAAATACTCTTCTTCAAAAGAATATTTTGCATATCAATAACCCGCTTTATCCAAGATTCAGAGAGCTCTATATACAGTCATTAAGTTCAATTCCTATCACACTGATGCTCATGGAGAACTTGGTAACTGAACTCAGAAGAATACACCCAGGAGACGTGACCCCCTGCACTCTTCCTTAACCTGCAAATTACATTTTCCTTAAAAACAAATAAATGACCTTAAAAATCCCGAAGAAGCTTTAGTTACAGAAAGAACAGCAAGAAGCACAGTCTTGATTAGTGATATCACAAAACCCTATACTTAGGCTGGAACTGTTAGAAATGTTCAAGCTCATGTGTGGAAATATAACTGTAACCATGTGGCTTTGGGAAGTCATGGCATGCTCAGTTTATTACTTGCTTCAGTAGCTGGGTGCAACTAGTTCAACGTTTATAAAAACAGCAAGCTGGCTGGGAAACAAGGATGCATGAATTCCTGGGAGTACAACATTTCTCCAGTGTCTGAGATTTCCTCGTTGCTGATATGATGATATCTGAAGCTGGAAGCCTGGAAAGTCTGGCAAATCTTACTGGCAAACTGGCAAAGTATGACAGTATTCATTTGATTCTGAATGCAGATACCTTGACAGTGTGCAAGTGTTTTAATCTTGGGGCACATAATAACTCAGTGCATGAGGATGGGAAATCAGAAGAGAAAAAGGAATTAACTGAAGTCAGACATCTCTCTTTTGTTCCAGTTTTTCTGTTTTGGTGGCTGGAAGTGTTAGTAAAAATCCTTCCTTAAAAGGCTGGCACAATTGCGATGAACAGTCTGAGAGAGGAGGGTGGAGAATCCCAAGTGAAAATACAGAATCTGTTGTGTATGGCAGATGATGTCATCCCAGACTGAGACTCTCTGGGATAACATGTGCCCGCCTGTAAGTGTTTCAGCTAATGACAAAGCATGATACTATGACTCGCTGTAGTGTGCAGTTTCCAAGGACTTAGGCTACAGTTCAGTCAAAAGTTCAAAAAAAGGGTCTGCCTGTGTTGGAGTGCACATATGAAGACTTTTCAAGATGATGACCTGCCATTGCTAAAATTCCTGAAGAATGCAGGTAAGAAAGCTTGCTGAGGTGTCCCAAGTTTGCAGACAGCCATGTGTGTGAGGTTTATGCTCCCAAATCTGTCACCACTATCAGTATTTGCAAGCTGTTTGTCTCTCTATATTTTGAGATTGCTCCCTGTGAAACAAAATTGTCACATTTATGCAGCTTACAGTCCTGAGTACTTCCAGTTCTTCTGTTTCTGGAGTGTGGTGGTAAAGCAGTTGTCAATTACATAGTGACAAAGGTACACTCCATAAAATGGATATGAGCTTCAAACAAGTGACTTCTCTCTGTGTCTTCTTAAATCGGTAATATGATAAAGAGTATGATTGCATAGGTATTACAGGAACTTCAAGAAGCTGGGAAGTCTTACCTTTCCATCCTCAAGGGGTAAACAGAATGTTTGTAATAATTTCAATGCCATACCACAAAATCCCCACCATCCTCAATTAGAAGGCTCAACTTAGGGACCAAATAACAAAGTATGAAAACCATCTTCTGGGCCTGAAAGATCTGAGCAAGATTTTGAAAGGCTTTTCTTAAAGAAAGAGTCCAGATTGACACTATGATATTTCTGCCAGTGTCTGATTTCTCTGATATCTGGCTCACCCTTACAGTGAATTTAGAGGTGAAGATAAATGAACACAAGTGTCATGTTTAAGTCCCAAGTGAATTATTCCAGAGCTTGGAAATCTGACTATTTACATGGATCTTGTATTATGATTCCAAAATCTTTCTCCCACTGCCTTGCCAGTGAATCTTAACACTAAGAAAAATTATGATGGTCTAGTCCCACTGTCTCTTTCATGCCCTTGTTGTCTGTTGACCCTGAGGACTTTCTTTTCATAACATTGGTGTTAGACACAGGTTCCATTCTAATTCTTTCTCCTTATCATTACTATAATTTCTAAGACAGAATTCTATAAAAAACAGTTTTGGTCTTGTTTTTCCCTATTCTTGTTATTTTTAACCATGGAATTCAATCAAATCTTGACAAATAAACATCTAGCTTCTTGATCGATGCAAAATATGCTGATCCAGCATGACCTAGTAACAGATCTTAAAATGAATATGAAATATTTCAATCGATTTTCATGGTACAGGCATCTTTTTTAATGCAGGAAACCAAAAAAGAAGCAAAGTGAAATGAAATGGCCCCTTCATAGAAAGACTTCCATCTGAAAATTGTTTTAATTCAGGGCAGCCCTGGGTATAGTTTACATAATAAAAAGCAGTTTTCCTAAAGTGTCTGTGGTTATACTAACCCAGCGTAGAGGTCCTGATCAAAGCTGCCTTGCAGCCAAAGTCATCAGCAACCCGACAGCATGCTTTTGTGAAAAGGACTTTCTTTCTCAGCAGGGATGGCTCAGACCCACTCTGAAGAAAACCAAGCTAAGCAGAAAAGACGGTGTAAAATCAAGACACCTTTTCCACTGGTTCAGTATTATGTATTAAAGACAGGGAGAGCTTGGACAGAGATGTGCACATTTAGGAAAATAACAGCCTCCACAACCAGCCAGAGTTACATCTTGGCAGACCTGGTGTGAGTAGCCATGAAATTGGGGACTGTCACTTGTCTGTTGAAAGCTCTGTTCCTGTCATTCCTCTGCTTCACTTATCAGCTACAGGGAGAGATAATGCTCAGATGAAGTAAGCCTTGACCTCTGCTGAATATATTTTCAGAACTGAAGAAATAAACTCTCCTGATCACAGAATTGATTCATTTCACAAAATTTAAACAAGTCAGCCTCTTTTCCAGTCCCTTAGTTCACTAGCTCCAGCTCCAGTCTGCAGGCCTTGTAGAAAAGAAGGTGCAATAATGCAATCTTAAGTTACAGTTATGTGAGAAAAAGAGACAGGGAGAGGCAAACTATTGAGTTTGCAAAGTGTTTCCCTAGGTGATCCAGAACTAAGCATATCTCACCCCACTAGGAGGCTTTTGGTTTTAGGTTGCCCCTTGATTTTTTCATTTCTCCTTCCTCCCCTAGGTATGTCACTTCTAAACATCAACCAAATACTTCTATAGGCAGAAAATGAAGCCGCTACAGGCCGTATTCTTTTGAACTAGGACCCAATTTGATTGGCATCTCTTGACTTTTAGTAAACTGTGCATTCTGAAGTGTGAGAGAGATCCCTGCAGCAATAATGTCCATATCAAATCATAATTAAAAACAGCAGCGAGGAATGTGCTGAGATTTGAACTGTGGACCTCCCAGGCCTAAAGCCCAAATTGCAAAATAGGACTTTAAAGGCTCATGGAAGCTTTAAACATCAGACATTTAATCACAACGAGTCTGTAGGGATGATTTCCAAAAAAAGAAACAAAATCGCACCACCACAGAGAATAATAACAAATCTGAGCATATGTTGTAGCAGAGAGACAGTTTCTTCACAAAGGGGTCACACACTGTGCATCTACTTTTCCATCTACCAATGACAGCTTGAACATTTTCAAAGACATCTGCAGTGGGAATCATATCGAGCCAAACCTGGGGGAGAGGGAAGAAGGCTCTGAAGCAAGAGCACAGTGTGCTTGTGATCCAATGGCAGCTTGCCATGAGTAGGAGGGCTCCACCCAAAAGCATCAAAAATAAATTAACACACCTATCTTTTCTTAGACTTCTTGGAACCTGTGCAGGTACTTCTGTCAACCTCTTTACTACAAGATCCGCTTACCCCTAACTGAGGTCAGCAAGAAGGTGAACGAATAAGCAGGCTTAAGAAAGGACGACTATGCTGGGTCAGGCTAAGGAGCTGTCTAGCTCAGTACCCTGTCCCTAACAGCAGATACTTAGGAAAGGCGTAATAAAAGACCACATATAAATGAAGCAATCCTGCTTCTCTTTGAAAGGGGATATCTCTGGCTCACCAGTGAGACAAATGAGTTGAAGCAAACCTGTACTGAAAAAATTGTTTGGACTGCTATTTGTGTCATGAACTAAAACAGGACTTGAGCAATCTCAGGTACCACTGATGCCAAACCAGGACTGAGCTGAAAGTGTGGGATTCTGATAACATGTTGAAGACAAATTAATTGGACACTGGATGGAGTGTGGCCCCTAGGTTGTGTATCTGCTTCACTGATAGAGGAGAGGCACTGACTGCACAACTTCCTGACCTGCAATATTGAATAGTCCCAGATATACTTCCTGACTGGTTATCTGACCAGCATAAATCATCCTTATCCTTTATCTATAGGTACAGGAGGCGCATAGCTGAACACTGTCTTTATGTTAATGAGCTGGGGGAGGACTTTCATTTCCATCCAGGTCGCTGGATCTTTCTCACAATCCAGCTCATGTGTTTAATGACCTTCAAACCTCATTGTGACACTGAGCCTTTTTTAGTCTAATGTTTAACATTAACACTGATTAATTTAAGAGAGCAATGATTTTATTGCATATTAAGAGAAGGAGTTGAGCTTTGCAGGAGTTCTTGGCCTTTTCCTATGACATCTTAGTATTGGTGATGGAGACAGACTCTTGGCTGTCACAACTGTATAGGTACACTGAAGACAATAAGGTACCTAAGCAAAGCTGAGGTCTTTTACAACAGGGAAGTTGTGTTCCCCTAATCTTTCTACCAGCAAAAGTAGAGGAGGTGGGGGATAGATTTGCTCATCTCAGGAAGACTCCCTTGTAGTGCTAGTATTTGTCTAAACACTTAAATGCACTGATGATCTTTCATTTAAGAGAGCTTTCTTCTGGTGATGGCTGCAGTGGACAGCTGCTGTCAAGGATTTCCATTGACTGTGGCAATGATACTGAAGTCAGAACAAGAGTGGAATATAACTTGGGAGAAATAGAACTAATAACATGCCAGAACTCAAAATCCTAAGGAGCTCTTGCCTTTTTCTTTCAAAGAAACTACCCTCTGTGTCTCAAAATTCTCATTTGATTTCTTAATTTCATGGCTTTTAGATAAGCTTTTTCTTTCAAAAGACTCAAAAGAAGACTGTATGTATGTATGTATGTAGGTACATAATTACAGGACAAAAACTTCCTAGTCAGTGTCGACCTTGCCTCTGGGTATCAGCCTCACTCCGCCAATCTTTAAAACCCTGTAAGATAGAGCAGCGTATAGTGTTCACCACAGAGATGGTACTTAACAGAAAACATTGGCTCTGGAGGAGTTCCTTAAAGAAACTTGATCTCCATCAATGGAGGGCTTGAAATCTGGACAGCGGCAGAGTTTCGAAGAACAGACAAGGTTGATGCTGTAAGGGACCCCTGTTCAGTGTGTTGGTACATAAGACAGAGGAGAGAGAACTCAAGTTAGTTCCCGCATCCCGTGAAATAGTTATAGGATCTACAAATTGGAGATGCAGAAATTGGCCCTTTAGGTGCTGCTTCTTAGTTGTATTACATGAAGCTGGTGTTTTCCTCTTCATGCGTTGTAGATCTAGTAACCTCTATTTGTTCAAAACCAGACCTTAACCACCTTTCAGACCCTGAAAGCATCCTACCCCAAAAGACCCACTGAAATTGGTACTAGAGGCAAAAAAAGGAGACAGACTTCTTTCTTTGGCTGGAAGAAAACTTGTCTTCTGGGATGTCCCAATAAGAAGAGATGGATTAGGTATGGAAATTGTAACTCAGATTCAAAACCAAGATATAGCTAAACAAACATGTACATCCTGCAATAGCAAAGAGTGTGAGACCAAGGATTTCCTTACCCATATTGCTTTTTCTGGTCACTCAGCCATTTTCTATACTAGATTCAAGCACAGAGCTCAGTGCATGACTACATTTGAACTAGAATGTGACTGAGAGGAAAGCATAGGAATTATAAAGCTGAGAAAATGGAAGAAAAGGATCATGGTCATGACTATGAGAGTCAGGGAGAGAAAATGGGCAGATGGGTGTAGCCACATACCTTGTATCTGCTCAAGTTAATGATGTTACGGGAATCTCAGACTGAATTTCACTGTTCGGGGAAGTGATTTGCAGACTTGCTGGGATTCCCGCTCTCAGTCTTTTGTCAGTGCTATTACTCAAGAGCCTATTTTGATTTCTAAAGGGTTCTCTTTCATATCCTTCAGCATCAGACCTTCCTCACACTTGGCTTTGTGTAGGAAGCTGGTTTTCAGCTTGCTCTTTGGTTCCTCGTATGATAATTGGAAGGATATAGGAGAAGCACCTGCCAAATTTTCCATTAATACCTGAGCTAGGAATCCTGTCCTACTGAGTGGTAAGAGTGGGACAAAGACTGTGAGGGTATCAGAAGAGGTAGTACTAGGACTGAAGGTCTCAAGAGATGTCTGTACATTAGTGACAAACAGATAATCTCCAGTATGATCTTTTCACGTGGAGGGAGGAATGCTACTGTTGGTACATGATATCCCCAAGAATACATGGGGCAAGAGACTGATGATGACATAATTGTTATGCATTTACAGCACTTAGAAGCCACTGCTGAGATCAAAGACAAAATCAGCCTTGTGTTCCTACAGTAAAAACAAGCACAAGATGAGAAAGAAAAGGATAATAAGAATGAGGGAACATGAAAATGGATCCCACACGTGCCTTTCAGCCATTTGAGACCAGGGTTCTGAGTGGATGGCCCTCATCTCCAGCATTCTTTCTCTGGCACTATTGTCTTGCAAAGAGATGTTGATTCACATTGTCTGTATATACACATAAGTTTCTAAGGAGTTATTTTTTATATTTTGGGATTGTCTAGTTTCCAAAACTGACTTTATGCAGCTTGGAGATCTATGCCCTTCTCCCACTTCCCTTAATTTCATTTTATTTTGTCTAATAAATGCTGACCTTTCTGTTCCAATATGATACAAAATAGTTTTAAATAGAACTGCTCAAACTGACTCAAATCAAGCCTCCTTGGATGCTAGGATTGGTAGAACTTCACTGCTCTTCACTCCACCTGACCAGTTTGGTCATGGGAGAAATGGGATTTATTCACCCGCAGAAGAGAGACACATTAATGGTTTGTGCTGATGCTCAAGTTAGAGTTTTCAGGTCCAGCTTATTAGCTAGTACTGTGCCCTGCAGAACTCATCCTCCATCCCTGGAGGGAACTAGGACAGCAGGATGCCTTCTATACCACATGAGTCTAAAAATAAGCCACCAGAACAACAGGCAGCAGAACAACTTCTGCAAGATGTTTATGTCCTAAGCTCTTGGCCAACTTTCTTCCTAAGCTGCCACATTCCCCAGCCTTCTGAATCCCATCTACAGCTTCAGGAGTTTCCATCTCATCTTGTGCACAGTCCATGAATAACTGCCTTGTTATGTATATGCACAGTGGAAGGGTGGGGTGGAAAAAGCTCTGGTAGGAGCCTGTCTTGAGCTTGCAGTAAATACTTACCCAACAGAAACATCAATGAGATTTGGCAGCTGTGAGGAGGACTTCTGGAAAATCGTTTCAGGTTCCTAGGAAGTGAGGGAGGCATTTGGTAATGGGTGGGAACGTTTTTTCTTTCCCTTGCTATTTCTTGTCAGAGAAAGGGGAAGATCTAATTCCTCATTACTCATCTAAGGAAATCCTCTGTACCTAGAAACAATATCCTCTGCACCTAGTCTATGCTTGCACTGTCTTTAGAGAAGTCTCAGGAGGATCCTTAAGTAGTGTAACACAAGATGTCTCACTCTCCAACAGTCACAGTAGCTTTGGGAGTCATAGAGGCTGCCTGTCTAGGAATGCCAAGCAGAGAAAGGCAGAGGGCACAATAAAAGCTGTCAGGAGATATCACTATATCACTGAAATGTTTCTGTTATTCTAACCTGTTTAACTTCTGGGTAAACCAAACAAGCCAAAGCAATATTTTGTTTTTCCCTTCTTCACCGTATTCTGTTGTCTTCCTTGGCATTGGCCCACGACTATTTACCTAGCAGGAAATAAAATTTGAGGATTAAGCCTCCCTCCTTAATTCATAGTAAATGAGTCTTTCAGTGCAATGCATTTCTTTTACTCCACTGTAAAATTTATAAGCACCTGGTCTTGCAGCTACAGTTTACAAGGCACTGAGCATTCCTGTTCCAGTGATAAAGGATGTCAATCTGGGCACTTGAATGGTAAAATATTTAAAATTTACCCAAATTAAAATTTGATGAAGTTTCACAGATAATTTTTTTTTTTTTGCCAAAAAAATCCTTCAATACTTAACCACTTGCTCACAGATATAAATATGTGTGGTATATGAGGTGTGTGGTGTAATTGTTCTGCCACTTAGCACTGCAGTTTCAGGCACAGAACCCAAGAGAGACATGGCACAGATAGGTCCCTTAGAGAACAACAAGAATGATCAGAGGTTTAGAAAACAGACAAGATTCCACAAGCTGCCTGTCACTGAAGAATCTTATGACTATTTTTCTTGAAATGCCACCAAATGTTATTCCCAGCCTGTGAGGTACAAAGAAGCCATGCAGCCTCTTCCTTCCCAGAAGCCACCTGCTCTGACCAGGTGTGAAAGGACTCATCACCAGCCAGTGGAAGGCCTGGACCAGCTGTGTTGCAAGGGACTGGGCTAGGGGCCATTTCCATCCTTACAATTCTATGATATACTGAGAGGGTGTGAAGAGAAGTCTTGTCTCCATGAGGTGCATGAACTTTGTCAGGAATATGAATAGGGGATGTAACTGATTATTTCTAAATAAAGAATGAAATCGGAACTTTCAGAATATTTGTTGTTGTACAATAGCATTATCTACCATGCAGATATCTATTGGTACCTTTTTATATGATATTGTAGAAAAAATATGGTAAAATTACCTTCACTCACACAGCCACAAGAAAACCAGCTGTGCTAGAAGAAGCTTATTTTGAAAAGTAAATAGAAGAAAACACTTAATTCAAACAAAGACCTCCTTCCTTCAATATTTTTAGATTCCGTCTGGGATCAGCAGAATTTCAATCAGTAGGTTGTGTCAAGTGGGGTAAACTCCCTCAAATTCTGCACTGTTTAGCATTTAACACCCACCCACCCAGAGCTGTGAGCTTTGGAAAAGCTCCAGAGCCCACCTGTGGGCCTGACTCTACTATCACATGTTGCCCAAAATGCCTCGTGGCAATGTCAGGGTGCCAAATCAAAAGGATTCAGGAGGCTCCTGTACTGTGTGCAGGCAAAAGAGCTGCAGTTGTCTGAAGGCTGTATGTCACTTAACTCAGGAAGGCAAACTGTGTTAGAGAACCTCTCTTCTCTTCTGTGTCTTATGATAATCCACAGTATCATTTATACAAAGAGGCTATGACTTAAGGCAAAATTTGCACCAGCTTGGAATAATTTATAGGAAATATGTGCATCTCAATCACCTGGATTGGCTGGAGATTATATTGTTTACATATTTTATAAATATTCTATATATATTATACATATTCTCTATATTTATACATATTACATTTAAAACAAAAAATACAAGCTCCATAATCCGGAAGGCCATAAGCATATAAGAGAAATCTTGTGAGTGCATGCCCTTTATAAAGAATCTTTTTAATATGTAAGTACTGTACATAATTTTTTCTTCTTTATTTCACTTTGCTGCTTGTTTTTATGATTCTTGCTGCTACAATTGTTGCTAGAGATAGATCTGAAATAACACATTGGGCTTTGGCCTCCTCCTCTAGTCAGAAAAGTTGTTTGTTCAATAGTGGAAATACCCTTAAGTGATGTTCTCTTTGCTTATCACATCATTGCCATCTGTTTTCTGTGTCACTCCTGGGGAGTGTGAAGTTTCTAAACACTAAAAGTGGAATAGAAAGCAGCAGAACATCGTGTCTGTTGAGGAGCTTAGCTCTCTCACACCTGTCCCAGGTTGTTGTGATCACAGCAAGGATGCTAGACAAATTTTGAAAGTATTTGGTAGCTTGATACAACTCTGAGGAGTTAAATCTTTTTGCTCAATAGCTCAACTCTTCTGACTACGCAGCACAGCATATAATGAGGCACACAAAATTTCCTCACGAAAGTTACACTTGCCCTCTGGGTAGTAATAGTTTATAGCTTCTCTTGTTTTCCTCACAGCTTTTTTATTTGCTTAAATGTTTATATGGTGCTTCCATCCTGTTTGAATCTACAACAGCTTGATCTCACATAAAGGGTGGAGGCATCTCTCCAGACACTGATTGCTGTAAACTAATGGCTTTGATTAGTTTAGATGAAAGACACTCTTATAAAACATCCCATACCGGGTGCAGCACTGTGGGTGGATTGTACACCCATAAAAATGGGAAAAACACTGTATTGACTAGACTCAGCACAGCGGGGTTTGGTGCTACGTTAGCTCTGTCTGTAGTCATCTAATATCACCCTTTTTAATCCTATCAAGTACTACCTCTTGCAACACCTGCTGATAAACTTTTTAATGTGGAGAGAAACAACCAGTTGCATTTGGTCAGCGCATCACATAAGTGATTATGCCCTCCACATACAAACTGAATGGCTGTCCTGCATCCCATGAACGAAGTCTGGGGAGGGTTAAACCACCAGGCAAGTCCTCTGCAAATGTAAGGATCTTTATTTGGAACAACTGAATATTTTCTTTTTTCCCCTTCTATTTTCCCTATTGTCTGTCATTAGAAAAAGAAAATGTAGACAATGCAGTCTACTATATGGATTATTGGCTACGTGTGATCTTTTGAGGAGCTGTAGAAGAACAAGTGTAAAGCAAACTTCAGTAGAAACAGGAGCAGGATGCTACGAATAATACTGTGTCTCTGACACAGAAGGCGGCTTTTTTGTCAGTTAGGTAATAAGACAGTATGGCCTTGTCATGGTTTAATTTGCGTGAGCAGAATGTGTTTAGACTGGGTGAGGAGGATGTTTTGGCATTGGGTGATGAAGATGTTTGGTTAAGCCACTTGTTAAATTGGGAAAATCTGACATCAAAGAGTTTGATAAGGTATTTCTAAGATCTTTGTGACTTCAGTGATATTGTTAGTACATGAATGATATAAAGATAAATGAACTGACACTTAACCAGTGACATAGGTTACCCCTACCTAAACAGAAGGCCAACAAGAATCTTCAGCAGCATGGTCCATCACGGAGCTACAAGGAGTACAGGAGACTCAAAACAAGCAAGGATGGTCTAAGCTTTTGCCAGACCTCTGTGAGCTACAAAGAAAAAAACTCTGTGTCTCCACTCCACAATGGCAAAATACAGAAGAGGTTCTGTAATGTACAGCTGCTCTGACCTCTTTGAATTCCTGTCATGTGGGAGAAGATTGGTGCCCACGACAGCACAGACCCTTAGGGAGAAGCTCAGCACTTCACATGATGCAACATCTATGTAAGAAGGACTTTCTTCTGCATTTAGTACAGGGGGACACAGATGGGGCTTAAAGCTGTAAGTTGTACTAGAAATAAGCATGTTATAGGACACTACTAACAGAAAATTTCCAGCAGACTGAAGACTAATGTTACCCATGTGGGCACTCCAGTCAGGGTGTAAGGCTTCTCTTACCAGTACAGGGGGTGACTCACAGGGCTGCTTTGCTTAGCTTCAAATGGTAGATGATTGCCTTAAGTCTCAAACCATTTGTCCCTGTGGCTTTCTAGCACAGCAGAAGGCAATGATTTTAGTGGAGCTAACAGAGACAATCAGCAGGGTCTTTCACCTTGAAGCATTAAGAAAGTTTGAATTCTGTCCCAGGCCAACTCCTCCATTGTGCTGGATCAGGACTCCACTGACTTCTGTAGTTGTTGCCCACCCTTCCCCAAGGCCTGTACAAATGTCTTAGGCTTGGACCTAACCCAGCAGTCACCAAGGTCTCTGAGAAGACTGTCTTTCACCTCAGTGGGTATTAGAGCATAAAAAGAGCTGGATGAGGAAGTCTTTTTGGTGTTCTCCACTTAATTGTTTTGTAAAATCAGTTTTGGATATAGGCTTTTCTTCCTAAGCTGTGGCTAGCCGGGGAATGAAAGTGATACGAAATAAAGAGAAAAATTAGTTGTTTTTAGTAAAAGAGACTTTCTGCATTGGAATAAATCCCTGTCTCCTTTCTTTTCCAAGGACATAATCCAAAACATGGGCCAAACCCAGCTAATGAAATTCTATTTGTCTTAATGATCCTCTAGGCACAGGAGATCCTTGATGATCAAACTGAGATGACACCTGTTGCTATTAAGTTCTGTTCCTCAAAACTCTGAGACAATCCCAGCAGATAAATGATATAACATGTTTCCCATTATGGTATTACCATAAAGCCAGACAGCCTTATGTTTACCACGTAAATAATTAGTCACCAGGCAAATAAGAAAAAAAAAATAAAATAATCCCACCATCACCTTAAATTACCTGTAAAACATTTACCTCCGTTTGTCTTTTAGGGCACTTATTTTTTGCCGTGTGGTCCTGGTTCTTGATTAGTTTAACAACCCCACTGCATTTTGACAGGAGAAGAAAAGAAGAGGTGATTATTACAGTTACTGCTCTTGCTTCGCCTTGAAAGTCCATTCTAAAGAAGGCATTAGAGAAGGCTTTCTTGTGGCTGAGAGATCAGATTACCACAATTAAAGTAAAAAGGTGTGGTGCTATTTACTCTGCATGTTATGACACATGAAAGAAAGTGATTCAGGCAAGAAAAATAATTACACGTTAATTTGTGTTTGGCAACTTTGTTTCATATACGTGGCCCACAGAGCTTAGATAAAAGGCTATTTTGTCCAGAGTGTTCTCTGTGTAAGCTTGGAGGAGGGCTTATGCTGCCATGCTACGTTTTATGAGGAGTTGTCTGTGTATTAGGATGAGGAAATCTGTGGGGCTAACCTCCTGGTTATACACTACGGCACTACCTTGGATGAATCCTTCATCAGGAAGCCCCATACTGCCACTTAGGTTTCACCCAACTGAGAAATTGTACTGCAACCCAGAAACTCACCCCAGGTTTGACAAAATTCTTGCAAATCCAAAGAGAATACGTGGAGTTTCTGGGTCAGTTCATAGACTTGTATATAGGATTTGATTGTGAATAACTCTGAGGTTGCAACTCTGAAAATGGAAATTAGCTGAATTCATACAGGTTTCTGTAAACTAGGGGGGTAACTGCAGTGTGCTCTCAGCACAGCTCGAGAGGAAGTTCCGTTTTTGCAACTGCATAATACGAGTGCAGTAAATCACGTGTGATCTCCTCTTGAGAAAATATCCCCTTTACTGTACTGGCAATAATGCACAGGGAACCAAGCTCCGAAACAGCCAGGAGAGTTTCAGTGGTGACACACCAGGTTTAGCAGTGCATTAGAAATGCAGAATGCTAGAACTGCAAAGAAAAAATAATGCAATGTGAACACGACCAGCATGACTACAGTACAACTTCCTTACTGTAAATAATTTCAGCAATAAATTCTTGACAAAATCAGTGAATTTCAGACAGTGTGGTTTCTGCGCTATGCAGATGTTAATTTTACAAAAATGATCTTGAACTGGCATTCCTGCAGGTTTTCATGTCATGATACAGAGACATTCATCTCAGTTCTGTGAGCACAATAGTCTCCTCATTAGAGAAACCACCCTCAAAATGGAAGAAACAGCAAAAGAATCTTCAAAAAGGTCAACTATCTTGTTTTCATTTCTGTTTTCAGAGGAACTCTCTTCATAAGGTTATATAGTTGTACTGACTTCAGGACAACCTGATGTTAATGGGACGATGACAACAGCAGAAGATTTGGCCCTTGGGAGAATGTACTCGTATCCCTACAGTAATAACTTTGTTCAAGGAAACAGCAGTTATTCATAATGTGAAAAAAACCAAATATATAAAATATAAAGCCACAAAGCTTCATTTTCCCACAAAGTAAGCTTTTTGCATAAATCATCATTACCCATTGCAAAGAGGCAGTTTTAATATTAATGAAAAGTATGCTGGTTTTATATCAATATGTATGTTGGATTGATTGCCCGAGTGTGGAAAGGGAATGCATTTACATTAGTAAATAAAGTAAATTCTCTGAATACACAGGAAAAATCCAGCCAACAGAATTGTGTTTGTGTTCTTATAAAAGTTTGTGGAACAATTTTTATAGAATAGTCTGAAATGGTATCATTTATTCGGTGTGCTGGTTAAAATTTATATTGATTAAATTTAGCAGTTATTGTCTCTTTACTTTCTGCCAAACTATTTTTAATCTTCCAGACAAGAGACACTGAGCTTTTTTACGTAACACTACAAAGCATTAATTCTAATCTGTGAGTTACAGCATCTAGGGAATGCGTGATACTTTGGTAAAATGCTTTTATTGGCATGGCACTGGGATGGCTGAATTGTTTACAACTGGCAAAGAGATGTCAGTGCCTTCTGTAAACTACCAGAGTTCCACATAATCCCTTGACACATTTTGCATTCAATTTTTTGCAGTGGTTGATCTGAGCACTGTATGGCACAGGTAACACAAGCACAGCTGCACCAGGTGAAACTGAAGATCTGCCTAGACCAGTAGCCTGTCTCCAGTAGTGGCCCAGAGCAGATATTAAGGGCAGAGCATGCGAATAGGACAAGCACGTGGTGATTATTCCCCAGAATTTGCTCTCTGCCTCCAGCTGTTTGTGGCTTAGGGATATCTCGAGCCAGAATTGGTGCCTGCCAAACCAAGAGCTCTCAGAACATCAAACATACAGAAGAGCACTTTCATGTGTATCATGAGCAGGACAAAGTGTATTTATGAAAGACTGTTAAATGTCCATTTTTAACCACTAGATACTTCTAAGAAGAATGAATACAGACATTTCTTTTAAAAGATAAACATGCAACTGGGGCATCTATTTCTGAGTGCTTTTGAATGGTCTGTATTTACTGGCAGGTGTCAGCACTAAGGAACACAATTAAGGTCTGAATAGTCCGGGATTGTAATGGTACCTCTGCTAGGTAGCTTCAGTTGCTTAATGTATACCTGCCCCAGGGGATCTGGAAGTTGGCCAGAGTCATTGACAGGTTCATTAAATGTAGGTGCACCCTCTAAAGTCTCAGAAATGCTTTCAAAAAAGAAAATAAGTGTGGTGTTTCCATTGTGATTCAGAAAACAAACCCTTCAGGAAGAAAAAAAATAATGGAAATACATGAAACGTAAATTGGATACACTCAAAGTTAATGAAAGGAAAATCTTTTTCCATTTTAGTTAATGTCTTAAATTAGAATTTTGGTATAAAAGCTGGAAAACAGATGGAGAGGATATATTTTTTTAAAAATAATTTGTTAGTGAATTTGAGGCTCATGAATGAGTGTACCTAATAATAGCATTGGCTAGAGCAATACCTAGCATGGACTGCAGCTAAATCGTCTTCTTCACTGTAGTTCTCCCACTGTGTTGCAGGAACCTGTCCATGTGTCCTGCAGCCACATCTAGCACCTTCCACTGGTCTAATTCAGCCAGAAAACTGCTTCTGCTCCACTCTTTCTCCAATAGTTCTGCCTTGTATTACAACTTTTTTGTTTTGTTTTGTTTCTCCATTCTCCCTTGGACTCCAGCACTGTCCATTTCTGTATGGAAGTCTTGTGCTCCACGTTGCCCAATCTGATGCAGCTTGACTTGAAAACCTTGTACTGTCCTCATCTTCTGACCTTCGCAGTTTTTGCTTCCCCTTTAGCTGGAGACTACTTATTGTATCACATTATTCATGTTTTCCACTGGTCCTTCTACTGCTTTTGGTAAAATTCATCAAGTTGTACATTTGCAATGTACACTAACAAAAGTAAAAAAAGAAAACTTATAAATCCTCATCTTGAAATTGTCCATCAAGTACTATTTTTCTTAAAAAAAATATTTCGCTTTTTCCATTCCACAGCTTCACATGTATTTCTTCCTCTGTTTTTATCAACCATCTTGTTTGCATAGCTGCTCCCCAGGATATTTGTCACGTCTGGCTTACAGCACACTCTGCTGATTTACAGCAGCAATTAATAATTTCATATCTGTTGGGAGGGGATGGATTTCTATCTTACAAGGATGAGTAGCAAATGATACCCACAAGTCTGAAAAATGCTGATGAGCATTTTTTCATCCAAATCAAAACACAGGGTTCATTCACAGGTGACAAGCTGGAGAGGAAGATGTAGAGCAAGTATGGAGAGCATCAGTAAGCTGCTCATAAGTCCCAGGTGGGAGTGGGACTGACGTTCCTGTCCTGACTCAGTGGTGTCTATCCTTCCACCTGCTGGGCAAGATCCTTCACTCCTGTTTGTCCAGCTGGCCCCGTTGGCACCCACACTTAAACTGGCTGGCCCTGCTTGAGCTCTAGTGCTGTGGGTGCTGCAGGTCAGTGGCCGAGAAGCTGTGAGCAAAGTTGTGCAATTAAACTTGCAAAGCAGCAGCCTACACTCTAGACAGACATATCTGATTCTTAACTTTATGAGCAACCACACTGACAGACACTATTGATTCGTAAGGAGAGGGGAGGAAAAAATGACCAGGTTTGCTGCTTTCATTGAAATCATTCTGCGCCAGAGTTTTGGTCTATACTCTTCTTCGTATGCTAACTCAGAAAGGCAGGGACAAGCAGAGCTGCTAGCTTTCTCTACAGATACCAAAAAGCAGCAGAGTGAAAAACAGGAGCTTGTACCAACACAAAGCAGCAAGAAACCCTTCTTTCAATCTGGCCTTTTATTACACTTCTGGGTATTCACTCAGCTTAGAGACAGGCACTGATTGTCTCAGGCAATGGACTGTGAAAAGCCAACAAGTGCAAGAGAGGCACACAGTCCCCAGCGATAAAAAAAAATAATAAAAAAAAAAATCTTATTTAGTAGATGTCCATAAATTGTTCCTGTCCCAAATACTGTTTTTTTCCAATGTACCTGAGTGTTCATTGATAACAGTATAGCCAGACTTAAGGCTTCCAGAACTGTCTTCTTGACCTTGTCTGGCATTTAAACGCCTTGGCAGTTTAGCACATTTTTGACCTTGCCCCATGTAGGCTGCATGGCTTTCCCTTCCCACTTGACTAATCCACCATACTCCCTTCCTCCAAAGCTTTCATACAAATACACTAAACCAAGGTTGGTAAACAGCAGATACAAGAACGTGGACCTGCCTCCACTGCTAAATCTCCAAGCTCAGACTAGTTTCTCTGTGCCTAGTTTTTCAGGAGAGGGAAATATCTGTCAGGTGAGGGCAGCATTAGGGGTTTTTACTGTCCAGTGCTGAGCACACTGTCAACATTCAAAATGCTAAGGAGTAGCAAGCATTAACCTGAAACATGCAACACCCATATTGATATTTTCCTAGGTATTCCTAGGTATAAACTTGTAACTACTGGACGGACAAGCAAAGGAGGAAGGGAGAAAGTCTCCCTGCATTTTATTGAGTGCTTTTAGTCATTTGAACTGACCATAAGCTAAAGGTACCTTGGATAAGGCCTGAAATGTTGGCTTTGAATGTGTATATAGATCCTTTCAATAACCTGGATGTACACAATTGCCTTTCAACCTAGAGAATTATATAACACTTCACGTGGTTTTGCAAGGAGTGTACCAGGGAGTATTTAAAAGGATCTGAGCCAAGAAGCTGTACAGACAGCAAGGCGTCTGTGTTGCCACTACAAAGTGGATGTTAATTACCTAAAACAATACATGTAATAGGCGAAGAGAAAAATGCTCTGCATTGCCTTGCCATACCCACTCATCTAGTGCATCTCTAACTGCACAGTTATTTAGCCTGGAGGGATCATAATTAGCTGCTTCATAAATTAATAAGGGAAAGGAGGAGGGAAGGGGGGAAACTACCAGTGCAAGAATGGTGGGAAACTTTAGATAGGATGTTTCTCGAAGAATGTTGTTAGCACACATAATTGCTTCATTAAATAAAGACACATACAAATGCACAGGGATCCTCTGTCCCTCGAGAGAGAAGGGTTGCTCGATAGGCACTGTGGGGCTCTTAGTTGAAGGACATGCCGGAGGTGCCAGGCAAATGCCAGGTGACTGCCACACTGTGCATGCTGAAAATCTTCCCAGAGAGAATGGAGGAGTGATATGTAGCCAAATGTGATTCACAGCCCCCTCTAACACATTTCATCCAAGGCACTCAAATGGTGTTGCAAGCTACAATTAGTGAAATCTTGCACAGCTCATCATGAGAAAGGTGAAGACGTGTATCATTGTCCCTATTTCACAGATGGAAAAACTCGGACAAGACAGTGACACATCTTGCTCCAAGTCACTTGGCAGGTCAGGGTCAGGCCAGTTGCACTAACCACCACTGCCAAACTCCAGCTGGGTATAATGACCCTATTGGAATACCATTTACATTAGTTAATTACAAGTTCATAAAAACAATGGGGTTTATTTCCTCTATTATGCAAAGAATTTATAAGATGGGAGAAGCATCTACCCAGTTTGCAACCAGACACTAGATCCATTTAGCTAATTAGCCAGTTTCAGGCTGGCAGTTGAATGAATTCATACATCTTCATACACCATTAGCAGAGTCTGTTTTTGAACCAAATACTCTTACGAGACAGTGGAAATATCTCCAAGTGTAGAGGAAGGGGACACATACTCTATCTGACCAGAGGAGCTGCACCACGTTCCTCTTTTTGTGAATTTTGCTCCACGGACTTCCACACTCTTAATCTGTTAATACACAGGAACTCATCTTGGATCCAGAGCCTGTCTTTATGGGCTGTTTCTGTATATTTTTTCCCTTAAAAGCCAGGCTTCTTGAATCACAGGGAGGTGAGGGATGTGACTTGACTGTAGTCCAACAGCAAGTCTCAATGATTCAAAGTCAAAATTGGAATTCAGCTCCCAGGCTTCGAGGAAAACTGGGCCAAAAGGAAACTCTGCTTTTCCCATTCTATGTTGGCCAGCAAGCTATAAGTTAGGCAAATAGGAAGCGTGTCCCACCCTGAGTAATATGGAGAGCGTGCTTTTTTAAACTGCAGCTGGCCTTTTTTGGTGGTAACTAGCTTTCTACCAGAATATGTGGCATTTCAATAGAAAGGCATGTGGAGTATTTTCCATTTGACTTTAAAGTATCCTGTGTGTAAGCTTATTTGCATTCATCCTTACTAAACACTTCTACTTCATCTCCTGAGCTTCTTCCTCTTCCCTCAGTGCTGGGAGCTTATTTTTTGCTGTTTTCAAATATCTTTATGCTCTTCCTACCTTTTCTCTTTCTGGCCAAGAGTCTGGCAATTTCTCTGATGAAAACTGTTGCTTGTATTCAGAAAGTATTTTTGCTTTACATTAAAGCCTTACATTATTTTTTTACCCCACCCCTGAATACTCATTTTACATTGTGCATATCCTACATAATCTTGCTTTATTTCCTTAGCTCACTACATGCTGTCCCACCACTAGGATAGTGTTGATCTTCCTGTTTATATCCTTTCAATGGCTTCTCAGTGTCTAATCATGCCTCTGTTCCTGACTGCCTTTTCCCTTTTTCTCCCTTCTCCTTAGAGCCTATTCTGCTTTCCCCAGCCCATCTCAGGCTTCCCGTAGTCCTGTAAACCCAGGACACATTCTCATGCCTTTATTTGCCCAGAGAAGTAACTTTCTTCCCAAGTTACTGAATTCAGGAATGCCATTTGCAAAGTAAGAATGGGATATGTCAGCCTGCCTTTGAATTAAAGCTTGTGGAAAGTGAATGTCCAAATCATATTTCAGAAAATTTCTGAAAGTCTTACTCTACATGACTGAATTACAGTGTCTGACTCTGTCACCTCCCTGACTGGGTCTTCTCTATTCTTTCACCATGGAAGAAGGTTAGAGAAAACCTTTCCATCAAAGATGGAGCTGGCAACAACAAGCTTTCTCCCTCCCTCCTTTTTTCTCATTATAAATTTCCATGGCACAATAAATCATTTTCCAACCAAGATTAGTGCTGAACGTATTGACAGAGCTAAATACATTGAGCCATTTAGATTTGGGGTTTTCTGGTTGGTTGGCTTACTGAAAGTCTTGACTTTCAATGGCAAATTTCCCACTGACTTCAGAGGGATTTGGATTTCACCCTATGTGTGGTTACAGCATCTGTGACCCTGCCTTGTGTGAAGTATGTCATGATCAAGTTCTTAAAGGTAAACAAGTGGCAAAAATACAGCAAACTTCCAAATCCTTCCATTTATAATAATTAAAGACAATTTCTTACAGTGCTGTAAAGAGTAGAAAGTATATCCTTTCAAATATATTTTTGTACTCTTAATTAAGTGCTGTTTTTCAATAAAGTATATGCTTTTTGCCCTGAGGATGTTCAATCTCAGGCGTTTCACCCACTACAGAAGCAGTGAAGAGAGGTTTATGATAAGCAGGAACTTTTAAAAGATTTATTCTGCAAGCCTAAGTAGTTCCTTGACAGCAATGATAAGAAACGTATGGTTTTCAGGAGTTGGAAAATCTCCTGTATTAAAAGCCTTGGAGTGGTTTAGGTCTAAGTACCTCAGATTCCTGATTTCAGGTCTCATCTTAATTTCGTATATCTAACTTAATTGATTTCAATGAGCTTATGATGACTTACAGTGTGGTAGGTGGGTCAGGCCGCTCATTTCTATTTTGATTGTGCAGTGTGGCTTCATAAACATCCAGATAAATCTAGTTTTCTCACTG
Source organism: Aegotheles bennettii (assembly GCA_013398125.1). NCBI lineage: Eukaryota > Metazoa > Chordata > Aves > Caprimulgiformes > Aegothelidae > Aegotheles > Aegotheles bennettii. Next base: position 2,916,065 of record VZRW01010697.1, on the reverse strand, counting down.
TGAGCATGAGTCATTCACTGGGTGGTGAGAATGTGAGGTCTAGTCTTCTTGTGGCAATTCCTGCATACAAGAAGTGAGTTTATGTGAGAGCAGACGACATAGCATTGCAGTTATATGAAGGGCTCACCAAGGCAAATGAAAAACCAAAATATGTGTGAGATACTCTCTCAAGTATCATCAGAGAACAAGCAATGACCTTTCCCTAGTTGTTCCATAACCGTACCTTCATCCATGCTTCCTAGCCTTGCTATTGTCTGTTACTGCTCATGGGAGGAGTTGGGGATAGCTCTGGCCATGTCCTCCTGATGTTCTCTCCCTCAGTAAAAACATCAGCTCAGTTCTTCAGGGATAAGAATAGTCACATGGAGATGGGTGCCATCATCAGGAACTACATCTTAGTATTAATTCTGGAGCACACATACATGGACAATTTGACTCACTTTCTAGCAGTGATCAGGATTTCAAATTCCTTTAGCTGTGGTGGCAGATCACCTCACACTCTACTCAAGGTCTTTAGTTCAACAGGATCCCAAGTACCTGGGCATCTCTGACCTTATCACTTCAAAAATTACCCAGCGGGCAAAGCCTTTGTCAAATGTAAAATCAAGTGAAGTTCAGAAACTATGAACCATGGACCTACTGGAGTCAATTAAAACCCAAACACTTCATTCATACAAGCACAAGCATAATTAACTCTTCGAAGTCCAAAGTTGTCGTGTGTGTGGCAATTACAGTTGCTTTTGAGACAGCCATGTATAAGGATGGATTCTCCCCTAATGAAACCCTTCCTGAAATCAAGCAATTGGGCTCTAATTGCAGTACCGCCACTATTTCAGTGGACTCCTCTCCTTCCCTCTTCCCTTCTTCACAACCCTGCTCTGCCAGAGACTTGCAACGTGCTGCAAAATGAACGTAATTCAGAGGCAAAGCGTGGTGTGAGGTCCTTCTTCATCTGCTGCCTGCTTGTGGACATCAAATGGTGTAATGTTTCATCTTGTGATATCCCAAAGTGTTTTAAGATCTATGAATCAACTTGTCAGTGACTACTGCAGAAGGTGGATAAATAAGGCAGACATATGAGGGGCTGAGACCATGGGAAGGAGCGTTAGGGCATTTGATTCAAGTGGGCACTAGTCCTGCACAGTGAAAAGGAAAGGGCTACCATTGTCCTGGAATAATCCTCTTGCCTTTCCCTAGCCCACTGTGGGGCAGGAGAGCAGTACTTCTATCATTCATTTGGAGAATGGGTTGGAGAGCAGGCTAACACAAGGACCTTCACACCGCAGCCATGCTACCAGTCCAAATGTCAAATGTCTCTTTGCACCCTGTATAGTGACTTGCTGCCTTTAAGATGAGAAAAAATAGTGCTCTTTGCATTTCTTAGCTGCCTGTGCCTCAGTATTTTAAAACACTTTACAAAGCTGCTGAAGGAGTCTTCAACTCCCCCTCTCCAGTAAATGTATGCCCTGCACTGCTGACGCACAGAAAAGTTAATTGAGTTAATTTAAGTCACACCACATCCTTGGCAGAGCTGTGAAAGGAACCTGGGAGACCTGGGGAGGGAACCTCTCCTCTCCTCTGTCTGCGGGGTTTTAACAGCCACGCTGTCAGCTAGGAGACAGATTTCATCAGCACAGAAGTGTCACTGGTCTCTGCTAATAAACAGCTTTATGCAGTCTCTCTTACAAGATCTAGCATATACTATAACTATGAATAGGGCTGAAAAGCATGTTGGGGAGAGGATTTCAGTAATGCCAAGTGGCAGATTAAATATAGAGCAAGTGGTTTTGCCCCAGATGAGCACACGATTTTCCCAATTCCTACAATTAAGGGCTCTGTGTCCCTCCCTCAGACAATGTTACAGTACTGAGTTTTGTCTTAAAATTCAGATAGATGGAGAGAACAACAAAATGGGAGAGCTGAAAAATGGAATTGATGAGTCTCCCCTCTTGGAAAATGGAAAGCCCTGGTCTCATAAAATTTCTTGTAAAAAAATGAAAAAAAAAAAAAGCCAATTGCAAGGCTAGAGAAGGCAGACTTAAATCTAAATCAAAACTTGAGCAAGCAGGACTTGAAAGAGAGTTTGCTTCTTTTCTTTCTTTTTTTTTTGTTTTTCTCCTGGAGGGATCTTAGGTAAATAAAACCTGGCACGAACTGTCCTTCTTAAGAAACATGTTCTGAACAAGGATGAAATCAACAGGTTGAGGTGCTCTTTATATCCAAATTAGTCAAATTAGCTGAACCAGAAGCAGTAGATTATCATACAGCTCCAAATTTCATCTGTGGCTTCTTGTGCCAGCCATGTGACACCTGTCTTTGACATTCAGCAGCCTCACACAAGTCTCTAAAGGGGAAATTAATATCCTTTCTTTCCTTCTGCTGGCCAAGGAAACTGTGTCCTCTTTTTAATTTTTTTTATTTTTTTTTCCTTAGGTTTTTTTTTTTCTGTCGCCAAGATTTCTGACTCACAGCACATGGAGATGGTATTAGTCACAAGCTATTTCCTGTTTTTCAGATAACCTCACAGTCTGGGGCTTCACGGTCAACAGCACAACCAGGTGGAGTACAAGGTAGATGAGAACCAAGCACTGGCAATTGCCAAGCAGGCATAAAACCTGCACATAACTGATTGTTTACCCTCACAGGCATCTTTTTTGTTTTCTATAAAGGAAGGGCATTATTTTGAAGTTCTTCATCTTCATATATTTGTCTCCCGTGAGTTTTCCCAGGCCAACACACCAAACATGTCTTTGCTTGTCCTGCTTTCAGTACAAACTTGATTGTTAGCTTTTCAAGGCAAAGCTCTTGCCTTGTTGCAAACCTATCAAGTCCCAACTAAGAGGACCAAGTCAGAAAACCAAGAAAGGTTCAAAATAATTTGCCACAAGCAGGCCATCAGGCTTTTCTCTGTCTTGCCATTTTCTTATAGCCTGTTTGCTCTGCAAATGTCAACACAGAGGGGAGACATACCACAGCTTAATGAGGTTTACTGTCCAGCCTCCTTCAGCCCATGGTGTGGCTGTGCTTCTAGCTATTGCCTCTAAAAAACAGATCCATCTGATGCCACTTCAGTAGGCAGAAAGCAGAGGATTACACCTCCATCATCAAGGAGTCTACTCTGTTGAGGGAGGCCCCTGGAATGGAGTAAGGCAGCAGTCAGAATTGCCCCAAAATGTATCTCTATGTTCTGCATCCATACAGGATTTTATGGGTGCCACATGAATATTTCGCTGAAGTGACTGGACACACTCACCTCCACCTCTCTCCTGCCGTGCTGCCCTCCCTTCTCAGCTCCAACTTTGTGTGCTCAGCCAGGGCTGGCTGTGCTGGAGAGGTGTGTTCACACCTCAGGCAGACATCCCTGCCTTGCTCAGGTGCAACTAACATGAAATCATGGTCCCATGAGCTCCTGCTGCTGACACATGCAGGTGTATACAACATACATTGAAATCCAGGGTGTCACATTAACCAGTTACAAAGATGGCAAAATTAAAGCTCGCTCAGGAACAAGGCTGTAATTGCACCTCTGAATTGTGCTATGAGCTATCCTTAAGCATGCGGGATAGATGTTGCCCCTGATTAATACTGTGCATTTCAATAGCAAGTTTGTGGTACTTCCTTTCCAAAATATGTTAATTGGTGTGTATTGGAATAGTGTACCCACCCTTGGTAATGCAGCTAGCTCAGGGGGGAGAAAATGGTTGCCGTTTTAAAGCAAACTGTAGCATTAAGCAACTACCTTGGATAAGAAGACAAGAAAACTTTACTTAAAAGGAACTGCAGGAGATATGAAAGCAGAAGGCAATTATGCAAATTGCAATTGGAACAGGATTACTCAGGCTAGAGCCATTTACTTTAGCAAAGCGTGCCATGGGTATGAGTGTGCCAAAGGGAATGGGGCTGGCCATACCTGGGATTTGCCACTGCCTGTACCTGGGAGATGCCACCACTGGCAGCACAGCAGCTTCAATGCCACTGAGAGCATAGGTTGGCACTAGTTCAGGCTCCACTGGACAGAGCAGCATCAGTACACTAGAGTGCCTGTGGTCCCCATCCTCATCTCCTACTTCATCATGCTAAGGGGACTGAAGGACAAAGGACACTTTAGCTTAGCATGCAGGACAAGAAAGGCTATGGCAAGAAGAAAATGAAAACCAGGTGAACTGCTGCAGAACCAGCCAGGACATGGCTTAGGTGTTTGGAAGGAAGATCTCAGAGTGTTTTCATGGCTGTGCCCAGGCAGATATAAAGGGTATTGCACCATCTGAGTCTATCCAAATGCAAATGTGCTGCTGTATATAGATTAATAGACTACACTGGAAACCAGGTTTCTTACCAGGAGGAAAACATGCTTGTGGTTGTCATCTCTGGATGTTGTTCTTGGTATATCTCATTCATCCAGTATTTTCATAGCTGATGATTTGGGAATTCAACCATGCTGATGAACTCTCTTCCCAAACATTTTTGGGATTTGGAGAAAAAAATGAAAAACAATGAAAGGTGATTTCATAAGTACCTTAAAATAAAAGGAATGATAGCTACTCCTCAAGCTCATAAATATGGGCCAGTACGTGCTGAAAGTAATTGTTATCATCATATGTGGTTAAAATTAGTCACAAACAAGTTAAAACTAAGCATTACATCTAGGTTCATTGCTGAAATGCCCTTGCTACCATATAAACTGGAGAATAAAATAACAAGAACAGGATAAGACTCTTCCAGTGGTTTGGTTTTTGAGGGGGGTTTTGGATCAATGCTAACAGAGCAGGGAATTTCACACTATGACATCAGCAAAGGTCAGTGAAACTTCAGCTTCTGGTCTCAGCCAAAAGTAGGGAAAACAAAATGAAGATTTTCAAATCTTAAAATGTTAATGACACTTGGGCTGTTCAAGCCATCTATTACTGTCTCTGTGATCTGTGCCTTTGTGCTTTAAATCATTTTCCATAAGTTACAGAGCTCAGTCCTTTGGGTGCCAGTTATAAGAGAAAGAACCTGATCATTAGAAAACAGGAAGATTAGGGGTTTTTTGCTGGTCCAAACCCTCCCACCTGTGTTCTTTGTGATCTTCAACAAATGACTGAGATTTAGGATTTTAGTTGTCATGTACTTCTGTGTTCATGAGTTGCCCATGCAGCACTGAGCACACAGCACATGCTATGGGACATTTGCTCTTATGTCCTCTGACAGATCATTTAGACTCAATTATATCTTACCTCTGCACTGGGAAGGGGAGTTACAAAATTTGATTCTGCAGTGTTTTGAATAGGTTCCTTGGAAAATCTCTGGATTCTGAATGGAAATTTATATAGGAGCTTTTCTAAATGCTTTTACTGTAAAAGAGTGATTTGCACATAATCAAAGCCTCTTAAACACACAGACTAGCTGCCATAGAAAGACTCCTTTAACCTACTAGTTTCTTACCCTGTTGAATACTGGACAAGCCAAACTCTCAGATTATAAATCCAGTGTAGCAGAGACTGCTAATTATGTATGGGTGCATGTCATATGGGATTAAAAAACCCCACAAAACCCCACCACAAACATGATCCCCCTCAGTCCTCTCCTGACAGAAAGTTTTGTCCTAAATGAGGAACGCTTCCCTGGCTTATTTAATGACTCCCACACAACCAAGGAAAATTGTTGAGGTTTTGTGATAAGTTTCCTCTTGGTGTTCTCCCCACTGAAAACCAGTGTTTACAGTCTAAGGAGTTGGCACCAGTTTTTTCTCTGGTGTCACTCTGCAATTTCACCAACTACAATTCTGTCAAAATGGAAGCATACTGGGTAGCCACTGTACTGACTCAGGGCAAAAAAAGAGTCAGAGGAAGGCAGATAAAACCTCCTTCTTAACCTGCCCAAGGAAAACTGAGACTCTTTGGGAAAGAATTTCACATCTCTGGATGCTGTCTGTGATGCTTTGATTGTTGCAAATGTCTTCTCCTCTGAAAGACAAACTCATGAACCCTCCCAGAGCCCAGCAAGTAAAGCAACATCCAGTGCAAAAATAGTCAGTGTGGTGGATAATTTCAGAGTGGTGGTAAAGCTGTTGGTTTTGAAGCTAGCAATTTGAAGTTGCACTTGCAATTATGCAAGTGAGAAAAATGTTATACTCTATTTCCAAAAATAATCTTTTGGTACATGGGGTTAGGTTGGTGTAGTCCTCAATCTCTGTGAATGTAGTTGTAATTCCTGTTTAATAAAACTCCAGAGGTGATCTCTTTTTATCAGCCTATCATCTGTAATTAAGGCATTTAATATTCAAACCCTTTGATGTCATGTCATCTTTGAAACATAAATAAGAAGTTTGTCTCCATCTTAGAAATTAAGATAAATTAGTTGGAAGGGCAAGTCCCAAAATATACTTTTAAAAGGTATTTGGATATTTTAATAACTACCAAAAAATAACAACAATAATATTAAAAAAACACAGTGGTAGAAAGCTTAAAACAGAGTCTTATGGGAAGTAAGCAATACAACTTACATCTCAGCAGAGAAACCTGGACACAATCAGGTTTACTACTGTTTGTTGTTGGGTTTTTTGGTCCCGATGATTTGTTTGTAGTGAGAATCTCAAAGCATTGAAATTAATTCCCAGTCACCCTCCCTGTTGCTATCAGATAGAAAAGCAAGTCCTGGCACCCTATGAAGCTGTGCCGAGGGCCTGATGCACTGATATATGGAGGACACCTCATGTTACACATCCTTCCTTGCCCCAATATTTAATAAGAAAATCAGTGGGAATGTGGCAGCCATCTGGTGGGGCATCTGCCCCATGTGCTGAGTTTGGATGAAGCTGGAAATGGGATGTCTGCAAAAAAAGGGACCCTCTGTCCCCGGGCTGGAGCAAAGCAAGGGACTAGGTATGAGGTCAGCCTGTCACGTAACCCGTGTGGAGCAGTGCATCGGGAACACCCTCCTCCACCCTTTTCTCTCCTAACCTGCACCAGTGGAGTCTCACCTAGGTCAAACTGGAATCATCTATGAGAAGACCTGGGGCTCTATACCTCAGTCTACTTCCTAATCTTACAGCTTAGCCACACAGTTATCCTTCACTTACACTCAAAGGCACTAAAGGATATACATTTTTTTTCTGCCATCACTCTTCCCTTCAAACTTGTCAGAAATCTCTCGCTCATTTTTCTGGCATGAGGCCCACTTCCACTCTCTTTATCCCTCTGCTGGTATCCCTGGATCTAAGCCAGCTTAGATGTGAGCTCTCCTTCTGTCTGCTTATAATTAGGATGTGCACACATCGAAGTTTGTTTTATTCCCAAGGTCTTATTAGCGTGTTAAAGGGAATAGTATATAGGAGGGGAATTGCACAAATCCTGTTATTTGTAGGTTCAGAGTGGTGCACGGGAGGAAGATACAGAAATCCCATTAGTCATTAATAAGATTTTGGGGCAGAATCCTTAGGCAAGTCTTGGAAAATCTCTTCCTGGCTGCCTGCTCTGCTGATGTCTAGTCTTCCTTTGCCCTACCACTCCATGCCCAGTCAGACTGAGTGAGTGTCCTAGCACATGGGGTTACTACCTCTTTGACTCTTCCTCCATTGTAGCACGGACTTTCTTTCATTTCTCTTTTGAATCATGCAGAATTCATTCATGCTGGTGCAAATTTGCCATCACCATTATTTACTATGAGAGCTTCAGAGAGAAACTGAAGCAGTAACATTTCTGTTCAGGCCTTAACTTTGTGCTCTGCAGCAGGACAGTGATCTGTGCAGACCCTCTCTCAGTCCTGATTGCGGGTTTCTGACTAAAACTCCTGCCCCAAGCTTTTGCTTTCCAGATGGAGTAAACTTGGTTCTTGGAGTTAAAGGTTAAAAAGCCAATACCCAGAACTTCTCCTCCTATGGGCATCTATCTTCTTTTGAATGTTTTAAAGTACATGGCTACATTTTTACATGACTGTGCATTCCTCTCTTCTGAACACAAGCCGACATGATTGATTTGAGTATTAATTAACACTATTAATCACAGAAGACCAAAACATGATCTTGTTGAAGTTCATTGAGGAGCTCTGAACAGTAAATATATGAGGAAGAACAGGTCAAGTGCCTAAGAGATGACTAGACCCTGCCCTGAAGTGATTATATTCCAAAGGCACAAGTGAAGAAAAACAAAGCCAGACAAGACAGAACATATACAGAGTGGGAAGTGGGTATTCAGGCTTGAATGTTTCTTGAAATAGGTGGGGTCTCAATGGCAGCTTGCTAAAAACAGTGTGGGAGCTTAGCTCATGGTAGCATTCTGTTTGGCAGGCCATGAGGTGGGGTTGTGAAAGGCTGCCAAGATGGGTGGATGAAGGAGACTGAAATATTGGTGACTGATGCTTGGGCAAGATTGTAACCGAATGGCAGATATTCCATTTTCTCTAATCTCATTTTGACACCTGTGTCTTCCTGGGCTGGATTAATCACCACTTGTCGGATTAGGTAAAGCTGCCCTGTTACATGCAAGTCTGGTTTTAATATGGCAGCTTTGTCAGCTTTTCTCCACCAGTTGTTGAAGGTAGTTTTGTTGGGCTGTAATTGATTGGACGAGCTTGTACCTCAACATTTGCAGCCTCTTCTGTCTCAGCTGACAGCCCCTGGGACTTGGACTGCTTGAGGGAATGCCTGGCAGAAAGTTCTACCAGTGATGGAGACTTCTCTGCTGCGAGTGATGTGTTTCACATTAAGCACCAGATGACTTTTCCATCTTTCATAGTAGCTCCTCTAAACTGGAGATTAAAATCCCAAAATACACAACTCTGGAGCCCCATCTCAACAGACCCACCAAACTCAAGAAACCCACCCAGCTCAAAAAGGCATCCTGCACTGTAGAGAACGATGTGTGGGTGGCAGTTGAATTTACCATTGTCTGCTCCATTTGTTTAAACAATTACTGCATGGCTGGTTTTGAATTTACAAGTATTTAGGAAGTTTTGAGATTCCCAGACTATAAATGCTGGTATATATTCCACCCTCTGCAGATTTGAGCTAAGCTGTCGTTTCACAGTACACTTAATGATTCAGGTGAGGGAAATGGTTTCTGCTCTTGTTCTGCTCCTTTGCTGTTTTTCCTGTGAGATGAAGAATCCTTTAGACATGGAGTCTTTCATGCTATGCTTCATCCACTTGAACCTTTCCTTCCCAGACTTAAGGCATATAAGAAAAAAACCAGATGTCTCAGGGAAAAAAAAGCCCCCAAAACCCTAGCTTTACATGCACTTGGATCTTTCATTTTATAAAAACAGTCAAGCCACAACCACAAGATTTCACAGATAAGAGAAAAAATGTGGATTGTACTTAATTCAATATTATAAAGAAATGCTCTTACAGGGAGACGGCAAGCTGAGCCAAAGCCAGACCAAGACTGCTGACTGATCTGAAAAATGTGAATATTATTCACACTGGGACACCACATCTCATAATGCTCCATGTGTGCTATAGTATATAATTATGAAATGTTTGCATTAAGTAACTTGGGTGCCTAAATACAGATGTTCCTTATTGACATTAATTGGACTTGACATATCTTTGGCCTGCTTTATAACAGTCACCAAAGCATGCATTTCCACTTTACCGTACATATTCTAAAGGAGCTCTGTTCCATATCGAGCTTATTAACAGAGAAAAACATTAGTGCCTTAGCTATCTGTCATATATTTCAGGTAAAAATGCAATTGGTTTGCATTAGAGAGTGTAGTTGCTGGAGACTGACCACAAACATTAATTTCTGTTCTTTTTTATTTTTATTTACAGTGAAATCTGTGCCTAAGACTTAGAAAGTTATTTTTTCTTTCCAAAACTGTCAATGCATTGTGGTGCCGTTTGCTCTGCTCTTCTTATTACCACTCCTCAGATGTCAAATTTCTGAGAAAGAAGGGAAGCTAGCAGAAGGAAAGAAAGAAAGGGAGAGAGAAAGAAATAAATTGTTCTCTAGCTCCCATATAAAATATAAATTGCTTTTGCACTTGTTAGCTTAACTGTTCAACATAACTCTGCAGTATGCATCATTCCAGTATCTAGAGAGAAATCCTAAGTATTAAAGAAAAACAAGGGTACTTATATTTATGAACTTCACCTGACTGGTTCAAAACAGGTTCTCAAATGAGAACCCAAGAAGGCCTACAGTTTCCTTTGAGATAATCTGTTTTAGATGTATCATGCAGTTGAGATCCAGATCTCAGATTCTTCAGAATCCTTTTAGAAACTTGGGTTTTAAGCTATCTTCAGCTGAGATATTGATGAGTGGGAGGTCTTTAAGTGGACATTCATGCTTTTAAGTGATGTATACAGAGATGAAAGGGCATTTGCAGTTTGATCTAGAATTCAGACATGAAAATTTATTCTCCTGATATTTAGAAGAAACTTCTTATATGTATTGTTCCAGGCAGTTCACGGACCAGGATAATTGTGTCTTTTAAAAAATGTTTATGTAAAATTCTAGAGAAGAATGGAAATGAAAGTACACAGAGCCTGTCATTTCATTTGGTCAGATTCCTCCTTTTGAGGGGCATGCATCTTGCCTTTCTTGAACCAAATAGTGAACATATGTATGTTTTCTGACTCAAATTCAACTTTCTTAAAGCATGTAAGTCTCATCTAAAAGACAAATACCTGCTCCTTTCCTTAATATTGTAGGAGAACTTGTTGCATTACAGAAGGTCCCTCCTAAAAAAAAAAGTTAAAAGTGATTCAGAGATTTTGCATAGGCTGAGAACCTTTGCATTATGAAAGGAATAACATTGCTGTCTTTCATAGCACAATGCCACTTGCCATTCTAAAACGTCTTGAGAAAAAAATTAAAAAAATATTTCTTTTTCTCTTTGATGCTGCCATTGCCAATTAACACAATTCCAAGAATCTTCTGCCTGGAATATATCTTTAGCTTTCCTCATAACAATTTAAGCAAGACAAGCGTGAGATGAGAAGGGAGCTTCCCAAGTACATGCAAACACTTACTATAAAGGGAAAAGTCCCATGGCAAATTTTCCACAGCACAAGTCATTGTTTTGAAATGTATTTCAAGACTAAGCACATCTGATCATATCCAAGGCAGGAATATTACTGTTTATAATGTCACTGTGAGTTGTGAAGAACACAGTCTTCAGATACAACTAGAAACTGATGATGGAATACTTGCATCTGAAAGGATCAGTGGATTATTTTTAAAGTCAGGAAGATAAAAATTATGAAATATTAAGCAAAAAGCCATAGTCACTTGAAGATGCAGAAAAATAACCTGAGAAAAATCATATATGCTTGAAGCTGGATGCTTTAACACCAAGAAGTTTATATATTTTCACTTGTATTCAACTGGTGAGTTAATACTTGTAGATGAGTATGACATGAGTAATAAAGCATGCCTTTTCTTTTCTATGGGCCATGCCAAATGGACAATAAATACCTGACAAAATAATCTACAGTTCATCAGAGGTCATTCCAGGAAGTTTTTGTCCAGACATGTACATTATAATGAAATTATGATCTGCTGGGGTCTGTCATTTATGATTTTTTCTAAAAAAACCCTCCAACTTTTATATTCAGCCTGATTTTTAATTGCCAAAGTGGCAATCCATAACTAGAAATATGCTAAACCTCGAAGTCATTCATCACCTTTCATGTTCCCAACCAACCACTGAATGTTGATGGCTCAGGTAAGAAAATACTCTGCTTCAAGCTAATTCCAATTTTGTTGTTAATGCCAAGAGGGCAACTGCCTTATCTGCAGAAGCAAATAGTTCCACAGGCTGCTGGCTTTTCAGCAGTATCTAGCTATATAAGAATACACCTTACTTTCTCCAAGGCTTTTTCCTCTCCTGAAGACTATTTTAAATTTTTTTTACCTCGAAGATGACAACCCCTTGAAAATCAAACGAAGAAATTTTCTTTCTGAATGTCTTCATATAGAGTTTTAAAGAGGTACAGTTAAGATCTGAGAGAATACAGCCAGTAATAAGTTATGATAATAACAGCACTGCTGCAGTGGACAATCCTCTTCATCTCTAACACCTACTGTGGATTCCAACTTGTCATTTTTATACAAGTTGATGAAGGTAAATTGGTTCTTTAAGGCCACGATGAACCACCAGCACATGAACAAAACACTTCAACTCTGTTACACAATATTGCAGTAAGCTCTAGTTTACTTCCAGTGCTAGCATATCTTGTGAAGAAATATCAAACAAATGAATTGGGAAACAAGATACAATCTTTGCCTTCCAATTCACTTATCCTTTCATAGCACACACTGATACACCTCTCCCTCAGTTTTGCATACATTCTGGGAAAACACCAACAAATTTGGATAGAGCAGGCAGATTGCCCAGAATGCCTTCCAAGTTTGGAGAAGGGGCCTGAAAGTCTTTAAGTAATGAATCACCTCAAATTCTCCATAATGGCCCCAGCAGCAGTCCTCATAAGCTAAGATGCAAGGTTCACCTCTTCTTGTCCTACAGGAGAGGCACAGACTTGCAACTCAGAGGTGACAAGATTCAGGAAAATAATGCACGTGAATTATAGCAAGATAAACTGGACCCATGGCTTTGAGACTGAAAACATATTGTAATTAAAAGATCAAAGGCAATCCAAATAAATCAAGTCTATTTCAAGGGCTAATGCCAGGAACAGGCTTCCCTTTCCATGATATCAACAACCTTCCTGTACATGCCCATCCTAAGCTGTCAGTGCCCTGCAGGACGTTATGACTCGACCTCCATAACACGTGGTTGGGCAGCAGGGTGCAGAAGAAAGGATATTTCCTGCTTTTAACCTATCTCTGGATCTTGATGGTATTTCAGTATTCCCTTAGCCATACGTCTCGCTGAGCACCCCAGGCAACACATACCTGCAGGTGAGCAGGTGGGGATTTGTCAGAATGTAACAAAACACAAATAGCAAATTATGAGTGTTTAAGCCATGGAAATCAAGTTATAACAGCTTGTTGCCAGGAGTATTTGTACCAGTGGGTGTTGTGCTTACAGTGCCCATTGTATTCCTCCATGCATCTCTTTTGGTGAAAAAGATGGTCTTAAACACAGGAAGTGTCTATAGAGCAAATAAAACCACACAACTTTCAAATGGTGTCACTGTGCTTCCCATGATCTCCTCTTTCAAAAGGTGATTTGCAAAGTAGACCTGAATCTGTGATTTAATGTGTCAGACCAGACCTGTGTGCCAGAAGGAATGACTGATGGTGGTACAGATAAACTGAGATTAAGCAGATCCTTTCTTTGGAAACAAGTGCTTGACTTTGGAAAAAATTGGGTTCAGCTAGTTCCAAAACGCAGTAAGAAATTAATTTATTGATTGTTTCAGTTACTCAGGAAGCCCCTGGATGTATCCTGGGGATCTATCAGCAAACAAGTTACAATTCTAATGACATTGCCTGTCTTTATTCCTGATTAAACTGGGATCAGAAGGACTTGATGAAGTTGAGTTGGTGCTAAAATGGCGTACATTTTTCAGTGCACCTTTCAACTTCTCACACTATTAGTCCTTTGCTTTTAAAGATACACGTATTGTGCATTTACTATTACTATACCGCTGTTCTCAATATTGAACATCTTTTCCCTTTGCAAGAGCTCTGAGGCACTTGCAAAACAATGGCAGTGCCAAAAAGGGACTGTTTCTGGTTTGGAGAGAGCTTGTACAGTGGAAACAGGGCCACTCACAGCTTGTCCATATATTGCTGGACAAGCCTATTGAGACCATATTTCCTGAAGAGATGAATCAGTGCAGCTCTGCAACATTAAAAATGAGGTCATGGCAGTCACCCAGAAGCTGCAGTAAGCTCAGGATCTGAAATAAGGGCTTCTCATGCTCAGGAAATAGAAGAGGCAACCCACGAAGGTGTCTGTAGACAGACTCTCTACGGGACACCAGCTGGCACATGACTTGACCAAATTATTCATTTTTTGAGCTGCTGTGGGTGATTTACTGCAAACTAACAGGATCCTGGAGCTCATAATCACAACAAAAGGCAGGAGCACTTTGCACATGGCTAGAGGCAGCTGCTGTAGCAGGATTTTTGCAAGTGAAATCGAGGCCGTCATTAGGAGATGCAAGGTGTGATGCTGTCTCCACTGTTTGCTGTTACAGAGCTGCTTGCTGTGCTTCACATTGCCAGTGGTCGCCCACTCAGACCCATGCAGTTGGCTGAAGTCTCTTAAAATTGCTCAGACAGCAGAGACTGATGCTTTGATCCTGAAACAGGCAGTTCCCTTCAACCCTACAGCCATTTCTTTTCCAGAGCCAAGAAGAAAAGCAAGGTTGGAGAACCATTTCTTTTCAGGCAACATAAGCTTTCAAAAAAAGAAAGGAAGATTAGGGTGGGAGAAGAGGCTTATCTTGTGAGTTGGAAGGAAAAGCCTGGGAGGCAGCAATTTAAAAGGACATTGAAGGGACTCAGTGTCTGTCTCTTCCTGAATTTAGAAAAAGGAGTCTTCTGTTGAAGGAAGCAAAAGGCAATGGTCTTCTGGTTTGTCCTACATTTTACCTGCAGAAGTGAGCTGTGTCTGAAAGGAATATAAGCTGCTGCCTTGTTCCATGCAGTAGCCATTAAAAGATCCTGGGGAAGGCTGATGTGGAGGTGGAAGGGAATGAGTATGATTATTTTTCTACATTGTGACCCCATTAGACATTCCAGGCGCAGGTCAAGTGCAGCAGTTTATCTTCACCCCAGGGAGGAGTCTGATCTGTTGTCTTTGATCTATCCTGTGGTGATGAGTCTGATAATGTTTCCATCTGAGAGCACTAAAGCAAGTCAATAAATAGCAAAGCAAAAGATTCCACCTCTGCCATAAACCAGAATAGGAGAAGGGGAGGAAACCTATTGTGTGGGGTTTTTTCCCTTAAGAAGCAATGATAAGGGCATTAAATATGATTTCCACTTAAAAACTCTCTACCCAAATACTCTGTATTTTAAATGTCATTGTACATGATCAAAGGGGATCCAAATAAGTAGCATTAGTCAAGAGATCTGCATTTCCAAGTGTTTCCTTGAACTTTCTGCCATTTGCTGAAGTTTGAAACTCTTGATCCAGGGCCTGCATGTCAAACTGTCTACAGACTGTATTCCTGATTTCAATCTCAATCATAAACCACAGGCAATGCTATTTAATCCCTGAAGAAAAGGGGTGCTTTTATTTGGACTGCCTCAGGAGTTGGTCACAAACTGTGGCTCCCAGAGCCTCTGATTGCCCCCATGCTAGGAGAAAAGCTGTTTGGACCAGCTCTTCTCACAGTGGGATAGCTCTGTTTGAGCGGCCAAGACATTGAAAGGAGGAGGCCAAGAATCAGCTCTCGAGGAACATAATTTACCCCAAACTGTAACACAAAGATATGCAGTTCCCAGAGTACTGGCCACTCGGCTGACCCTTTGCAGAAGAGGGAGAGCCAGACAAAAAGGTTGTTTCTCTGCTTCTCCCTCCCCACTGTTAAGATGGAGAAGATGATTAAATGGCTCTTCCCTCTGCTCAGGCAAGAACCCAGGATCAATTTGTGTCCTCCGTGGGAGGAGAGTTAGACACAAACAGGATATTACCAATGTGATAAAAGCACACTTAAAAATCCCCATTTGTGTTGAAAGTAACATCAGCTGAGACTAAATGTTCTTGTAAGAGTAGTTCTATTCCTCTTTCTAAAAGCAGTTTCTACTTCTAACTTCTTAGAATTGCTAACTTATCTGAAGCAATTTATGATTAATATTATTTAAGACATTTTCCAGCCTCTGGATGTCTTCACGACCATAATTGTTTCTTTGATCTATCTGACCCTCTCAACTCCCAATCCAGGATGAAAGATGAACAGTTTTTACTGGTAAGAAAGGTCCACAGAAAGGGTTTAGAATAGTTTAATTTTTTTATTTTTGATTTTGACATTTCTAAATGAAAAGATTTAACTCAGTGAGGCAGTGCATATCATGGGAATTGCAGCCTGAGTGCCCAGTTGAGTTACATGTCACAATGAACTGAAGGAAGACTGCAGTACCTGCAAGAAAATGCAGTACATACGGAGGAATATGACCAATCGAAGACAGTGACTGTCCAAACCACATTCAGGTCCCATGAGGCAGCATGTCCATTCAAGCAAAACCTGGTTTTGCCTGCACAGTAACTCAGCTACCCAGAACTCCACAAATTTCTACTCCTTCTATCCATATTTAGTGGTTGTGGGACACAAGCCTAGCACCTTAGCTGTGTTCCTTCATGATTACCAGACCAGGAGATACCATTGGACTTCCCATACTCCATGCAGTGGTCAGTGGAGAGCAGGCAGGACTTAAATCCCTCTCAGGAGTATCTCCCACACATGTTTTGTTTGTGTGAAAACCAGGCAGATCCAGGGACTGCTTTCTGCCATGACATCATAGTCATTAACCTCATAGCCTTTCTTAATTATTCTGCTTTTGGTTGCCTACAACATATGAACATGTCTTGGGCAAGAGCTGTTTATTAGATCTTTAGACCTCATTAGAGAAGAAATCTGCCTTGTCTAGGTTTTGAATGTGTGATGGTGGAACATCCTAGAATTGATTAATGGCATTTTGTGGTGGACTAGGTCCTCCCATCATGTCCAAAAAGCAAGGCAGACCAATAAGACAAGAAACTGCTTTAGGAATACAATCACAGATGGCAATTTTGCAACAGAAGCAGGAGTAGCTCACTTCCACCTGGTAAAACCTTGCTGTTATTAAATTAGTCTTTTATAAAAAGCTAAACTTATTTCTTGTGAAAGTGAGCATCCAAGAAAGAAAAAAAAAAAGAGAAACAAATCTGAGGCAGCTACAGAAGCTCTTTCATCCTTATGGAGGTACACAAACCTCCAGCAATGGGCTGAACTCTCTAGGAAGACAAATACAACCTCACATCAGCACATCTACACAGAATGGTGCAAAATGGAATAACATCAATTTCCTATTACACAATTCCTTTCTCGCAAAACACTTAAAACTCATTTTTCCCTCCCTTTCTCCTGAAGTTCTGAACTTTGTGCAAAGGAAGTCTGGACATTATTACTATAAGTGTCTCCCTCAGGACTCAGACTTACAAACGTTCTCTGATCCCATGTAAACAGGATAATATGTTGGGCTGTTTGTTTATGCCACACTGTAATTCACTCTTTGACATAAACCAGTTTCACGTGATTTTTTTTTGCCCTCTCCTTGTCTGGGAATCAAACATGACCTGCAGGTTTCCCTGCATAATTAGATAACAGAATATTGGCCAGTAGCTGAACAGTTGTGCCAAGATCATGGTCTTGATGAAAAGGCAATAAGTACTACAAGTACATACATACGACTGCTGCCATAGAAGGTGAACCTTGTGGTGTCCTCTGGGTAAAGATAGGAATCAGCATTCATTTATCTCCAGCCAAAATGGCTATTGCAGCAGCTAAATCTTGCTCATGCTTCAAATAGTTGACTGTGTCCACTGCTGATCAGGATCTTATATTGTCCCTCTATCTTCTGCTGACACTTTTTTTCCTACAATTTCCTTATTCTGCTACTATCCTGTAAAATGGCTCTGATTGTAATGATGGTGGTTGGCTGGAAAAGCAGAATTATGAGGGCCTTCTGAGTCAGCAAAGGCAACTCAGTGGTAAAAGCAATACCTAGAAGCAACAACTTGCTTACAAGGGCATTCCAACCTTCTGTCCGAGCTATGCTGACATTGGAAATCATGCGAATTTGTAGGAAGGGAAAAACTATGTCAATAATACCAAGTGGTAACTAATATATTCATGTTTCTGGAATATGGTGAATGTCTGGCCCTTAAACTAGGATTCACAAGGGAATGAAGAGACAGAAAACACCTACATGTCTAAACAAGCTGGCAAGTACTCACTGAGCTTCTCAGAGATACCTAAGCAATTTGAACATGTAACTCTTGTGGATTTCAACATGCATCTAGAATCCAACATGCATCTAAATGCATGTAAAATTCCTCTCACAACTTCATCCAGCTGAAATTTAGATAATATAGATGAAAAATTGGGGTTTTTTTTGCTCAAGATCATGGAACAAACTGGTAGGATGAGTAATGAAGTACGTTCTCTTTTCTATCCTGATAACTAAAGCACTAAAAGATGTTAACGAAGTAGAAAATCTTTCTATTGCATTGAAGGGAGGCAGGAAAAGTTCATAAGTTAATTTATCTGCACCCAGATCCCAGTGCTGACCTGTTCCCAATTAACAATGTATTCTGGGAGAAAAGTGTGATTTTTTTTTAACCACCACTAGATTATTTCTGATTTTAAATGTGCTGTACAATCATTCTCTGTTTCTTGGTAATATCTTTCTTTTTCTTTCTCAAAAGGAAAGTAATGGACAGCTTAAAAACACATCAGTTTAGCAATGTTTATCCCAAAGGCATTATATTAACATTTCTTGGGGGACTGAGAGCAGTTCTTTGATAAACAGCCTTAGCCTTTCCCTTGGCAGTTAAAAAAAGGGCAATAAAACTTGGGCAATTGGTTGATAGGACCCAGAGCTCTTGCGTTTACCAGTGCAAGCAATAGACAAAGCTTAAGGAAAAGAGAGAGGTGATTTGTTAAAAATGATGCAATATTACTGTTGCAGCAGGCAAGGTGGGAATAGTGTGCTCCTCCCAGCCTCAGAAAAAAGGTGAAGATTCCTCAGCGGCTCTGAGTGACAGAGATTATGAAAAGGCTGATCCAGGACCTAGGTTTACCCTGGCCAGCTTGAAAACATTAACATTTTCCTAACTTTATCCATGGACTCAAATAAAAACCAACCCAGATCATTCGCAGGCAATGACTAACAAGATTTCAGTCTGTAATCTTGAGAAGGATAAGCTCAGAGCACAGAGATAAACCCAGATCTAGTCTCCAGAGGAGATGTCAGGCTGAAGCCTCTCTCTACTTCATTTAACTAGATCTGGGTGGTATCTGGATTAAGCATGTTTGCACTTCCTTTGATCTCAGGAGACCATTTTCAGGAGCTGTTGTACAAACTGCCATACATTTTTTGGTGTAACTTTAATTGTACTGCTCAGCCCTCTGATGAATTCATGAAGAACTAATGTCAACGAACAAACTGCCAGAGCCAAATGAGCACCAAGAAATTCCCTCTGAAAACACCACTCGGTGGATTTCCCCACCAGCAGATCAGGTCTTCCTCCCTCCTAAACACTTGGGCTTGGGTTAGAAGGAAAAATCATCAAAGTGAACTTTTGTTCCTGCTGTAAATGGGCCTGTCCAACTTCCACCAGAAAAAGCTAAAGACTGCTCCATGGTATCTTAATCTTCTGAGTATGCTATGGAGCAGTCAATGGCTATTAATTCTATTTGTTCGTATGCTCTGTCCTGCATGTGCTTCTGTAAACATATTCAGAGCTCATAAAATGTTAATTAGGAATAAAATAAAATGAATAAGGCAATAATCTGAACCTTCCGGTCCCTTTTGTCCCAGAGTATGTGCTTGCTCTTAACTATTTCCAGGCCATTCACAAACAAGTGAAAATTTACCAGAACAAGCATCCTTATTCAAGCCTTTTTTTATGATGCAATGAAAAGAGAAACACAGCCCAGTAAATCATATAATTAACACAAGCTTGGTGCTTGGCATGTGAAATTAACCCAGGGAATAAACAAGTAGCTGCGTTAATCCCAGCAAAACTCCTGTTGTGCTCCAAGAAGTGCTGGATGTGCAGGCACTGGGACATTGCCTCTTCCACACTGGGGCAGAGTGGTGTCCACCTTTTCATCTGCAAAGGCACAGCCATGGCAGGGCTGACGGAGCCTCAAGTCCTAGAAGATTTTTGAGACGTGTGGATGTCTGCCATCTCACTGTGACCGTGTCACCAGGACATGGAAACACAAACTCTAGGGAGTCAGGATCAAGGTGAATTGACAGAGTCATGGGTAAGCACTATGCAAAAACCTGTATGAGATTACTTCTGTCCCAATATGTTCATGATAGGAATTGACCCAAAAGAGTAAGTACAAGAGGGGAGAGAGAATGAAGGAGGAATGCAGTGACGTGTCAAAAGTCATTGGTGAAACCAAAACCAGGATTTGGGCTTGTGAATCTCTGTTTGGTGTCCTGGGCTAAGCAGGTGACTTCATATTGCTATTTCAGAGAACACAAACCTTCACAAAAAGCATAACTCTGGTCATACACACAGAGGCACACACATGCACAGAGTGAAGAGACCTTCCCACCATGCGAGCATTGGCTGCTTCTGAACAAAAATTTAAAATGCTCTAGCACTTTACTGTCAGTAATAAAGGGTTGAAAACAAGAATATCCAAGTTAACAACAACTTATAGTAGGCATTTAGTCAAGGTATGTTCTTGATTTTGGTGAAATTCAGTGTTATAAAAGTAGGAAGACATTTTTGGAACAGCTGGAGGAATAAATGTAGGTCAATGCTTTGCAGCCAGACAAGCTAGAATATCTGTGAATCAGCATTGAAGTTTCTGCCTAAATATGACTGAAAATATGCTGTATTTGTGGCTTGTTTTTAACCCTTTTATACTGGAAAGAAAGGTCCACCTCTTACTGACAATTTTTGGTCAAGGACTGAACTATTCTTTTAAACAAAATTGTAGAACCCCATGGTCTTCCTGGGGCCTCTTGTCAAATTTCTCGAGCTTAATCTAATTGAATTCATAAATGCTGAACCTGTTCATAGTTTCTCAGAAGTGTACCCCAGCCAGATGAATATTTCAATGCCCACTGAAAGTATTAGAATTATCTCAACCAGCCAATATCCCAAACTGCAAATCATCTGGATTAGAGCAATGTTTAGTGTAATATGAGCAGAAATTTTCTAGAGAAAAATGTTTTGATTCATTGCTGTGAAGTTCTGCAGAGCAGGAGCATCAGTGCATGCTGCCAGTCTGAAGTAATGTTGTAAAGCTCCTACCTAATGTAAAGATTTATCAAATGCTTGGACGGGCTGGGATGGTGATGCCTTGGCTGAAGATTAGCAGTTTGCTTTTAAAATAGACCATATTAGTCAGTCAAAAGTACCAAACAGCTGGTCTTTAATTTGCCTCATATTAATTGGATTCTAAAGACTTCTGACTAAAAAATGAGCTCCTGATTGACACCCATCATTAATCTCAAAAGAAGGTAAAACCAAGGAGACTGAATTGTTCCCCCCTTTCCTGCACATGACTCCATCTTCTGCAAGGGTGCAGTGAGCTCTGCAGCCTACAGTTTCTCTGGTCAAACCACGGCAGCAGAAACAGTGAAATGAAAGAAACAGCATAGGGGAAAGTTTATTGTCTCATTACTCACTCAGGTCTTTCTGCGTGGACAAACTGCAACACAAGCAAGTACTCAACAAAAGACTTTTAAAGGATGACCAAATGTCTGTGATGAAGCATTTAATACAATGTGGTTGTTAGAAATAAGGAAGAAAGAGAAGAGAAACCACACATACATGCACAAAATCCATTTTCAGAGTGAGTCAAGAAATTCAAGAAGCCAAGGTTTTTATCTTGACATAGTTATTTGTTCTCTGGTTCAGCTCCTTATATGAGGGATACACTCTGAAGAAAGAAGGTCTTTAAAAAGTCCAAAGTGAGTGGTGGGGAAAAGCTGACATTCTGGATTGCATGAGTGCTATCATGTACAATAAGGTCATTAAAAATGCTTACAGTCAGGTTCCCTCCTGACCAGTCATTTTCAGTGCAAAATTTGAGACAGGCATTCAGAGGCAGAAAACAAGCTCACAAAGGGAGCAGCCATGCTGAAAACATCCTTCTGTATTTCTGTTCAGCTCAGTGTCCTCCTCAGCACATGTACCATCTTCCTTTGCATCTTTTTTTCTTTTCCTCTAAGTAGCCTGCTAACAGCTTATCTTCAACAGCCTTCTAAAAACAGACCAAAGGGGATGTCACAAACTTGAGGCAGCAGTCATCACTTCATCTTCGACTGCCTGTTCAACCTAGGCCGTTTCAAGGAAAATAGTGGTGGTGGCCAGAAGCTTGGGTGTGTTCTAGGAAGCATATCATGTGGCACTGGAAAAAGAAAAGAGATTTTTGGAGAATAGGAAGGTGTCTGCAAAATGAGAAGTGGTCCCTACTCAGAGGCTACACAGCTACTCCACAGCACCTACTTGGAGCTGTGGCAGCAGGTAAATGTCAAGCATCAATAGCCATGAGGTTATTTTTTTTTCCTTCCCAAATCTATATTGGAGAAGTCTGCTAGGAAGGACTGACTGTGATCAGGAGGAATATTAAGGGGGTTGGTGAAAGTGGCTTTATGTCTGGCTCGGTCAGTGTGTCAAATCTGAACTGCAAAGGCATTTCACTCCTAAACTCCACGGGCAGTTTGTTTCTGATGCACGTCAATCCTTCTGCTTGTCAATCCTTTGAAGTTCCAGCCTGGTGTTCCTACACAGCTGTACCTGCCCAAGGGACTGCTCATCTGCCTTCCCTGTCCTGCTACCAATGGGAAGGCCAGGACTAGGGATCACAGCTTGTGTGAAAATGGTTGGAGCCATTTGGATCCTTTAAGAACAAACAAGACTTTTAAAAAACAAACAAAAAAACCCCCAGTTCCACTACCTATGTGTTGTAAGCTCAGAGGTGATCAGTTTTCCAGCTCTTTGTGGGTTTGTAGAACTCCAGCTCCTGGAGTCCTGTGGTTATTTGAGAATCACAGCTAGAATTAAAAAATAACAACAAAAAGCAATTCAAAGGGATTTGAAGAAAAGTTGCAAAATATGAATAACAAATATTCAAAATTCAAACAGCAAACAAAAAGAATTCATATTGGCATTTTTTGAACTCCTGTGATTTTGGTTTTTGGAACTTGTGTCATTGATTTTTGCCACTTAAGAGTGGTGTTCTGCGATTATTTAGGTGGTGCTTGTATAAATCCCTTTCTCCTACCTAAGTTCTCATGCAAAATTATTACTCCTGACACAGAAAAAACCATACAGTTGATTGAGATGTATGATTCCTAACTTGTCTCTAAAAAGAGGAGCAAGGCATGATATTGTACCTTTTAAAAGTACAGCCTGCACTTATTTATAAATTAGAACTAATTACAGGTAACCTGTATTTGGCGTAAGTAAAAAGAAAAATCCAATTTTCAAATCTTGGCAGATGTTTCAGTGTCTTCCCATTATGATCTCAGTTGGCTTTATCAAGTGATACCACATTATAATTAGCTGAGGTATATGCTACAATTCAAAGGAGGATGCCCAAGAGCAGAGGCTGATTCTGAAGAAGCCTCAAGCAAAGAAGCTAATAAATGATACTACTTCAATTAGGCAATTACTTGTGAAAGAGCTGAGAGACCTGTACTGAAGACAGCAGTTCTTACTGAATTGTTCAACACTCAGGGATCTTGAGCAAGATGTGTGGCATCTTAGGAAAACTGAACGCATTTTGCTCTCCCAGGCAGAGAATTTTCACTGGATTTGAAATGTGTCTTCAGAGTCCCCTTTCTCATAAACAACACAGTGTATCTGGATTGGCCATGAGAAAAGCTTGCTTAATTTATTCTTGAATTCTTACCAAAAAAATAGGCTTTCTTAAACTTCCTTTTTTGGAGACAGACAAAGTCTACATATAAGAATAACGATCCATATTACATATTTTAATTGCTTCCTGGCTCAAGAGTAGTCAGTCTCCCTGATAAAACAGAGACATTTCTGAGGCCACTATAAAATTCCAAAAAATTACATCTCTATGCATTCCACAGCACTCTTCTGGGCTTTATAGGAACAACTTCTAAGCTTCAGAATTTTGAATGTTTCATATAAGATTAATATTACCGTAAAACAAAACCAAACAGGCAAAACCTCTTGAAGAACAATTAAAGGATTAGAAAAAACTCATTTCTCCCATGAAATACCTGTACAAGTCTCATGTCCACCTGAGTAATTTTTGGCACCTGAAACATGCAAATACTGTGGATGCAAGCGTATGCTGGGAAAGCATCAATACCAAGAGGAGTGCCCACTCATTCCTTGCTTTTCACCACATCTTGACTGATGTCTTGCACTGATATAATATATTGCTGAGCTGACTCTGGAAAAATAAGATACTTGATTTCCCATGCAGGCTTCATGCTGTCCCGCTGACACCCACAAAAAGGGATCTCAGTTCATGCCTGTGGTTCCTCAGTGCTATTGCTAATATCACTCTAATTTTATGGTAATATTAATTATGATGATTATAGAAATATTAATAAAAAGTAATGGTGTACAGGGCAAGATCTTCATGGGAGAGATGCTCCTAGTGGCTACAGTCTTTCAAAGGACATCTTAACATTTGTTATTTTTGTGTTGTTCTCATTTCAAACAGTGATTCATGCTAAATATTGTGTTTGTTCCTTTCCATCCAAAGAAAAACCAAATGGGGAATACTGAGCATCCTCAGCAAGCTCAGTGGTGGCTATTTGCCATACCTGGCACAGTCATTAGGTGTTCTTGTGCCTGGTGAAAGCTGGAGGGCTGGTGAGGCTGGACAAAGCCTGTTCCACTTGCACATCAGTTTTCTGCCCAAGAATGTATTTGGCTGCAGAAGCACTGTGCTGCTCTGTGCCATGGCCCCAGCTCTGTCTCAGCTGGACACCCCCGCCTGTACCAGAGTCTTTCTGTGACCCCTGCACACACATGCCAGCTGAGTGTTATAAATGCTGTGGGGATCTTATGAGGGTCAATTAGCATCTAGACACAGCTCTGAATGCCTTAAGGAGAATACAGAGAAAGTGCAAAACAATGTCTCTGCATGGATCAACTTTGGCTTTGCAAAATCTGTGGAAAGAGGGGGGGCACACACAGGCAGTGGTTTAGGACTCATTTCAGATACTCTGACTGCCCTCTGGAAACCCCTTCTTCACTATCCTGACAGTACAGGGAGCCAATCTGAGTTAAGTACTGAAAGACAGACAGTATAAATACTCCCCTTGCATCTCCTTAGAGGGAGACTTTCAATGCTCCTGAGCCAAAATGCTCCCTGAGATTTAACGTAAACTGAAATAAAATCTTACTGTTTGATGCTGTATAACAAACATGGCAGCTCTTTGACAAGACTAGCAATAGGTCAGGCTTATTTGCAGAGAGGGAATGCTAACATTAACTTGTCTCTGTGATACACTTCTATATAAGCAGCTACTTTTCCAAGATGATTGCATTTGAAATGCTGCAAGTTCACTTGACCTCCGTTCTCTGTGGGGTTAAGTACATCCTTGGGCTAGAGTTTACCACAGCACTTTGGGAATGTAAAGACTTAGGGTGCCTTTGGCCTTTCTACCAGCTTCATAATCTGCTTACAAGCTCGTCCTGAACTTTGACCCTTTGGAAAAACGTTTGCTCCACTTAAACAAGGACATTCTGGCTCTGTCCTGTGAGAGCTGGAGCAATGAGGAAATGTGCTGACTTTTAAAAGCTAAGGAGATAGAGAAGGGCAGAAAGATTTTGCCTGACAGCAGAAGGTCTGATTCCTCCAACTGCATAGCAATATTTGTGATCCACAAAACCCCTGAAACATCAGAGCAGATCAGTGGTTGGAGTTCAGCAGGGCCAAGCTATTTTCTCTGCTCTGGTGGGAACTAAAGGTTTGTGCCTAGACATTGTGTGCTTACTATGCAGCTCAAGATAAGCCTGTATTTCCTAGCAGATATTACAGTCCATACATTCCACCCATTGCCTTTCCTACTGGCATTTATCTTGTTACTCTACCTGCCTTTCTTTGCTATTGCACAGGAAATGTACCCCAGGTTTCCTAGCACTGCAGAGAGAAGCATTTAGATGAGAAATGGAAAACTTATCTTTCTTTGTATCTGACCACAAAAGTGGTGTTTGTCATCTATCCTGTCTCTCATATCTGCCCATCTGGACCAATAGCTTATGTCATGGGTTGGGATGTGAGCACCTCCATTTTGCTGAGGAATGGCTTACACTGCTGGGCTGGTGCTGGAAGGTCCTTCTGGATGCTCTCTTAGGACTCAAAAATGATAAAGAAGCAGTACTGAGATATCACTAATTTATTTTCCACATGTTTTTTGTTGCTAAGGATTCACATCACATTTTCTCAAACAATTTATACAACTGTATCTCAACTTGTTACTAGTAATAGACATCCTGAAACTCTGAAGTTGCCCAGACTGTATTTATAATTCACACACATTTTTGTACCTAAATACCACCAGAATGACAAAACCCAGAGAACATTCCTGAGAGAGTTTTCATACTGTGAATATAGGCTGAGCTCAGGAACACATGTAATCTGCTTACCTATTTGTGCAGTGAGAAAGTGGAGTATGCTGCCTGCTACATCACCAATATGAATTATGTAGTGTGTCATCTTTGCCCTGAGTGATGTGATAGAAACAGAAAAGCATAAAATGATTTTATAGTCACTAGTATTTATTTTTATTCCTGTATGGCCTTGAAGCACCTTATACAGATGTATATTCCACAGATGTGTCCAGGTTGAGAGCAGAAGGCCTTTGCCCAGAAGACTTCACAAGCTGAGTTGCCCTATTCCATTATTAAAATCCCTTTTGACCCCTGGACTGAAGAATTTGATACAGATTCTTTTGGGGGAATAAAATTTAAAAACCCACAACCCTGTTGTTACAGCTGGAGCTAGCTATAACTATACCTCGGACCACTTTTGTTTTCCATAGCATTTGATTTCTTTCCCCCCCTTTCATTATATCATAGCCAGGACAGAGCTCAAAGAGGGTAAACACTGACTATATGGAGCATACTGGGTAAAGCAATGAACAAAATACCCAGAGAAAGTCCATAGCAATGTATTGATCAGTAACAAGTGCAGTTATTATTGCTGTTTTTCTCACTTATTCCCAAATTAGTAAAGATCTGTTTTTACACATACTTTAGGAAAGCTCCGTGTCCATGGAGCTATGCTCCATTGTCTCTCCATGCTGCGTGATCTCTTGTGTATAGAAACATGTATGTGATGGCAGTCCTAGAAAATTCACAGCCTGAGCACTGTGATCTCTGAGAACAGCCCTGTAACCTTCAGTTCTCCATCACAACAGTTCTGACAGGCACAGACACTGATATGAAACCTAAAAATATTTGAGGTGGTCTCCATCAAAATCCAAACACTCTGTCTACCTCCTGTAAGTCTGTGGACGCTCTGTTTGTATACTATGAACAGGAGCAATATCCATGGCAGCTTCTAGACTGTCCTACTGACGCCTTAGAGTCAGTTGTCATCATATTCCAGGGTTATAAGGAGGTCTGAATTCTGCATTCTATGGTTTGAGCATAAACCTATACAGAAGACACAAAATTAGTATTTAAAAACAAGACAAAATCACTTCCAGATGGTCAAAAATCACTATCCCACCGATAAATTAGGTGCCAGTTTCATCAGAAGTTCTACATCCATCTCTGCTAAGTGTATCTGACAATAGAATATATAAAATGGAATTCATGTATTCCAGAAGCTGCCTATACCTCCTTTTTTTACAGGACATAGCCCCCAGGAGTTTAAGTGGGTCTAGGAAAAAAAGAGAAAAATAATTTATTACTCTATATCAAAAGGGGGTAAAGGAAACCATTCTTTTTCTGCAAGGCAAACATATATACAATGTATAATAATTATTGTGGATTCTTCTAACATGGCAGAACAATGACATCCCATTGGTATCATAAAAGACAGCAGTAGTTACATTGCAAGCCTCAACTTCTCATTTCTCTTATTTGGTGGCTGGTGAAGACAATTTCTAGGCAAAGTCTTGGAGGTTCTGGCCAAACTCAGCAGAGGCAACTTTCCACCAGGACCCAAAGGCTAAGTATTTCCACTGATTTCCACAAGAAACAGCTCTTTCTGAGGCCCAGACCATTTACTTTGCAGAAGCAATGGTGGAAACATTTTTAGTTGCTAAGAATCTTTGCCAAAAGCCTATGATGGACAGGTCCCAATAGCATCTATGGTTTGACTTGGCTTTGTTTGGCTAGCACCACTTCGTTTTCATTTGTCTTCATTTGGTTTTGGCTAGAGTGCAAAATTCTAGATTTTTTCCAATGCTCTTGCATCTTACAAATTACCTAGACATTTTCCTCAAATAGACTCTTGTACAAGTAGAAATGTCAGTATGATTTTAGAATGTACCCATTAATGTCTTTTCAAGTAAAATCCTCCCATTCTTTTCAATTACTCTGGAGTTCTATCTTATTTGCTTCTTGCAAACATTTCAGTTATCTGCTGTTGAGTGAAACATATCTGGGAAACATACCCTCAGAACCTCTTACAGCTACTTGAGTAGAGATTACGCCCCCCTGAATTTTAATTTTGGGATTTGTTTTTACATTTCCTGTTTACCAATGCTTGATCATAAATAACCTTATGTTTGACCATGTACAGCCAAGTAGCAAATAATTTCAAAGCCTACTAGAAAGAAACCAATGGAAAACTATTCTTGTCTACAAGATTTAAGCAATTCTGGGAATTGAACACATTTGTAAAAAATCAAGATCTGTAAAATGTTAGTTCAGGACCACTGTAAAAGACAGGACTAGTGAGGAAATGGTGAAAATAATTTTGTCCAATCAGGTGTACTGTCAATGTTACCATAAGTACTTTGCAGTACATCAGTTAGATTTTTCCTTTTGTTTCTAGCTGTTATGATGAAAGATGAGCCACTGTTAGCATAATCTTTTCTTGCCAAAAGCTAGATCACCAACACAGGGACCACACCACATCTAGCTGAAACATATAAGATCAAGCATCAGATTCCCAAAGCTGACTAAGGGGCCATGATGTCTACTTCATGTTAAGTATCTAAATTACTTAAATAGCTTGGAAGATCTCAAATGTATGTGCTCAATTAATCTTTCCAGATTGTCAAACTGCCCCATGGCATAGCATGTTTGGCAACAAATTTGTTGAAGCGACAGTGCTCTTGGTACAGGCTTTGTTTCCAAGAGTCAGGAAGCAGAATATGTTAGCA
The DNA here is from genome assembly GCA_013398125.1 of Aegotheles bennettii. Taxonomy (NCBI): domain Eukaryota; kingdom Metazoa; phylum Chordata; class Aves; order Caprimulgiformes; family Aegothelidae; genus Aegotheles; species Aegotheles bennettii. The sequence continues at coordinate 2,887,155 of VZRW01010697.1, read as the reverse complement.
ACAACAAAAGGTGAAATATCAAAGGTTCTTTAGAGTTAGCAGCTTTAAAGCTTTCTCATAAAGCCGTCCTGTGACCCTCCAGACAAAATGGTGATGTTTCAATCATGTCATTACCTGAGGCACATTACAATTTTTTTTAATTATTCTTCCCTTCTGCTTTCAAAAGGCTTGTTTTCAAGTGGGAGGAGAGGAGGCTGAATAGTGGAAAGGGTGTGTGCAGCTGTACCATGAAAAGTACATTTCAATACACAAAAATACACCTAAAAGCTTTGTATATGTTGCAACATCCCAGACATCGGTACTCCTGAAGAGAGCATAAAAGAAGAGCAACCCTATATCAGATAAATATCACAGTAAATCAGGTTTAGAAGAGAGGAATATAGATTCTGGTTCAGTCAAGTGCTGGGAGTCAAAAACCAGTGAGTGGGGTGGGAACTTGTTTTCCCATTCCGTGCTGGCATGAAGCTACATCAGCCCTGCTCCCTTGAGGGGCCTGGGGCCCAGTGGCATTCGCTTTGGGTGGGAAGGGGAGACAAATCCAAATCCTTCTGTCTGAACCTCAATTTCTCCCACCTGTGGTAAGACTTCTTAAGAAGAAGAATTATTCCTGGTTAGACAGGCTGTCCCTTTCCACACAAATTCTGGTTTAAAGAAACTGGCATTTCTCATGAAAAGCACTCCCAAAAATCCCCAAGTCAATACAACTCCAGCATCAAGCAGCAGTCATGAAAAATCTTCTTCTTGTATCCCTGGCATTGTGATCTCCAGCAAGTTAACTTAATTGTCCTTGGGTTTCCCCAGTGATAAAAAACAAGTAATAACAACAATAACATTCATTTAACTTCTTTGAGGTGCTGAAAAAAAATTACTCTGCAAATTAACATAATTTTCCTGACATTTCATGCTATTAAAGTTGGTTTTTCCTTACAGAAAGGTTAACTGGGGCTGAAAACATAAGCTCTGACCCAAAGTTTTGCCCCAAACTCAGCAGAACTTGGTCCAGCCCACATCATTATTTACAGCTTAATGAAACCTTGCACACATCCTAGTGCACCACTGGTGTCTGACAGGTGTCCAGCACAAAGTTGCCTGCAGTGCAACAAGCACATGGTTCTCTTCAGTTTCTTTCTGTTCTTATTGTTTCCTAAATGATGTGTTTATAATGCCTTTCAGTGGGAGGACACTGGAGCCTTTGTTATTTTAGGTATTTATTTTTTAAAGAAACAGGGTGCCCTTTTTGTTAACATGCTAACACTGTATTTAAATTATCATCAACATGAATGGTGCTGCTGTTATGCATCACTCCACAGCTAAAAATGCCATCTGTGGCAGGGCTATGCTCACTACAATGACAGGAGGAGGCATTATCTACCTAGAGTACACAGCTACAATTTTAATAGCTCACAGCTGTTCTTTAAGGTGCACAAATAATTTTATTCCCAGTTTATTGAAATATAACAGAGGCCTAAATCCTCAAAGGTATTAGCAGTTAAATCATGTTGAACTCAGCTAGAGTCCAGAACTTGCATGCTGGGTGAGCCAAACATCACACAAGCAGTCAGAGGAGGAGCAGAAAACTAACTTTTGGCTAGTACTTCAAAAACTACAGCACCGTTTTGCCCCTCTAGAGCATGTCTTCTGCTTAGCTAGTACTTGGCTGTGGACTTAGGGCTAGCTACCTCCTAAGTCATCATTCAAGAAGAAAATACATTTATATATCTGCACGGAATGTAGAGGAGCTAGAAGGAAATTCCACATTTCAACAGACATTTGTGTTACCTCTTGAAACTGCCCTTGGTTTGGGTTATCACAGCACTGGGGAGTTGTAGAAGAGCTGGAAGAAGAAAAAAAGCACAGCAAAGAGCTGAAGGGACTGATTCATGAGCAATGGCAACAGTTAGTTTAGTTCAGGAGAGCATGGAGTGAAGGTGAAGGTTAGTTGAAGCAGTCAAGGTGGTGCAATCCTGTGGCCAAAGCCATGGAATCTGTCTGTGGGACTATGAAGAAATCCATGTTTGGCTGTTGACCCATTAAACCACTGTGTGATCCCCCAGAGTAGCACTGCATGTTTGACAACTCTGAAAATGCCCTTAACATTCAGAGGACCTTAAATACCAGATGGGAGAAACTAGTCTAATGTAAAGTGGCTTGTCCATCTTTATCTCCTCACAGTTTGTGTTGTTCCCTTCTCAGTCCAGAAAAGAGAGGAGGAGTCAGGATCACAGAAAACCTCTTCTCAGGATGGTTATGTTTGAAGTTCAATGGGATTTTTTTTCTTTTTTTTTCTTTTCTTTTTTTCTTTTTCCTCCTGGCGTGTGACTTTTTCATGTTGAACTAAGGGGGTCTAATGAATGGAAAACTGAAATTGGAGGATTTTCATTCTTTAAGGAAATTAACCTCGTTTAAAGGAAATGAGTGTTCAGAGGCAGAGAGGAAAGTCATAATTTAAATGATATCAGAAGCTGGTTTTCCTTATGTAACATATTATTAAACAGTGGGGAAAAGCTTTCACTAGGCAGCCTCAGGGAGCACTCGGCAACTATAAAGAGGGTTCACATGCATGGCTCTAATATGTTAATAAATTATGCTAATTACAAGCAAGGGATTAGAGAAGGGGAAATCAAATAATGGTGCAGTAACTGGATCTCTTGCAACTTAATTTGCAACATTGTCTGTCTAGGCTCCTTGTTGAGTTACTGAGTTTGTTTTCTTCTTTCAAAGACTTGAACTCCTCTTTTGTCTGTGGGAAGATGGTGGTGCCACCATCAAGAGATAGTGGATGAAAAAAATTAAGTGTGAGAGGAGCAAAGGCGAGACCGAAACCTCTCCCTGATGAGTTTCCAATGACTGAAGGCTCAAAAGAGACAACAGAAATCCCGCTGCTTTTGCACTGTGCCAGCCTGGAAACCTGGTTGAAAAATATTGTTAAACAGTATGTAATGGATCATGTTCCATTTCTTTTCCTTTCAGAGCCCCTATAAGGCAGGAACTTCACAGAGCTGCTGGAGAAGAGCGTGTGCCCTCAGCTGCTAGCTCTTACTGTCCTGATAACCTTTTATCCCTTTGGCTTATAGAAAGCAATTCCTGCATTTCAGTTATTTTCACCCAAATGGTGCTTTTCCGCAAGATACAACATCCCTTTTTTATTTGGAAATGGAGCCATTTCTTGCCCAAGGGTTCCTTTATTTCATTGGAGAAACATTTTGATTGACTTCTCAGTGGCTTTTGGATCATTGATCTCTTTTTTTTTTTTTATGGATATCTTTCCCTGCTCTTGGAGTTTTTTCCTTTCTTTATCTTTCATATGAACATCTCAAGTGGTTTGTCAACTCCGTTTACTTTTTCCTTTGTGATTTGCTGGAATTTATGACAGGAAGAATTGGAGTGAATTAGAACAGATTAAAGCAAAAGTGTGTTTCATTTGTACTTTTGGAGTTAACCCAGGGTACAGAATCCCATTGTCCATTGCATTCTGACTAGAGCCATATGTCCTTCAGAGAAGGGTAGAGGTTAGAAGGAGAAAAACCTGACTCTGGTAAGGAAAGATGACATTGATACAGAGATGAGGGAAGTTCAGTCTCTGCAGCATGAAAAGCACTACCCAACAGTATGGCTGTCTTACTGGGAAGAGCTAATGGAAATAGACACAAATGAACATTCACAAGCCCCAATTTTCTTATTAAAAAAACAGAGCTAAAAAAATAGACCTAATCCAACCGTGTTTAGTGTCTTTAATAAGACACCACCTTTTACCCTTAGGAAAGGGACAAGTATTCATTTTCATAAATTCCTTTTTAATATTTTTTTCCTTCTTTTTTTCCTCTCTTTTTTTTTTCATTTACTTTTTCTCTCCTTCTCTCTTTTTTTCCCCTCCATCAGCAAGGGGGGTGGTGAAAGAAAACAGAGACAAGCCAGATGCCTTTCAGTGCTTTGATCAGTTCCTCTGCAGACAGCCAGGCTGCCTCCTAGCACCTCTTTAACTACAGCTTGCCAGTAAGAAAATGAGCTGTTTTAACTCTGCAATTACAGTGCCTGCTGAATGCCTGTCATCACAGCAATAGGAACCTGATCTGAACTGTATATCCACTGGAGAGAGAATTACAGCAACCAGGGCAGAAAGTTAAATACCCCCTGTGGCGGTGAGACTCATATAAACGAAAAAGCCCACATCCCAGGCCTCCTCTGTTGGTGTAAATACATAAAACACTGACAATACAACACAGAGCTTCTCAAGAGTCAGAGAAGGGGGAGCTGTAGGGTGATGCCATCCCGTTGTTTTCAGATGTTCTTGGGAATGATAACTATGAATGCCTAAGAAAAGAGAGCGTTGCGGGGGAAGGGAAGGAAAGGCATGGATGGGGTAAAAAATGTATATTATAAGCAAAGACATATGTGCACTGGGTACTGCTCTATTCATGACATAAATATAAATGCATATATGGAATGAAGTCAGAAGGCAATTTGCCTTTCAACACCATCTCTCTCTTGTTGCTCTGCTACCAACATACAAATGTAGATGGGCTGGTGAAGCTGCATAAATAAGTTCTGTCCCTGTTTGGAAGGCAGAGGTGTGAAAAGTTTGGTGACTGCACAAATATGCTGCCATTCGGGGAATACAACTGTGATATCCTCCTCCCTGGAGGTTAAGCTTTAATCACTAGATCGGCCTTCCCTTAGGCAAACAGCAACTTGTTTGAACCCCTGAGAATATTGTATAATCCTATTGTGTGCATTCATTTTTAAGCCACCCTCTGTTAAATTATACAAATAAAAAAACAACCTGTTTGCATTCATGGGCATTTTATACACTGGCATTTCTTTGGGAAATATGCAAACCAATTGCAATTTGGGCCTGATCCAATGCATACTCAGTCAGACAGCCCTGAACCAGACCCTTGCTTTATGTGGATGAGCTTTAATGGTGTCCTTGATTTGCAGTTTGTTTCATTTACCTTGAAAATAAGTGGGTAACAGGCACTTCTTCAATGCATCTTCCATCACAACAAATGAGCTGCCCATTAAGTGGATATGAGGTTAGAATTATACAGCTTTAACTTACTTGAATATGTGGGAAAAGACAGATTATAAGTAGGCAATCCAAGCCAGAAAGTTATTAATTAGTTAATGGTTGTTTTATAGAAGTATTTTCCTATAGAACATGGTCTGTTAGAGGAATAAGATCAGATAACTACTTCTCTAGTGCATAGGATAAAAGTCTAAGAATTCAGTCTTACAGGGTTTGTTTCTAATTCTTTCAACATACTTTTTTATTGGAGTCATTTCAATACATGCATGCTTAACTTTCTACTCTGAAATGCGTGTTCACATGCTTTGTTATCTCACGGATGAGTTACAAGTACTAACTGCATCCTGTTATGTTTACAAACATTAAAATGTTCAGGCCAATGTTTTCACCCTGAAATGGCAACACACAAGTGCCTTGCTCAGCTACTGACCACTGCAAGGGATAACTTTGAGTCATCCTCCAAGGGCCCTAGTGTCCAATGGACAACACGACTGATGAGAGCTGCTTGGGGACCTCAGTGTCTTATTTGCTGTGGTTGAAACAGAAACCCCTTTGCTAAATGCTATAGACCAAGGCAGCTGAAGGGGTGATCACTGCCAGCCAGCAGCCTCATAGCAGGGTGAACATCTTCACAGCATTTGCTGTGGCAGTCCCTCTGGCAACTGCTTCCCCAGGACAATGCTAACTCTTTGCAGGTGCTTTGTAGTACAACTCTCAGACACTGCTGTGACAACTTGCTGCAAGAAAAACTTCGTAAGAAACCTGCTTTTTCGATTGATTCCCTGTGCCACCTTTCTCAGCATGGCTGGTGACTCTACTCCTGCTCCATGCAAGTCCTTCATCCTTGACCCCAAACCCTAAGGGGTGGCACTGATCAGCACAAGGGTACTTAATCCCATCCCTGGCACAATCTGGACCTGTCCTCTGGCTACTTAAATGCACTCTGGTTTTGCCCTGCGCTGGCTTGATTAAGCCTATGATTAGCACAAAGCCAATTTTCACATGGTTTCACCCAGATCTCACAGTGCTCTTTGACTTGAGCCCGACATGGTGTCCCTCTAGAAAAGGCCTGTGGGTTGGATGGATCCAACACGTATCAGATCGCCTGATCCTGTTCTGATCCAGAGGGCAGGGCAGCTTCTCAGAGCTGTTCCCAGATGCCACGATTTCTCTCATTTACTCGCAAATATCCGTGGCACTGAGATGCGCTAACGATGACAGGCTGGGGAGAACATGTCAAAGTGAAGGCAGTGGCTCTTTGCCGTAGACTAAAGCTCCCTCTGCTGAAGAAAATGAGTAAAACAGAAATTCATCATCGCAGTTGGGCTGTTGGATTTTTACTTGTTTCCGTGGCAGATTAAGTGACAATATAAAGCCCTTAATGATCTGCATGGCACATGAGGAAAAAAAGATATCCCCTTGTAAAACTACAGTTCAATTAAATATATCCACACCCTTGCAATCTGGCTGCTGTGGCATATGGGGTTTGGGGCTATTAGTGTAGAATACCGCAAGACCTTTTCTTCTTAACTCTAATGACAAGGGACTGCTCTCATCATCTGCAAAATCACCTATTCAAAAGGACAAGTGGTGAGTCATACACGAATTGCTATCATATGGTATAATGTATACTCCAAATATTTACAAGACAAGGCTGCACTCTGCTCTCTCTCAAGAAACCACATGTATTTACAGACTTAAGTGATGGCAAAATTTAGCCAATAACATCTCATCCTTATATTAGACCATTAAAATACTGTGGCTGAAGCTGTTTCCTTGCTGAGTTAACATGTCCTGATGCACTTATCCTCCATATTTCAGCTGCTAAGGGGTGTAAAACATGGTGCAGATGGCAGAGATTACTACTCTTTTGATAGCTGAGTATTACTGCGAACATCTCAGGCAGAATTAATTTGTTCTAGCATAAATGTCTGATAGTGAGACACTAAAAGCTGAGCTAGTCACCCTGTTCTCCCTTTGTAGAAGGATACCCCCACATGGGAAACTGTAATATCACAGCCCTCTTCCTCTTTGCAACTGCCTTTCATCTGTCATTAGAAGAGGGTATAGAAGCAGACACAATTGACCAGGCTAAATATTAGCCTGCTTGGGAAATGCAAATGGATCAGAGCAGCTGTTTAAGTTATATGGTGTTCTTACCTGAAAGCCAGTGTTTTCCCACTACTGGAAAATCAAAGATGCATATATATAAAGGCACTGGAGATATTCCTGCCTCTGCTGTAATTTTCAGCACCCTTTGTCTAATTATTTATGATGTTTGACTTCTGGGTTTAAGTTCTTCAGAGGAATTAGATCTCCAAAAAGATCTAACTTGAAAACAGATGTTTGTACTTCTGTTTTCATTACATGTTGGTCTTTGATGAATAATGGATTATAGAATAGGAAATGTAATTTCTTTTATCATACTTCAAGTATAGCCAGGCTGATTCAAATGGTAAAAGTAATTCTCTAAAAATCTGGCAGTGCTTTCTGTGATTGTAACCAAGTTACAGTCATTCAATTTTCTTTATTTGTTTGTTGTTTTTGCTATATAATTTTCATTTTATTCTTTAAAAGTTTAAGGCAGTCATGTACAGGATCAATATAAGATTTCCTCTGCCTGCATATTGTATGAAAATAAAGGAGTGTGTACAATGTCAGGGGAATGCAGCTGCCTATGTTGTGAGTGTGACTGGGGAGAGAAACAAGCAGAGCCGAAAGTACTCTGTGCACTGACTTTAAATACATTATATTTGTACACCTCTTGCTTTCAGCATCAAGATATTTTTTGCACTACAGATTTGGTTCTGGAAAATAAATATTTCAAATTAATTTGGGGTGTGAGATACAGTAGGGTATTTCCTTTGATTTGGAAAGGGCTGGCATTTTGCCTCGATTAGTTTTCATAGCAGATGACTTGCTTTGAATCTAGTCTTTATGTATGACAGACTAATTTTTCTGGCAGGGGTGCATGTGGGGAAACCTAATTCATATGCTCAAGAAAGAGAAGCCTTAAAAGCACCTACCTCTTCACCATGCTGTTGACCTAGTTCTTAACTCCACAAGTCTTTCTCAGTCCTTTCTTAAGAGCATCAAAAGCCTGTGGATGTAATTCAACACTGTGCTGCTTCATTTCAGTTACGTTCATCCAGTACCAGATCACAAACAATACAAAGGGATTAAGCAGTCATGTAGCAACAATATATACACCCTTGTTCAGCAAGGAGTTTACCAGGTAGTGTAACTTTGCTTGCAATGGTGTACAAATTATTCCGATTGACTAAAAAAAACACAGGTGTTTTTGCAGAGGGGCCACAGAATGGTGAAATAGATTAAATTGATTAGAGGGACTTTTTTTTCTTGGATCTTAACAGGTCCATGCCATTTTTGTATGGCACAATCAGAGAAAATAAAGTGGCAAGAATAGCCAGGAGTTGTGACTACTGCATAGGCTAGTAGAGGCATTTCTTTTGGATCTAGGATAACTTAACTGTATTCAAGACCACCAAAATTGTGAGCATCCAAATGAACAAATATTATTTTATTGAACAGAGATGATGAGGTTAAGGAGTAATTTGATTATAAGTACCTTTACAGAAAGAAGGAACATGAGAGCAATATTTCTCGATGTATCTGACTAAACTCTTATGCAGTTGCTCAGAGCTGAAGCCCAGCAAATTCAGCAGAGAAGCACAGTACAAAATCTTCAGTGATACCCTTATCTAGCGATGTGGAGGCCTAAAGCCAAGAAAGAGTGTATTTCTGAAAGGCATGCTCTTTCTAGTCCTAGTAGATATTCTGGGCCAGACAGAGGTTCCTCAGGGTGCAATTCTCCAGCTTAAGTTATGCCAGACCAAGAAATCAGACAAGATAATCAAGAAGGTCCCTTCTGGCCTTAAAAATCCATGATTTTGTAATTAATTTTATTTAACTCCTTTAATTGCGGGTGCAAAGTTGTACAAATATCTCATGAAGTCAGCCATGAGTTTGTTTCAATGCAGCACTGTGTTTGTAAGTATCCCGTGCTGGGCTGCACTATGGAAACAGATGACATGCAGCACTTGCTTCAGCTGGAAAGCCAAATATGCTTAGAAATGTGTTTTAGATTTCTGGTTTCTGACTGGAAATAGGAAGATGACCTGAGCCTGGTACGCATAGATGGGCCTGTCAATACTGAATTCTTTTTGCATTCATCAGAGTCGGATGCAAAAGTCCAGCCCAGTGTGTGTATCACTTTGGGTACCTATTCTGTGCTCGCATCACTCCTCAGCCAGCAGTGAGCTGCCAGGGAGGGTGTCCAGTGTTCTGTGTTGTACAACTCATTAGAGGCTTTGACACGAACCTGATAAGATAGTAATCATGGGCTGTGATTGACACTTGCAAAGTGAGCTTTAAAAAAAAAAAGAAAAGCAGCAAGCCAGCCCTGGCCTCCATGAACAGCATGGTTTGAAATCAAATACCTTTCTGGCCACCACAGTCTCGTGGCATTTTATATACTAATATTTCATTTTGTTCTATGACTAGCTTTCATCTCTCCCTCCCTAAACAGAGCTCATATAGAATAACTTAAAGATGGTGTTTAGTGTGAGAATAATTTCTTGGTTCTCATTTATAAAAGGTGGTTTTGCTCTGAAAGGTACCACCCAAAGTTCTTTAGAAAGATCTCAAATCTCACATGCCATTATTCCCCTGATGTGTCCCAATGGTCCTCTTTCTTCCTCCTTCATCCCACTCCTGCCATCTCCTACATCTGCTTGTGCACATAGTTCCCCTTTGTTGTGGCCTTCTGAGCCACTCATTTTCTGCTGCAGCTCACCCTGCTGATACACCTTGCTGCTCTCTTGCAAACCATGCTGCTCTTTCCACTGCCAGCAGGCTGAATTCATCAGTTTGCAGAATACAAGGGCCTGGCAAATCTGTGTGATCTCCTTATCAAACTGCTGCCAAATTTTTGTTGAAGGTCTTAGAGTTGGGGACATCACTCTTGTCTCCACCAGGGGATCTCTGTAGACTCAGAAACAGATTCTTACAGATGAAGCTGCCTGCCATTGGATAAATGAAGTATTTCCCTTTAACCACTTAGTCTGAGATGCTTTCATTTTTATATAACAATTCCTTCTCAGCAACTTTGCAATGGGTCAGCCTTCTTTTAGAAACAGGGCTTTTTTGGTCCATGGTCCTTGTGCATGTTTCCTATAAAGTAACCCGTGTCACCCTCTGGTCAGAAGTCTCCAGTGGACAGGCCATTCCCTTGGGTTTTGCTACAATTTCCAAGAAATGTGCCCTTGCACTTGGGAAAGAGTTTTCAGATCCTGGAGACTGAGGAAACAGAATGGACATTAGAAAAAGCCTGACACATAGATGCCTCTTGTTTTCTGCATGGTTTAGGTGCATGCAGGCCAAGGGACAGGACAAGGATCATCGTGGAGAAGCTGTAAGTGTTGTATGTACGTCAGCTATTACAGGGCTTTCATCTGTATCTTGCTTGGCCTAGAAAACTGTTGCTCAATATTCTAGCCAAAGGGACAATATTAAAAAAGCACTCGACACAGTGCTTAGTTCCCTCAGCACTGGTTAATGCCATGTTTTATTTTTTTAATGGCACTGGGCCTATGTGTGAAGTTTGTATCTGGATCAGCAGGTGGTTGCCTGACCACCTCCAGCTTCTGCGTGAGTCAGTCCTGCAGGCCCCCTTGGAGCTATGGGCTTGATCAACCTGTCCAGGGAGGCGCCGGCCTCTGAGCTGGGTTAATGCCTGATGTGTTGGGACTCCCATTGATTTCTCCTGTGGCTCAGTGTCACCCTTAACTAGAGCTCTGATGACTCCTGAGTCCAAGGGCCATGCCTTGGTCTTGCTTGAGCCCTGCCTGCTCCTTGCTTGGCACCCAGCATTTGTAGTGTTCCTGAGCATCAGTCTGGCTTCTGACCAACTTGTTCCCCACCCTTTTTGACTGACAAAGTCTTTGGCTTCTGTTCTTGATCTTTGTTTGCCCTCATCACTTTGACTCCCTCCTCCATGCTGACTCCAGGCTTAGGTCAGCTCTAATCACCATGAAGGTCCCATAATAAGAAAGGATAAGGAACTGCAGTAAGCTCGCTCTTCCTCTCAAATGATATGTGAACATAACTTCTACTGCAGATGGTACTTGCCATGGGATGTGATATCAAATCCTAGTTCGTTCCACAGCTTCAAGGTCCCTGGGAGTTTTCTTTCAGACCATTCTAAAAAGTAAAGGGGAAGCACAAATATGTGCCTGGATACACAAAAATATCTCTATAGATAAAGCTAGGTGTAGATTTATAGGAAAGAAGGTCTGAGAGGTGAGACCTTTCAGAAGCCCCACCATTCCCACTGCAGCTACTCTCAGGCCTGGAGGTGAATGCAGCCTTCCCTGAACTGGCTGCCATTTCATTGTTATTTCATTACAGTATTTAATTTGGCCCATTTCTCTTGTTCCTGCTGAGCATAGACTTCTCTACCAGCCCCACACCATTTCCTCATGACCCAATAAAAGCCGCATGCTCAGAACTAGCGTTACCGCTGACGGTTTACTACAGTCACTGGGGCACTAATTACCCTCTCCCCTCCCAGTGTTTGATGTCATGAAACTCACAGGATGCATCATTACTTAGAGGATTAGCACATTCAGACAAGCTACCCTCCCCCTAGGGATAGACCCGGTGAGGTGGGCCCTGAGCTAGCAGCCTCTGCCTGAGAAGAAAAAGCAGGAACACCCTTTGCTTCTTGTTTGGGGCAAAAAGGGTCGAGGACATCTGAAGTTGTATTTAGGAGCAAGTTTGGACTCAGCTGAAATGCTTTGATTATAAACTCAGTCTTTTTTTGCCAGCTGAACCTTTGTGTCCTTCTTTCACTTTCTTTTTGTATTGTTTTTTTTTCCTACTGTGTTTTTCTCCCTGTTACTTTCATCTGGGCCCTGCCATCTTATGTACAGTCCCTCTTGCTCTTCAACCCTGGTCCCCCCAGCAGTGCTTAGTTTTGTTTAGCCACAGCAGAGTAGAAGCTATTTAGGAATAACCAATTAAGCAAAGGAAGATATCTCCACCTCAAATCTGCACGGAGCATTTCCCCTTCCAAAAAATCAAGGAGATTGTGACTGCTCAGATGGAAAGCTGGGCAGAAAATCAAGGGATAGGCCTAAATTCACTTTTCAAGCTGATAACAACCAAGCAAAATCAGGCAGGGCTGGTGTCTGGGAGAAAAAACAAACTTCAAAAATAATTATCAAGGTTGATTCCCTTTGGACTAAGCTGTGGTGACATTGATGGTTTGTGTACAATAGGTGCAGGCAGGGAAAGTGTGACCTATTAAAGAGTGTGGCTATTGCAGGTAGGCAGCACTCCAACACTGAGCAGGAGCCCATGGGCACAGAGCAAGGAGGGTGTGAGTGAGGGGAGGAAGGAGGGACCTGTTTTGCTCTTTACACTCCTGGAAGAAATCATTTATCATGACAAGCCACATTTGCTTTGAAGACTTGCACACAACCCATGATAAAGGACTCAGAGTATCAGTTTTATGGACTCACTGAGTCCATGGCTTATCCATGGGCTGGTCCATGGAGTACCAGCATTATCCATGAGGATGGTATGTGGGCCTCACCATGGCTTCCTAATACTTTTCTTCCTCCTCCAGGTCAGCAAGTTTCTAACCAGAGGTCAGTGCTTTTTCCAAAGGCCATCTCTGCCTGTGTGGATTCTGTGAGTCCAAAAGACCCCTTTGGCCTCACCTTAAGCCATGCTTCATAGGCAATATACGGTCCTGGCACATACAAGAATGAGGCAGAGAAAAGAGCAAGGAATGCTCTGGGGAAAGAGATAACTTTAGCCTGGCCTGATAATACATGGATGAGTACAGCAGTCCTGACTCCAGAGGTGTTATCTCAGATGTAGTCTCTAAACTATTCTGAGAGGGCTTCTGCTGAAGGTCATCGTTGAGTGAGATTGACTTCAGGATCTTACCAAACACAACAGGTTTTCTTTCCTGACCATTAGACCTGTGCTGGAAAAAGAAAGCTAATGAAAGAGTTGTGGAAGATCTATGCTATGGCCAGTCATGCAGGCATGATCTATGTGAACCTTGTCTTACAGATCCATATCTCATCTGCAGATGATTCCCATACTTCTGTCGCTCTGGCACAATGACTAGAAAAGAGATTGAAGTTTGAGCACATAATGGCAGCATGTTGATAAAATGCAATTCGCTTTTTTCCATCTGTCTTGCAGGCTACAGGGAATAATTAGAATATAATCTCTCTGAATTCACAATACATAAAGCAATAAAACAGATGCCAAGACTGAATGATCAGTGGAGCCAAGTTACACCACCTAATCTCTTTCAAAAGCTGTGATTTTGCTAGAATGTTGCAAAACCAGAGAGATTACTCTTAGTAGCAATTCAGTAGACTGGGACAAAGAAGCCCTATCAGCTTTCTTTCTATACATTTGGAAGGAACTGGAAGCCTGGATTTCAAATGGTAACTTGGGAAAAGATCAATTGTGGACATGGTAATCTTCAACAGAATTAGCACACTTATGACTAGTACATTCATAATTAGCACATTTCTGTAAGACTTTTACTCAAGCATTTTCCCCAAGAAGGCTGTGGTTTTTAAACCCATTTTACAGATGAGCCAACAGAAGTTCAAGGAGGGGGAAGTATTTGCCTGAAGTCAATAAAAAGCATCTGGCACTGAGTGTGTTCCTTCTCTTCTGGACCACTGCTTTTCTGGCATGTGAGGCACCAACTGATTGTGAGTGTAACTTGTCTGTCTGGATAATTGTTTGATAATAAATAACAGATCAAAGGGAGATAATTCTCTGGATGCTTAGAGTCTCTGGGCAGGCGTTAGTGGCAGGACATAAACTTAGAGAGGGTATAACCAGTTGCAGTATTAAAAAACAAAACAAAACAAAACAAAACAGGAATAAACCGTGAGAAGGTGAAAGACTGAGAAAACTGGATTTCCACAGGCAGTTCACATTCAAGTGCAGTTTTATCTCATGTAGTAATGTGGAGGCAGTGAGATTGCCCAGCTCTACTAAGAGGACATCTTACACACATAGAGTATATTCCTTAGGGAGCTCTGCATAATAAGTGTCTAATTATTATTATGATTACACTTGGCATTTTTAATAACAGCAGTAATTGGGTGATGTTGATGGCCTCATTTTAGGATTCTGTATTTGGCCTGAAGCTCCAGTCATTAAGTGCTGGCTGAGTACAGAATAGCATATCATGAAATGTATTTCATGTCCCAGATATCTGCCAAACTGAAGGGCAAATGCTGACAGTGTCCTTAATGCTGGGAGGGGTATATGTCTTTTTACAAATATATAAGACTTTAGTGACGCACGGTGATTTCTCATGGTAGCATACTCAGGTCACTGGGAAAGCTAATTAAACAGGCTACATTTCACTTTGATCAGCTACTTACAACTATATTCCAGTGATAAGATCAAATGAAGCTCTGCTACTATCATAATGTGTTTTAAAATGTAGAAGGGTGTGGGTGAGTGCTATAAGCAATATGACCTAATGGTTTAAGTCCTGGACTAAGCCTTGCAAGGCATGGATCTAAGTCACAGAAATCATCCTGGATATCCAAACAAGAAATGGAGGCTGCAATTTGGCAAAGAATTTTAGCAGATGCATAGGTTGCCCCTAGAAAAGCACATATGCGAGCAGTTGACTTGAGCCAGATGGGATGTAAACTGGTACTTAAGGGTAAGCATATGCTTACATGCTTATTAAATGAGAACAGGTTGCCAAACTAAAGCCTGAGAAGGTAGCTGGGGTGGTTCACGAATCCTACAAGATTTTTAGTGAAATAAAAAGGCAACTGCTTTTCTCTATATCCTTGCCTCTAGCAGTTTACAACTCCCTTCCCATCTCCCAGTAACTTTTGAATTTTTACCAAATGTAACAGAGATGCAGAAATCTGAGAGAGAGTTTAATTTCTGCGATGCTAAAATTTGGTCGGTATTAATGACAGGCCAATATCCAACCTACTTGGAAGCACCGATGCTTAGGGGTGTGTTCCTGAACTCCAATCCATAATCACAGAGCTATCATCAAGCCCAGATGTCTCCAATCTTGAGTAGCTTATGAGCATTTTACTTAGCCAAAATTCCACCAGAGGCCACTGTTGTTAAATATATGTGGAGATTTTAGGGTGTACAATGCACAGATTGTTCACTTGCTGCATGGCAGATACAAAAGACATTTCCTGAGGTTTTAGGGCTTTTCTTTCCTCACTTTCTCATTTTAAGAATCCAGGTATGTTATTCCTGAAATACACATATATTTCTCCCTCTTTATCACAAGCCAGAAGATAACAATCATGATTTTTCAGAAAGCAAAGAGTAGGCTGGAAAAGCACAGTCCCTCAGAAGCTTACAGAAAATACAGAGATATATAAATATAATGAAATAAAGAGCAAGAAGGACAATAGGTACTTGATACTTGATTTCTTCACTAATTTTAACAAGTCTTATTTGAACAGATTATCTAAAATAGGAAGATGTCGTACACTGCATGTTCTTACTAAAAAAGAGCTCTCTTATCCTCTATTTTCATGATTCTGTGATATTTGGCTTAAAAATTTCTCATAATAATTTGCTTTTGTAAACATCCTGGAGCATTCAGGATGATTCATTGTATAGAAATATGATTAAAATGAAAACATCTTCATGAAAATTAATTAAAGACCACCTTTAAGGAGGATAGTCTTCCAGGAATGATTATAGGGTTGCAGTTTGCCTATTAAAATTCACAACTTAAAATGAATGCCATTCACATAGAACTAGTAAGCCTGGTTAGGTAGCAGGGCTGGAGGAAACAAGGCTTCAATGAGATACATAACTAAAAAGAATATTTTTGCAAGAAAATTGGGACTGATGTAGGGCTTGTTCCAGACATGTATTTGAGCATGGAAATGGGTATGAGGAGAGGAGATTTTTCTCCCTAACATGAGACAGTGCTGGGGCAAGCAGTCCTCTTCCAGCTAGAAGCTTATTCTTCTGGAAGTATTTAGGATCACAAGAAACAATATTAGTGCTTAGTCCTATGGCTGGTGGCCCAAAACCAAGTAATTTTGTTTTACTCACCTGATTTAACTCTGCAGCCTCGTAATGACAGTTTAGACACCAGAATTTATTTAAAGCCACTTCTCTGCTTCCAGCCTTTGTACAGAATAAAGCCAGTTTTGCTACAGGGTATTAAACAATGCACTGTATATGACACTGCAGATGGAGAGCTGTGAGTTTGGGAAGGAAAGGTATTTGGTTTAACACAGTCTGATAAAGATAGTACCCTCTATTTCCATAAGCTAACAAATTTATATTGACTGGTCTAACACATTAACGATCTTTGAGTTCTGCAGGATGTGGTATGTTTAATGCTGCAAATAGCTGGCAGCTCCTGTACAATCTTAACAAACTGCCTTGGACAATCTGATGGAATAATCTGCATTACAGAGTTCAATTTCCCATTGGCTGATGATGAAATCGCTCTTTCAAACTGCTTTTCTGCTATTTGACTCAGGATATTGCTTCTTGGCTGGCCAGCAGCTTCCCTCCAGTCATCAATAAGCATTTTAATTAACAAAATAAAACCCTAAATGTGAATTGAATTTTCTCTGCAGCTCTAAATCCTGTCTGAGCAGAAGATACCATCCAGGGGTGCGGTTTAGCACTAGAGGGCAATCGAGATACACACGCGAGTCCAAATATCCCCTTCTCAATACCCTTTTCTTCTGGGGAAAGGTGAAAAATTGAGCAGTGATGTCTGTTTCAGCCCAGTCTCTGCATGGAGAACAAGCAAGGCAGTCCCTCAGCACGTCACAGACATCACCCAGGGCCCAGTTTGGGAGACCAAATGAGCTTTCCAAGGAAGCAGCCCCAAGCTGGACAGAGGGAAATCAGGATGCTGTCAGTGCTGGTGCCAAATGCTTCATCTCCTTCCTGACTACATGGAGAAGATGTGAACAAAACAGGAATCTGTGGCCTTTCACATACAGAAAATCAGTGGTTTTTAGGGTAAATGCAGTCTGGGGACAGGGACAAGGGCTGTCAAGGGCAGCTTTATCTCAGTGGATGGTGCTACAGGGAACTGTAGCTTCCCTGTTACCAGCTTGGTGCAGGACGTAATGGTTTGGTGTGGGACAGACAGGCATCAGCCAACAGTGCACCCCTCGCCCACCCCATCCCATCAGCTGTCTCGGGACTGCAGACAGCCTGTTCAAGGGGTTTCTCAGTGTGAATGGCCCCAGACACTACTGCAATAAAAAACATGAATTAGTAATAATTAAAGCAATTGCTACGTGATCTTCAGGCTCTAAAATCTATGAATCTCTGATGAGATCTGCATTGTAGTAAATCCTTCTGTAATGTTCTCTGGGCCACTTTATTTAAATATTTGCTTAGTGCAGCAGATAATCCTCGTAAAATGGAGTGATCTGTCAGGAGGAAATAAATGTAATTTCTCCCTCCTCCAGCCCCCCAGCTGCTTGCACTCCAGCCTGTGCTTTAAGCATGGGAAGTGCTGTGCAGCATTAAGAAATTCTGTGTATATTTTAATTGGAGGGGTTTAGGCCCAGACCTGTGACTGTGAATTCACAGCATCTTCACCCACCACACATACAGACATACACAACCCTGATTTCCATTATGTCTGCCTGTCAGGGGTTTCTCACTGGTAATTGCATAGAATCCTTCTCTGTTTGGTTCTGACCAGAATAAAAATAGTGTCTCTTTGCATTTTCTGTAGTGCTTGTTTTGTGCAAGTGTTCCTGTCAAATCCATTGCCGACAAGCATTTGGGAGGGAACAAGGCATTTGAATTCAATATGCCTGAATATTAATGGAAGTTACTGGTGCACTCTAAGAAACAAGCAGTCAGCCATAGCACAGATCAGTGCTATTCACCTGGTCAGAATTAATCACTGCAGCCCAAAATGTGTGATATCTCATATAGCTACAGTCTCATTCAAGAGCAAGAATGTAAAAAAATAATTCTCAGCTGCAATTAAAGAGCTTTCACTCTGCTTCAGCAGCAAGCTAGTCTGGAAGCTGTCTGCCTAGCTTGAGAGAATAATTCCTACATGCAGTTCAGAGTCACTACATAGCTTCTTTGCTGTTCCTTTCTCATGGGTTTTATTGCAGATTGGTTAGGTCTTTGTAGATGTCCTGGGATCTAATGCATGATGACTTGTGTGGCTGTGTTATTGTATGCACAGGGATAATACGGTAGCCCAAAGTTCCCAGAAATTACTTCAGGAGATCAGATTAATGGTTCTGTAACAACGCTGCAACTTGGTGGATCATGCTGAGCATCAGGCCTGTACCTCATGCAAAGTGTGCACTCATTGCATCTTGCTCCTTGGTACAGCTGATCACATCTCTATGCTTGCAGATGTCCTTCTGTAACAGGTTCTACTACTCTCTTTAAATAAGATTTAACACTTAAACTGCATAACCTACAAATGGGTCAGAGTACACCCTGTGTATTTCTAAATTTGATGAATCTCGTGTCAGTTGAGTATTAAGATTATTTTCAGAGTCCTTGTGAAGGAGTTGGTGACCAGCAGTCTGAAAATAATTGAATTTCCCATTGAATTGGACTAGGAGCACACTTCCAGTCAATTACCATGTCCCATCTGAGCAATGGAAATCTGTAGTAATGAGCAATACCTCTTAAAACACACTAACTCCTTCACCTGTGATCATCCGACCATATCCTGAAGCACCTAATTTAAAAGCTATTAGGCCCTCATGTGAAACATAATGCACTGTACATGCTACAGCAAACAAAAGCTCCCATATTCCATTGCAGCCTCTTACTTCATGCCTTTGCTTATCCATCTACCTAAACTTCTTTGCTCTCCCCATCAAGCCAAAGCCTAAGTCTGCTGTAACCAGTGTTATGGGCCAGGGCTGAAAGGAGGAGCTGCCTTTGCAGGGCAGCTGTGAGCTGATCATCTCTGACAAACTCCCCTGCCTCTTTCCACAGGAGAACAAGTCATTAGTCCCAGTGTCACAGCCAAATTCCAATCTAGGTCATTACAAGCAGTTTAATTTCCCCCAGTGGCTTCATTTGGACATGGTATTCATCACTCTTCTCTGAAACAGTTATGGGAGTATTGCTGTGCATTGATAACAGAGGTTTTTTCCCACATTTGGCTGCTTGTCAGTGACAGAAAAAGCTTCTCCAGGACAGACAGACAGACACACTTTGCAGAAATCTTTGACATCCCTTGATACTCTGCACAGAGGAGGATACTATATCTACAGAGACAGGAGCTCTTCCTTTTTGACAGTCCTTTCTGCACTGTGAGCTCAAGCTACATTAAAAAAGTATCTTGTGAGTGATGTGGACACAAGACACACATGAACACCACAGGCCACAGATGCCACACAGAGGGGCATCCAGCTGCAGTGGTTGCTGTAGGGGCAGTTTGCCTCCACATTGACTACCCCTCATCCCAAGGCTTGTGCTGTCAGTCGCCTTGGCCCTGGGAGCTGTCGGGTGAACCATAAAGCTGTTTTTAATCACAGTGTGTATTTTTGGATTGAGCAGAATCCTTTGCCCTGCTGAACCTTGTGTCCTATTTCCTACAAACTGTTTCTCCATCATCAGCAGCAACCTTTTGGCTCTGACTGCTTAAGCAACCTTCAATTTAGGAGCTTTTCTGGTGCTTCAGAAAAAGAATATGGAAAAGCAAAGGGAGCTGCCATCCCCTTTGAACCATGAACCCCCAAAGAGAATTCACTCTGCTGCGTGTTGTGAACAAGCTCATAAATAACGCAGAGCATCACATATACCTATCTGGAAAGACAGACGTAGTATTTCGGAGAGGTTTTTGTTGCCACTATGAAACACAATGAGTATGTTACCTTAATTGATGTGTGATGCTGTCTGAACAACATGTAATTATACTTAAAACACAAAAGGATTGAGAGAGACACAGTTCAGCCTTGTGTTGCACCCTCCCTCCCACCTCTCTGATCATCAATGCCTCCTTTACTCTATATGCTTCTTCGCAAGGCCAGGAGTTTCCAGGAGACTATGCAGTGCCCAATTAGGAAGCATTTGACCTTGATTCAAACAGAGACCCTAATTCTTATTCTTCCTGATCTGAAGCAAATTGAATCCCTCTGTCTGAACTCATCTAGTATTTGGGCTCCTGGATGCCTGAGAGTCTGAAGCCAAACGGGACTAAATTATCATACTCTGGGGTATGCAGGCAATGTTTTGCTCCTCTGAGCTAATGAGTGGTGTCTGTTAAGGGACCTGATTATTCCTACATAACTTACACAGATGTTCCTACACAACTTTCTCTCCAAGCTGTAAAGATTCAGAATTGTCATGTTGCAACTCAGTTTTGAGACTGCATAAAGCAGACAAATGCTATGTGACAAATATTTCATAGTCGCTTCCTCTGAAATGGTATCCTAGACAGATGTCAAAAAAGGGCAGGACACGTGTTTTAAATATTCCTTAGTGAATCTGTTTGTGCTGATACCCAAGACTATGATCGATGGGAAAGCAGCAAGCCTCCTGGCATCTGTATACATGGCTCCATAACTACAGTCTGTTGATAGTAAGATTTTAGGGCTTCCTCCTCAAAGCAGTCAGCACCACTAGAGCTGAAGGTCACCAGATGTAAAAGGAAGAAAGGAACCCCACAGGGAACAGAAGATACAGATCCTTTCCCTTTAGGAGAGGCAGTTTCTTTAAACAACTTCTATGGACACTTGTCTTCACGCAAGTGATTGTCACCTCTAGTGCCTAAATGCAGACGATCTACCTATATTATAAATACATTTATGTATATGCATGTGTATGGCCTAACTATATGGGTATATAGGTACAGTATTAAACCACACATGCAGAAATAAACCCTGACTCTGCATCATTTACTCTCCTCATGTATCCTGATATTGTTGGTTGTTCATCATTTTCATCCCACTTCTGCTCCTGTCCCTCCTCTTCTACTTTGTTCTCCCAAATCCCCCATCCCAATTACAGCACTCCCCACCACCATACATCAGCTGTGGTCCATGCAGCAGTGGCTCTCAGGCTGAGCTGGAGCATCAGATACAGCTATCAGAGAGCAATTTGCTGGAAGAGGGCTCTGCCTACGCATAATGTAACATACCAGATTGTTCCACCATGTGTTTTAAGCAGCACTGAAGAGGCTGAGAAATGTGACCCTGCAGTGGAGACAGGGCTGACCCTCCTCCATCATCATTTGTACAACACTTACTTTACCTGGACACTGAACAACGTTGCTTCTCCCTCCCTTGAATGCAATGCATAAATGAGCACAAACCAACAAGAGATTTGTCCCACAGTCCAACCCCTGTGATGCTCCAGACAGGCTAACAGCCATGCAGTATCGTTAGCATCTCAGCCTAGTGGTATTTCACAGTCCAGTATTTTCCCTTTTCATAAATGAAAACAGTCGCTGGGATGGAAAGAACAAATCAACTGACCGGAAAAAAGCTAGAGTTGCTGTGTCATACCCCAACATGCATATTCAACTCGGGAATAGGCTGCGCATATTTCTGCGTGTAGGGTATGTCTAAGCAGCTCCCATTTTTCTTTATTATCAAAAATCTAACTTTGTCAAGTCTTGTCCTGCAGCTTCAGAAGCAGGCACTGTCTGCAAATAAATAGATACCAATAGCACAAAGTCACCTAGAAAATTATCCTTTAGTTTCTGTACCTGTAGACCCCAATTATTAGAGGCAAAGCACATTACTCACTGGTGGCTGAGATCATGAGGACAAATAACCAGTGGAGCTCCCACAGACCTGGCTGCTGCTCTGTCCTCATGGCTCTCCCTAGTCCAAGCTGTTGAGTCCCATAGGGTGAAGTTGGAGTTTTTCTGGTGGCTTTGTTGTAAGCTACACTTCTTGAGAAATTGCAGGTTGTTTCCTTTCTTTGATGAAGTTCTGGATCCTGCTGTAATGCCTTCAAGAACTGCTGTTAGAAAGAAAAAAAAGGGCATTCCTGGGCAAAAGAATTCTTTCTGCTGAGCAAAATATCCCGTAAAAATACACTTCTAACAAAAAATGAAAAACATTGCTATATTTTTCTCTTTAGTTGAAGCAAAGCACGCCAGGAATACGTGCACTTTTCTGAAATCTGAAATCATATTCTCTGGAGAACCATGGGATTATGTTTTCCAGACCAGCATGGAAATATCCCATGAGGCTGAGATGTTGCCACAACTGTGCAATCTGTGTTTGAAAATACACATTTCATGTGAACAGTGTTGTACTAGTGGACCTCCTTACAGTTTGGTGGTGGGTTTTCTTCAGGAAGGATCGGATGTTGCAGTGCAGGACAATGGGGAATCACTGTAAAACATATGTAATCTTGCTGATCAAGGCTGCATGGCATGAACATGTTCTGCTTGGGCATGATTATGTCTCAGCATACAACAAGATACATCTACAGATGGATGAGTCTTTCATTTTGCTTTTGTAAAAGGGATTTGTGTGATGTCTTATTCCATTATTCATGTACAGATTCACAAAATGAAGAAATTTTTGTTTCAGCTGATTTCTGCAATGGAGAGGGGTTAACTTCAGGGTGGAGATTACAATGAAGATGGCTGGGTTTGAGCTATGTCTGCTTCTTGCTCAAGAAAGAACAAGGCCCATAATACTCAATTTGAAATCTCCTCAAACATGAAGTCTGCTGCAATAAGCTCCAGATTCACAGTCCTAAGGGCATCTCAGGAGACTCAGGAAAGAGTTTTCATCTTCTTTCCCCCACCATTCTCTGATTTGTTCCTGGCAAATACCCCTGTCTTTTTTTCTGTTTCCCCTTGCTAAATGCTGAGAAAGTACTACTTGGCTAGGAGAGAAATGACCCTTTTCCAGTAGAGGAAACTGGGACAGACTAATGATGCAGGATGAAAGAGCAGCATCAGTGTCAAACAAAACATTGGGCTTTCTTACACTCAGCTCCTTTAGGAAGTCATTCCCCGGAGCTGCATGGAGAGACATCATGTTACTGCATGGCCTATTTCTCGTGCCAGAAGACAAACAGCCCAATAGTTAACATCATTTGGACTCTTGAAGGCAAGTTTTGATGTTTAGAGGCACAGAACAAGTAAAACATTATTCTCTCCAAGTCAGCCATAATAATGAAGTAAAAACATGTCTCACAGATATTTCATGAACACTCATTTTTGAATAGCTTTCTCAGTGTAGCACTTTCTCAAAACTACCTTGCTGTTCAGGGTCCCATCTCCCTCAGATGAAGAAGGCAAGGAGAATTACTGTTCCCTGTGTTTGTGAGTGCACTTTGACATTCCCTGTCCGTATCATTAAATGAAGACCTGGTGAGTTCTGATACCAGTGAAAGCTATCTATTACACCATTCCTTTTTAATTATTTTTCTGAAGGATGGGATGGTCTTCTCTTGCAGGATTACAGTGTTGTGAGGTAGAGTCAAGATAGTAGATATAAAATGCTCTACATTACAATCACAGATTTTGTTCATGCATTATTATTATGCTTATTAATGTCTATCACCAGGACATATGGAAGAACAGTTACACCAGTCCTGTTAGATGATCACTCAGAGATTAGAAGTGAGTAAAAACTGCAAAGCACTCTCCATAAATATTAATTGGAATCGTTTATAATGCATTTACTCTGGACAGCCAGGTATCATGGCTGGAGGTATTTTATTGATTTTCTCTTATAGATAACAAGATTAAATCTGCTCAGTGTACCAGTCAAGAGATTTCTTTTTGAAAGAAAGTTCATGTGGAACCAATCAGTGATGTCTCTGATGAACGGAGACTTTCAGAAAGCATTGAATCATCAAACCAAAAGTGTTCCTGGAGATCTACTGGATTTTATAAAATTTTCCTTTGTAGCATTCCCACTCTGAAATTTCTTATCACACCTAGGGGAGACACACACTTAGCAATATCTCGAAACATGGAGATTTGATCATTAGCTTAGACTTGGTAGAGCTGGATTTGCATCCTTCACAGGACTGAGGTGAAACCAGGTCTTCGTCTTCCCAGGTGAAAGATTCATTTAGTGATTGGGGCAAGGAGTTGAACAGGAACTCATCCTTGTTGTTTGGACAATGTCTTTCACAAAATGAAATTCTCATTTTCCCCAGCTCTGTTCTCTACATCTATTCTTAGCTCAGACACATCATAATTAATTAATTAAAATTAATATTTCTTAAGATAATAGAAAGACTAAAAAGGCACTCTAGTGATGTAAACTGAACATGCACACCAGTTTGGTCAGTGATCTTAACTCCCATGCTGTCTATGGGACCTATGACCTATGCAAAAGCTGTCTTTTCATGCAAGAAGCAATAACAAAGCAATAAGGAATAACTTGTGAACAAGGTAATGAAAACAATGAAAATAACAAAGGTTACAGTATTTTAAACCAGCTATAAGCATTCAATATATTTCAGCATCACCTAAAAGTCTAACTGGAGGGGAGATTCTGCTGGTCAAGGGGCTGTAAATACACATCTAAGATTAGTAAAACAAAGAAAAGGATGGGTGGGATGAGGGACACCAGGTAACAGGGACACAAGATCAATGCAATAAGCAGCAGCAGGCTCCGCATGCCATCTGCCTGGTACTGTCTCCTACCCCCATCAGGGCTCACTTTCACATCACACAGATCAGCCGTCTGTTTTCACCCACCCCCCAAGTGACAGTCTAACTGTGTTTGACAGAATATATGGCTTTTTCTC
The DNA here is from genome assembly GCA_013398125.1 of Aegotheles bennettii. NCBI lineage: Eukaryota > Metazoa > Chordata > Aves > Caprimulgiformes > Aegothelidae > Aegotheles > Aegotheles bennettii. Next base: position 2,862,362 of record VZRW01010697.1, on the reverse strand, counting down.
ACCTCCTCCACAAGCCCTCTCCTTTGTCCTCTTTTCAGCAGTTCTGGCTTTTGCCAGCAGATTATGCTGACAATTTAGTGTGAAAAGGAAATTAGAAATGCACCAGTGTTCCTCACATGAGCAGAGCCACAGATTGAATGAAAACATTAATTCAGATTAAAACTGAATCACTCAACAATTCATCTTTTTAGTGCATGCGTGTGTTTGTGTATGCACTTGTGTGTACAACAGGGATATTACTCTGTTAGGTCTCTGTATATGACCTACCTGATTGATTAATGGAATGACACAGTCTGCCAACATAATTCCTACAACTAAATCAGTGCATCATGCAACAAACAGATTCCCAAGGAGTGGAAGCATGCTCTAGAAACTCTAAAAAAGAAAAACTGGTTTCTAGGCTCTGCCTTACAACTGTTTAAGAACTATGCTGGAGACAGCTCAGTCTGGCTTCCAAGCTGTCTGCTAATGCTCTCAAGCAAGCTGTGCTCCCAGAGCACCAAATACCAGTAACCTCCTGGTGCATCACCTCTGAGCTGTCCCAGCCAAAGCCAACAAGTGAGGTTCAGGTTTTGAGATGTCTTCAGGGAGGCTACCTACCCAGAGGAGCTGGCTGCCTTTCAAAATCTCTCACCTCATCTCCAACTGCTGCTATTTCCCTTCTATAAAGTAAAATTACTATGAAATCCATCTAAGGGAGTTACGAGATTTAATTTCTAAAGCTTTATGTGATTTTGGTGTAGAAAAAAATACCATATGGAAAGAACACCTGTCAACTACAATCTAACCCTAAAAGCAGAGTATATGATACTTCCTGGTGTGGGTGAGAATGAGGTGTCAGAGATTCTAGTTTGCAAAGGACAGAAGGGACTAGCCCTTAAAAAAGACAGAAAAATATTTTTCTGAGGTCCTCTAGAGTGCAGTTGATGTTGAGGGAACAAGTGCTGTCAGGTTCCTAAGGGTTTGTGGTACAACTGACCTGCAATCAAGTGTAATGAGAAAAAACTCCACAGCAATCTCTCAAAGTGTGTAACGAAGTCTGTGCCACTGAGCCAGGAGGAAAGAGAAATGGAAAGAAATAGCAAAAGCAGGACAGAATGGCCTTCAAACTGATTAGTCAGAATGACAAAATTATAACACAAGCTCATGACTCATTTTAGATTTTCTGTTCAAAAAAGTCACATTTCCTCAGCTATTGCCATGGGCATCCCACAGTTACACCAAAGTCAACAACAACAACAGAAGAATTACACTCACTGTGCCAGGTTCATTTTAAAAAGCAATATAATTAGAAATAAATTAAATATGATCAGTTGGTGGGGCACTTCATGTTGTCCATGCGTAATTAAGGAGAGCAATCACATGGTACTGCAGGCAGCAAACGGACAAATGAATAAAGGATAATAGGAAGACAAGGACACAATCAGGAAAGGCAGTACCCAGGGGAAGTGACAGAAAATCCATCTGTTTGCTGCCTGTTGGATTCCACCTAGAAGATTAGTTCCTGTCATGTGAGGCTTAGCTTATTTCTTCTAAGTAAATAAAATTTGTCTAAACATAGGAGCAGAAGATTAGCTGCAGTCTGGACAGCACTAAGGTCCCACTGCCCTGAGTCCTGTCTTTGGCATTTGCTCCTCCCAGATGTTCAAGGAAAAAGCATAAGAACAGGTTAAATGAAGACTGATCTCTTCACTAGTCCACCTTCCCAGCTTACTGAGGTTGTACACATCCATGGATTTATCAGCCCCTTATCACAGAATGACCATAGTCTACTTTCATTGCATTAATTTGTCTACTAGTTTTTAGCATGAATGAATATGGTATCCACAATATCCTGCAGCAATGAGCCCCACAGTTTAAAGATGTCTTTTGCAGAAAAAAATTTACTTCGTTTTTTTTTCAAAATATTTTTGGCCTCTTTTGTTTGCTGCCTACAGCTTCTCACATAATGAGAAGGAACAAAGAATCATTCCTTGTTTGGCTTCTCAATGAGGAAGCTGTTTTGCACGTTCAGATGTCATTGCCTTTCTGTGTGCTTTTTCATGTTCTTCTACATCTCGGGGGAACCACAGCTATACACAGATTTCAAGCAGTCTGAACAGTGCTTAATTACATTTCCTGGTATATTCTCTATTCCTTCCCTAACAATTTCTAAAATTCTCTGCACCTTCTGACTCATTCCCACTGAGCCTTGAGCTAATGTTTTCATAGTACTGTTCAAAGCGATTCCAAAATCTCTTTCCTGAATGCTAATAGCTAATCTACAGTTCATCACAGTGTAGGTTTTAATTACTGTTGTTTTTCCCAGTGGTCATTATTCTGCATTTCTTAATATGTGAATTTCATCTTCTGTTTTATCACCCAGTCCCTCAGTACCATGAGAAGCTTCTGCAGGTCTTTACACTCATTTTAGTTTTCTCTGCCCTGAAAAAACTTGTCTCATCAGGAAATGAGCTCAGCTCTTCACATATTGTTTGTGAACACAATGAGTAACACAGCTCCAAGCACAGGTCCCTGTGCAATGGTACAGGGTAACTTCCCTCCAATGTGAGACTACTGTTCCTAGATTTTATCCACTTACTAAATCACAAAATGACCTTCTCTCTTATCCCATGAGAGCTTAATTTTCTTAAGAACCTTCAGGGAGAGAGCTTGTTATAAGTTGTTGAGAATCCAAGTGTATTGTAACAACCAGGTCACTCTTACCTACATACTCACTGATTCCTCAAAACAACAAAAATATTTGTGAGGCATGGCTTCTCTCTGCAAAGCCTTGTTCTTTCTGATTTTGTCACCTTTATCCCTCTGTCTTCTAATTCCACTATTTAGTATTGGTTTTGTCCTTTGCACCCTAAAGTCCTACCAGCCTGCAGCTTTCCAGGCTCCTCATCCCTGGAGTCTTTAAAAAAATCAGCACACCAGTTGCAACCTTCACTTCCTCTGTGCTGTGGATGATGCAAACCACAGATTTACATTCCCCCATTAGCAGCTGAGCAATTTCATATCTGAGTTCCTTTAGAACTCATGAGCGAAGCCCATCTGCTCCTGTTATTATTCATCTTACTGATTCATCCCTAGACCTCTGCTACCAGCAGTTTAGTTTGAGGTAGTTCTTCTGTTTTGTACCCCATAGAGAAAGGCTCTGGTGAGGTACTCTGCTTGAACTCCAGAGCTGTGAAGATTGGTCTGCATAACTAATCTTCCCCCCTGGGCTCCATTGCACTTACCTACCCTCCAGACTCCGAGGAAGGCTTCTGGCTGCTGATGTGCTTGGGGCAGTTTGTATTACTATTTTAATGCCTTCAGCAAGCTGATCCTCAAAATCTGTCTGAGGTTTGCCATATTGCATGTCTCCTTTTTGCTTTCTCAAGCGCCGCTATCTTTTTCTGTTTTACTCACTGGGACACAGCTTCTAATTTGCAATCTCTACTTAGGTAATTCAAATATGCACACTACAAAGAGCAACTGTGTTTCAGTTGGCCCTAGAACGTGTTCTCAGGGCTTGGCTCACACTGCTTTAACAAAGAGCTGGGGCTGTCAAAGATACTACTGCAATGGTCAGGCTGGGTGCTCATGTGTCCTGTGCACCCGTGTCTCCTGTGCACCCATGCCTCTTGCCCTTGGCAGCAGAGGCTAGTAGTTTGGTGGCTACATGAGGTATGAACACACCATCCATTCAGCTGACTCCACAGTCAGAGCAGTACAATGGTGGTAACAAATGCACTGAGGGTGGGAGTTTTGTCTTTGTCTGAATTGCTAGAGACTAGTAGAGAGACAATGATGGACAGAGTGAGGGGCTGATGGCAACTACAGCCAAGCAGTGCATGTGAACAGATGAACGACTGCCAAGGGTGACTATCTGCATATCCTCAGGGTGATTAAAAGAATAACTTCATCACCCCTATTCAAGGCTAGCAAGTCCATAGTCTACCATTACGCAGAAATCCTTTTATGTACTATTAAAATGCAGCCAGCTCGGCACAAAGCAGAGCTGTCCTTTAACAGCATCCATGGATACTATAAAAGACAGGAGCTAAAATGAATATAACTTCTAACAGAAATCATTACAATTCTAAACAAGGAAATCTTTGAAATTATAAAAAAAGCAGGATAGATAGAACAAAAAAAGAAAAAAATCTAATTATATTTGTAAAACCCCTACTATTAGAGAACTAGTACAGTTAGAGTTCATCCTCTGTCCTTGAATTATAAAGGTGGGCATGGCTAATCCATGAAACTAAAGTCTCCTTTACCTTGCAGTTATATAAAAAATTCCTTCATATTTCAAGGTGCCCTATTTATTTGGGAGGAGGAAGCTTAAAAATAAATATGGTTCAATGCTTTTTCAAGGTCTAACCTTTCAGAATATGCCCAAAAGTCAGCGTGGAGAAGGGCAGTCTGAAACAGGCACGGCAAGCGAGAAGAAAAGAGCAACATGTCACTTCAAGGCTTGGAACAAAATCTGTTCTTTCTAGCCATTTTCTTAAATTAATGATGGATGGATGATACATTGTTGTTTATAAGAATTAAAAAGTTGGCATTTTGTGAATAATGAGATATTCCCAGGTGGCAGGAAATTCTGTCCTTACATACTTCAGTCTTTAAAGCCCATTCTGCCATCCTTCTTTTAAATGTCTTGTTCCAGTCTCAGGCCTCTTTTGGGAATACATGTCTTTGATCAAGGGTCCGTCCTGTTTCCCGAGCTCGTGCTGGCAAAGGGTTTCAAAGCAGCTTTGTTCCTCTGAAGTCAATCAAGGCAGCATGTCCACCTCCTAGATTTGAACATCAGAACCATTGGCTTTGGTGGCGATGTGTCACGCATACAATACCAGTTCCTCCACGTGTTTTTGTGATAGCCAAGTCTGTAAATGAGCTTTTTATGGTCCATATACAGCCCTAGCTCTAGGTGTTAGGTCGTGATTTCAGTAGATTTATTCACATGTCTAAATTTAGTTGACTTAAGGCTGTCAAAAATCACCTTTTGCAGCATGTGTGTGCATTTAAGTATGTATATGGATATGAATAACACACATAATCTGATCCACAAATTTCCCCTACCAGTGAACCCACTTCTGTGTAGGCAAAGCAACTGAAACACAGATGGGAGGTGATGTATTAATGTACTTCCATGATCTGCTGTACTCATGTGTGTGAATGCTTCCCAGTACTTAATGTATTTTTAATGAATCAGAGTGTTGGGAAAGGAGACAGAAACTTTCAAAATCTCTTGGCTAGCACTATTTTCCATGCTGATCTCAGAGGAACTATTCCTGAATGTGGTATTTGGTGATATGAGGAATGAGATCAGAGTCTCCTCTTTTGTTTGAGTTTAGATTTTATTTACTGAGCATAAAATAGCTAAATTATGACATGGCAGTGGAAGAGAAAAGATATCTGTTTAATTTAAGTGATAATTTCTCTGAAGCTAATTTTATTCAAATAAGTGCTGTGTTATGGGTGCATGACCACACGTTATATACATCAGCAATGCCAGGACCTAAGTGGAGGTTACTGTGTTCCAAGTGAAAAATCATCATCATCCACTCAAAAATGTGATCAGATAATGAGCAGCTCTGAAGTGGATAATTTGACTTTATTTGGAGATGGCTCAGCACCAGATAATACCTGACCCAGATCTCTTTCTAATTCATCTAAAACCTACTATTGGCCTGATTTCACGCACTGTTTCTTGAGGTGACCTCTGATGGGCCAGGGGCAGAAGAAATGAAATGAAACAGTGTTGACACTCATTAATTTCAGAGTCCTGACATAAACCTTCATTTTTCCCTCCATGAGGCTTACGTGAACATTTTTCATAAGAAGAGGCTGATTTCTAAAAAAAAAATTGTGTGTGTCAATGGGAAATAAAGGTTTTAACAGAATATCAGTATATGGCATATCCTAAACAGGAAGAATAGTGAACTCCAGTGGCCATTGTACATAGATGAAATTTATAAACCAATAAGACTAATTTAATCCAAAAAATCAATACTGAGAAATGTTACCAAGGAACCACTCATTGCCTTTCCACTCGTTTCTAGACACGTTTCTGGAATAATAATGGCAAGTCATTACTCAGACACTGGTCAGTGGCTACAGAGGCATTGGAAGTCATGGCTGATTTTGTTGGTCTGTATTCCTCTGTCAGTAAAAAGAATGTTTCTCACCTAGAAATTGCCACCAGGATAAGATCCCTGTAGTAATTGCAAACTGTAGGCTTTCTGGGTGGGATCTGCAAAAATATTCATCATGGATTTAATTTAGCTGCCAGTAAAATCAGTAGGACATTCACCAAATACATGAAGGCAACAATATCATGTCAGCCCCGAGGGCTAAATAGAAACCCTAATTTGTTTGCTATTTAAATAAAACTTTGGCAACACGGAAAAGGCTTAGGATCCTTCCAGCATCTCTGGCCGTATTGATCTTGCAGTGAGGCAGAAAGACTCTGCTCCCCATTTCGTGACTGATTTAGTTTAGCAATGCAAAAGAGCCCATGCCTCACTGATGGGATCAACAGGCTGTTACTCTCGATAGCTGCTCTGGGAAGGTGGATGCTGCTGCTTCGTCTTGTGTGGCACATAGCCACAGGGCACACACTGGCTCCTGCACTCATATCAAGAAATATCCCCCAAGCTTCTCAACAGCAGGAAGGCAGAGACGGAAGGTGTAGCTTGGAAACTCAGTCTGAGACTTGTAAAAAAATCCTTTCCCTGTGTGCTCAAGAGCTATCCAAAAGGGGTTTTTTTGTTTGTTTTCAGGGTGGTTTTAGTTTAATAGCATTCTACCCCTGATTCAGTGAAAGTTTATAAAACCAAACTCAGATTGTCTTTAGTATAATTTTCTCACTTTTATTTTTACTCTTTCCAATGTCCTATCCCAATACCATTATGCCAATTTCTGCATTTACCTAGACATTAAACCCCCTCAGCCTATCATATTAGCAGTTCTGAATGGCTCTCCTTGCACCTAGTAAAAACTTGAGATAGGTAAACTCTTTGTTATGAATAGTGGTATTTATTTATGACTAACACAATATTATAAATCAAAAACCTGCTCAGGTTTTGCATATACCTTATTCATACAAAAAAATAAGCTGAGGAAACAAAAAAGGCTTTGGTGTGTTACTCAAACACCATTTAAATCTCAGTAATAAAAATGCATCTTCCTTCTGTTTGCTCTTTCTTTTGCCAAAATTAAAGTTTGAAATGGTGTACAAGAATCAAAATCAATTCGGTGAAGCATTTAAGCACACGCTTATATTTAAGCAGCCAAGTAATTCACCACCTCCATTTGTTATTCACTGACTTCAGTAAGACCAGTCATGCAAACTTCCCTCTGCCTGGTAGCTTGCTGCTATGCAACCCCAGCGATGAAAGCACAAATGGTCTTGACCGGTGAAAGCACCTTGCATCCATTTTAAAAGACGATTGCAATCACATCTGCCAGCAGGTTGAGAGGGCTCTGGGATGGGCAATTGCTTCTCTCTAATGTATGTTTGTCATCTAACAACTCAGTCGTGAAGACGGGCTTTGGGAGCTCCCTGCTTCCTGATGCAGGAGTGGATCATTTCTCATGAAACCCACACATCACCATATGTGTCTGAAGATCAGAGGGCAAAAGGGGAGAAATATATTACTGACAAATAATTGCAATGTGTCTGTTTAACATTTGCAACAAATCAGCAGCAGTGTTTAGAAGGGCTGCCTGGAGACCTGGAGCTGTCAAGCCAGATAATGGCCCAAAACACTGCTGGCTAATAATAACACTGGGCTTCACTGCATCGTGTTTAAATGTGAACTTGAAAAGGCTTTTTTCCCTTGTTTTTCCCCTCTCTGCAGCTGTTGACATTACATTTTGCAAGGGACATCTTGAGCATATCCAGTCTGTGACCTTCAGAAGGCACAACCCAACATCTCCAGCAGCCACACATTGCAGCTCCACCAGCATGAGGCATGGCTGTCACAGGAGCACCAAAAAAACCCAACACATCACCCAGAGCTGACCTGGCCCTTTTGCAAGTGGCTGCCCACCCCGTGGATGACTGTCACACCACAAATGCAAGGCAGGGCTCTTGGGCACCACGGTGCCAAGTGCAATCCTAGTACATCAGGATACGGTAGCTCTTTCTCTGTGTGTGCCTATGTGCTCTGCAAGGTGGTAAGCATGGAGATGACGAAGAAGAAAATGGCTGAGGGTACCCAGATTTACCTTACTTACAGGTTTGTTTCTCCAGCCAAGTGCAAAAATGGCCTGAGGGTCCTAAAGACTTGAACGAGTGCTCAGACCCCTGCTAAGATAGAGTTTGCCTATTTGCTCTTTGTGTTACCCTACTGTGACAGGGGTGAACTAGCAGGTGGAACTTTTCACTCTGAAAAACAGGGAGAGAAATGCACAAAGTTAAACACCACAAAGCAAACAGCCCAACCTTCACTGAACACAAAGAGGGAACAATCTTATGCTGCTGTAAACAGCTGTCTTTTGGCATTATTCAAGCTGCAGCTTACTTCAGGGGTGAATCTGGCCTCTATATTTGTATTCGGAGATATCTTCAGTGCTGGAGAAGAAGGGGTGTAAAAGCCATAAAGCACCGTACTCAATTAAAACTACTTTCAGCACCTCAGCAAAATAAACATGCTCAGCACTGCAAATTTAAAGAAAAAAAAAAGCTTATTTTTTAAAACCACTATTTTTAGCTCCACATACCTTGATCCAAACATAGCCAGTGAGCATGAGGGTTTTATTATACCTTAACCATGTCTGAAAGCATGGAAAATTACAATTCAGACACTAGTCACATCCCGTAGTTAAAAAATCAGGGAGATGTGAGCAAAGCAGCGGAGAGAACCCAACTGCACAGGGATGAAGGAGATAAATCAACTCAAGGACCTGTGTTCAAACTGCTGTGAAGTATAATGGGTTTCATCTCTATCTGAATGCTCAGACTATAAAGGTACAGCAAGGAGGTAATAGCAGCGCTGAGTGTAAAACAACACATTACCTGTAACTGCAAGATGGCAGGATTGGGGGAAAAAACTGGCTTGGGAGAACTAAAGGTGAGCAACATGCTCCATCATTCATCTGGCAAAGTGTTTGGATTTATGCCAGCATGGTGTGGGTTTAATTTATAGTGAATTAGGATATTTCTTGTGCCCACTAGATCCAAATGTTGTTCCATTTGAGAATTGGAGGATTCAATGGAAGTATAACGTGGTTTTGCCTCTGGCCAGGCTGTGGAGGAAAGGAGGCATGAATGATCCATGTCCTCATACAGCTGTGTCAGGAATCTTGTGAATCAGTTTTTTTCTCCATCTCTCTTTTTCCCATATACAGGTGCCAAGGAATGACATGGCTGAAGTCTTCCACTAGCTTCAGGCTCAGCCAAAGGGCACAGGGGACTAAGCAAAATTTCACGTGTTTCTGAAGTGCCCCCAAAATGTGGGGATATGCTGCCAAAAACAACTGGTCTTTTTTCCATCCATTCCCTAGAAGGCTACAGTAGAAGATTATGATGTAAGGTGTTTTCTCATTTACATTAAGGCTGTCCAGCAGCATGTAACTGGAGGCAATAGTGGCAGATAAGTTAAGAGCTAATGGTCATTGAATTCTGAGTCACTATATCTTCATTTTCCCACTGTACAGGCTTTGCTATTGCACCTGGGAAACCTACAGTATTGGTACCACATGCCCTGCCAAGCACACTGTCCCCTTCAGTGTGTATATTTCTGATAAAATTAATCTTTCAATTAAAAAAAAACCCAAACCAACACCGCCCACTCAAATCTCCAAATACTGCCCATCAATTTAGATCTCACTCCTTTATTTTCCCAAGCACAGTACCTAATTCATGCAAAAGACTTCATGTTTGATTTTGGTCAAGTCACTTAACTTCTCAGGAGGGAAATTCATCTGACCTAACTTTAACTATGTAAAATTAGGTGTCTAGTCCAAGCTTTCTGCTTAGGCTCCTGCTGTTGTCAAAGAAAGAGACAGAGTCCCCCAGAGGGTGCTTCATCTTCTCCTGGCAGAGGGGCCCAGGTCTCTGCTTTGGCGATCATTAATCTTCGATCTGTGCTCTGCTGCTTGCCCAGCAGGACACATCTGATCCAGATCAGGAGTGATTTATGCTGGCTTTATGCACAGATAAACTCCGAGCCAGCAGATCAGGGCAGCTGTGAAATGAGGATAATTCTTTCCCTCTCTCATTTTTTTGCCTGTGCTGTCCATTTGTATTGAAATCCAGCAAATATTTACCCATGTTTAATTTTAGGCAGATTCATAAAAATAAGCAAGGCACAGAGTTTCTGCAGGATTGGGGCCCAGGACCCCAAATTTTCAGCTGAAGGTGTGTTTCTTGGCATATTTTCGTGCAGCAAGCACCGTGCAATTCCAGCTGAGACTTATAGGTCCTGAAGCATTAAGTCATTGTCATCACCATTGGCCCCAGATGACAATAAAACATCTTCCTGCTGCAGATATGAAGGAATAGGTGGTGTTTACAAAGGTTGCCTCGGCCTCCCAGCTATTTGCCTCCACAACGTAAAATTAATTCAATGCAGTCTCCTCTCAATAACCCAAAATTGAAATAAAATCATGTTTTCTTATCAGGGTATGCTTGCCAAAACACACACCAGCATGCCTCTCTGATATCCACAAGGATCAGCCAGATAGAGGGCATGTGACAAGTAGGAACTATTCAGAAATATTAGGTCTTGGCAAAGAATTAACAGGCAATTAAAACCTTGCATGAACCCAAGTTTTGCCTCTGCTTGTTTGCAGAGTTAAAACATTTCCTTAAAAAGAAAACAAATTCAAATAGATCTCAGGAGCTTAATGAGAATTTTATTATACTGCCTCTTATTTACTGGTATGGAAATTCTCAGATTGTTCTGTATAAATAACATCCTGTTTCTTTTTCCCTTTTCTTAGGTTTTAATCAGCTTGAAAATGCATTAGCCATTTGATAGCCACAGTTTCCTTTAGCAATGATCAAACCCTGTCTTTCAGATTAACTTTATTTGAAGATAAGATCTGATTTATTATATCTTTTTAATTATGAAATGCAATTTAGGTATAATGATATCATTTACTGAGCTTAAGGTGAGTTCACTATTCACCCTGGCCAACACTCAGGTCAGTTCTCTGTACTAACTTCTTTCCAATTTAGATGATAAAGGGACCATATTGCTTTGGAGTTTCATTTTATTATCTCTTTCATGGAAGCCCCAGAAGCCTTAAGCATTGTAATGACCACGTGCATACACAGACTTCCTCACAGACGATAGACACCAACCATAGAAACCTTGTGTGTGAGTCTTCTCACCTCTTGTGCAGATGTCCACTTCTGTGCTACCTATTCCAGATTGCATTCACCAGGGGAAGAAATAAGAGTTTCCAAATTGTGCTTTCTCTCTTTTCAATGACTGCCATAGGATGAGTCAGTGAGTACTCTAGGTGTTCTGACTCTTTCTGCAGTCTCCAAAAGGTGCCTTGACAAAGGGTTTGCATGCAGGTCTCTATGACAAACCTCCACATGAGGTTTTTGAGCAGAAGGCAGATCCTTTTACAAATGTTGCCATATTATGGCTCCTGCAATACCTGTGGCCCAGTCACTCTGCAAGTGTAGTAATCACATACACCTGGCAAGAAGGACCACTGGAAAACTGGTACACAGACCCCAGTGGACGGTGTATAGAGGGGGATTGAAAAATCTAAGTGTCAGAATGCCAGTTGCAATATCTAGTTACAGGTCCTGTGTTCTGCAAAGCTTGCTTTGATTTGTTCTCCTGATGTTCCCCTCCTGGTGACAAAGAAGGAGAACATAAAATTAATTCCCAACTCCAAAGCAATATGGGAGTGACAGAGAAAGTGTTAGCCTGTGTAACTATTAATGTCTCTGCTGCCATAGCAGGCTGGTGAAATAGCAGTCAAATACTGTACTTTAAAAATTCCAGTCTGCATGGTATCCTAGACATTTCATGATATCTGCAGTGATGCCGTTAACCCAATCTTGAAAAAATAAGCTTTTGTCTTCAACTGCTATGACCCTGAGAAATTCATCAGCACAGCTGGGTTCTGAGAAGGCATCAAATCACATAATACATGGGGATAGTCATCTTACTCTTACCTGCATTTAAAAGCAATTTTCTTGTCCCTAAATAATCTACACATGTTAATTAGGAGCTAGTAAAGTAGCTTAAATGGTGTGAAATTAGAATGAATTATTCATGTCATTTCTTGGCTGCAGGAGTTGCAGATAGTGTTTTTGTTTTGGGGAAAAAAGACTTAAATAATGAGAAGATTAAAATTCTTATTAATTTGTTTTCCCATGAAGAGAAGCTTTTTCTGTTGAACAGGGCTTCAGTTTAGAAGAGTACTTCAGAATAGAAAAAAACATCCACTCCTTTAGCCATTACATGTTGACTGATCTTTAATCACTGACTAGCGTCAATCTACTTTCAGAGATACCAGTGATGCAAAAATAGCCTTTTGCGAGCTACATAGCCCACGTTCTCTGCCCATGGCAAAATGTTTCCTACAGGAGGAAAAGTAATTTAGAAGTTGCTGATTCTGGGTGGAATATTACAAGTTTACCACTTTTTAAGAAATCTTTCTGCAAGGAGTTGAACAGATGAGTTCATTTCTCCTTGGCAGTAGAGGTCAGCTTTGGTGATGTTCTTTAAACACAAACCTGTACAAATGGCATAACTCTAATTTACTAACTCCTTCTGAGAAGAGCTACAGACTTAGATCTTTCTATCTCTGCCAACCTGGGACTGAATAAGTAGTAGGGACAGAGATGAAAGGCAGAATTTAGAAATACTAATTTAGCAGGTTTTGACTTAGAGCAACTTTGCTAAAGCAAAATGAATAAGACTTAGATGGAAAGATAATTAGCAGAAATGCAATTAAACTATCCCAACAGGAACCATCTTCAGTGTCTCGGCTGGAACATGCTGTTCCAATCTCACCAGGTAGAGCAGTTCCAGTGTCATTCAAAGTATTCAGCTAAAGAAAGCACATCCTCATTTATCTGTTTGAAAACAAATTTAAAATCCAACAGGGAAAATAGCATAAGAAAGGGAACATAAAGGCATAGAAATTCAGGAATAAGAGCTAAGGAAAAGCAATAAAGATGCTGTATCTGCATTTGTCTATATGGGTCCAATAGTGGCATTTTATAGTACCTGAAGATGCTGTAAATTTCCTTAATTGATCACAAGGAAATGCCTTTCTTCTAAATGTCAGAGATGGCATTCACTGTTCTTATAATTTATATTTGGCTGCACTCAGGATCCCTGGAAGAGCCTGCATCCTCCCTAACCTACTTCCTTCCCCTTGCCCGCTAAGCTTACGTGCAGTGAGAGATTTGAGCCTGGCAAAAAGATTAACAGTACAAATACAAGAGACAGAAAGAGATGCACAGAGATACAGCACAGCTTTTCTAAAAAACAGAGAAATTCAGTAGCCACATAAAAAGGCTACACCTGGGGATGTGAAACTCCAGTGGAACAGCCAGCCCAGGGCTGTAACTCAAGCAGATGGTCAGCTGCAGCACCTCTCAACGAACACCAAGCAGCAGCCCCTGCTTTTCATTAAAGGGTTGAATTACTTTGCTTTTCTGTAGGATAGAAGTTTATTTTTGGGGCCATTACTTCAAGAGTAGATGGCATATGGGAAGTTCACAGCTAAGTGTACCCCATAATAATGTGTTCGTGTTTCTGTTCCCAAAGTCAATAGTAGATACAGGAACAGACCCAGTTTCAACTCCCAGTTCAGTGCACTACTCACTAGACCACAAAATTGTTTTTTATATAGACAGACATATAAAGATATGGATGGATGGCTCAAAGCCTGATTTTATTGCCATATGGACACCTAAAAATTAGCATTTTAAAATGCAAAGGGTTTTAGCTGCTGCATATTAATGATCTAATCTTCTACAATGAGGCAACAATGAAATGACCTATAAAAGCAGTTAACGTCAGTAGAAGTGAGATCAAACATAGCTTCAGTGCTAAAAACCCTCCTATGACTGTAGAGGCAAATACACTTTCTCATAGTAATTTACCCACTCTATACAGCACAGTCACCGCAAATATTATGGAACTATTTCTGGGTCAAATATCTAACACAATGCTGTCCATTTACCTAAAATCCTGAGCTGCTTTCTATCATCTCATCTTGCAAAACTCTTTCACCTTAAGGGGAAACCTCACAGCACTGTCAGTTCCAGATCTGGCACCTCTGTGTGTGGATTGACATCCTTGATTAATGCTTTAAAAATATCAGTAGAGGACCCTTTTCCCCCCACCCTGTTAAGATTTGTGATTTCCCATTGGGTTTTGGTGTTCTCACGCACACGCCTACACTTTCTCAGTTATTGTAGATATTCCTTGTGACAGCAAGTGAAAGAGAGAAAAGATGCAAAGCCACACCATGCCATCAAGCTCACAGCAGGAGAAATGAAACATATGTCTCCAACAACATTAAATGCATTGGGTCAAGTTTTTAGCAGTGGGACTTCCACAGATTTCCAGGAACCACAAACATGATCTTTATGTCTTGCCAAGAACCCCAGGTATGCAATCCATTTTGAGGAACGTAACTTTAGATTTGCCTTATTCCTGTCTTCACTTATTTTAATTGCTGCAGTGAGACTTAACATGGCAGAGAATGTCCCTGATGTTATCATATGTTAAATCTTTATGCAATGACATGAAGACTGTTCAATAAACCTGTTGGGTACTTCACAGAAATGACAGTGTAGGAAACATAGTTGTCACTTGCATTTGCAGATGAGGTCCTTTGACGTCTGGAAGCAATAAAGATGAAGAAACCACTAGTGAAACAAGTCACAGTAAGTTATGAGAGCAACTTGAAACTTTGAATTCTATTTCTCTGGAAATTTTGATATGTCAGCTTTTCCAGTGAAATTGAAAGTCTGTAGAAATGTACTAAAACAGAAAATCGCAGGCTAATCCTCAGACACTGACAACTCTTTTTTCTCTAATTAATATACTGCTTTTCTTCTTCAAAGTGTTAGGCTATTTCATTACAAACTCAAATAGGGGACACTTTGATCTGAAAAATAATGTGGTTTAGATCTTTGCTAATTAGCAGCTGTCCTTAAAGATTTTTACAAAGAATTTGATGAAAAATTATATTATAATCTGTCATGCCTACTATGTGCTTAGTATGAGAAGATCATAGAACTTTTATGAGACATGATATGACATCAGGGTGTTGTACATTTAGAAACAAAAACTTAAGACATATGAAAGTGAAAATAAAATAAATACAACCTGTAACAATTGGTTAAAAAAAAATTGGTAAAGTCATCCAGAAATAAGATCTTGCTATGACCAATAATGATATTTTTAAAACACATCCCCCCCTCCATTGAAAAATAATATGAATGGAAAATGCAATCAATTGCTTTATAATTTTCTTAAAATATTGTTTTAGAAAACAAAATAACTTTCTGTAGTAGCAAAACATTTTTAGAAGGGTCTGGTTACAAGGACCTGTGACCCTGCTGAGACAAGGAAGGCCTTCCATTGTGCAATGAGCCCTTTAAGGGAACTACCTGCCCTCCAGCTCCACCCTGAAGCCAGTATATAAGCCAGCAAGGTGGCCCAGTGCTTTTGATGAAGGTCTGAGCTGTTGCAGGAAATACTGTGGAATGATGGGTTGCTGCACTACAAAGACTGCTCAGCTGTATGGAGGCAACTATCAAGACAAAGGTAATGCTGGGGATATCTGGGTGAGGAGATGGTGGGTGGTTGAAACTCTTTGGCTTTTGGAGAGTCTGAAATGCAGTTTGCATTTAGGGATGAATTTGGTGACCCACTGGCCTCTTGGTGGAGGAGACTGAGAATTGGGTAGATGGTGTGGTTGTGACCTATTTTGCTTTAAAGCTTGAGCTATGTCTGGTGAACTAGTTATGCTTTGTGTTTCTGTAGTGTTTGATATTCAGGTGCTGCAAGGCAATTTCTGTCTTGGGGTGTTAGGAAGTAGCGTGTGGTTGGCTCCCCTCTGTGGGAGAGAGGCTGAGGTCTGCCAGGTGTCTGGCATCCATAAGAAAACAGATCTGAAATTCAGGATTCTGGTTTTCCTGGCCTGTAGCTCTGACTAGGGAGTTGTGATCCTTTTGTTTCATTTCAGTCTTGATGAGAAATTCATCACAGCATGTTACTTTATATATTAAAAAGGTGTTTAAATGCCTTATACTAATTCTAGCAGTTGTCTGCAGTACTTACTGTTTTAAGATGCTTAAAGTATGAAAAATAAGGACAGAAGGAGTAGGTCAAGGGATCAGGCATTATATAGCTGGAAGAAACAGGATGGAATAGCATTTGGAAAACAAAATTATTTCCTTAAATGAACCCTTGACATGGATGAGAATTAACTTTGCCAAACCCAGATGGTGCTGCAAGGAACAGTGAAGTTAATTCTTCCTGTTGCTGAAGTGCAGTGTAACCTATTTGTCCTTTATCTGTCCTCATTATGTGGAGATAAGATCAAAGCTGACATCTGGCTGCAGTTTTGCTGAAACTGGGCAAGTGGTACTCTCTACTGAATTTATAAAAAGAAAATACATTTGAAAAGAAGCTACTGGGGCTGCCTCCCAGAAGTTTTAGTGTTCAAAAAGTACCTTGTGTACTCAAGTAACTGCTGCTTGTGAGGTTGCATTATCCTAGAAGGTAATGGATTAAACACAAATGTTATAAAACATATTCATCATCTCAGCCTTGTTGGCATATTAAACTACTGGTCAATTTTTATGACAGTCTGGTATTTACATCTGTGAAAAGAGATTATAAAATGCAATTGTACTTCAGCATTACACAGTCCCTGTTATGCTCCAGTTGCAGAGGATAGAGGCTCCTCTAATTCCAGCTCATTCTCATTCTCCAGTGCAAGCTGTCATGATGCACATATTTAATTCTTGAGGGCTGCAGTTCAACGTCAGTATGCTGCTCTTGATAGGCAGATTGTGCCCAGCCTAGCACAGCTGTGTTAAACACCACTTAAAGAAATGTAAAAGTAAAGAATACAGTCCAAAGTGTACCAGGGTAAGTTTTTAAACGTGCTTTGCTTGTTAAAAATGGTTCTTTGCTGTATCCTCCAGGTGAAGTTAAAGGGCCTTGCTCTGCTGCAGAGCTGGGAATACTGGCAGAAGTTGGCTTCTCAATGTGCTGTTGTACATAGCAGAGCCCTGATTTGGCCTTTAAGTTGCACTTAATATTTGTAGGTGCATTTCAAAATTCTTTGTGTAAATACAAGCTGACAGTGCCTCCTAGAAAGTGTAGTAAACAGCATATCTCTGAATTTTGACTATCACAGTATTCAGTACCACTTCTGGGATGTGGCATGTCCTTAGTAAGGAGAGCATTTGTAGATGTGAAATTAATGGCTTTCACCTTTTGAGCACCACCTTTACTATTTCAGTGGCATTATTGTGACTGTAATGCCTGTTGTTACTTGAAGCAAGGGGTTTGGCACCTATCAATGCTAGTCTGTCTCTAGCTAATAAGAACTTGGACCTTCAAGGGTACTCAATTAAGTAGTGGCCATGGATTTGCATGGGACTGAGTGTGAGCATATCCGAGCATCTGGGTGGAGAGCACTGTGCATTGCAGGGCAGTCTCCTTTAATGTTGCCTGGAGCTATAATATGGAAAGGGTGCATTCTTGGCCCTTCCATGTTGCTTAAGATGGTTGAGAAATGCTGTACAGCTGCAATGACAAGTTTTTAATGGTCTCAACTTCTCCATAAATTTCTTTTAGAAAAGATGGTTCTGTGTAGCAAGCTTCAGGTATGCAGATATTAAACATTCTGTGTATGAAAATAGCATCTTAAAAGATCATTTAAGAACTGCCTAAATGGCTCTTCTCCGTCAGACTGAAGCTGTCCACAGGTCTGAAGGTGGTATAGAGCACTTAAAGGCCTTGTAATGTAGAACTCTGTTGCTTGATCTCACGAAGGTAGCTCCTGGAAGGCAGACTGGACTACTGAAAATGCCTTCTGCCACTCTTGTGCTTTGTGAAAGGAGGCTGCAATGATGGTGACTACATGATGGGGAGCTGGTGACTGTCCTTTATCTTAGGGAAAAATTAAG
The DNA here is from genome assembly GCA_013398125.1 of Aegotheles bennettii. Lineage (NCBI taxonomy): Eukaryota > Metazoa > Chordata > Aves > Caprimulgiformes > Aegothelidae > Aegotheles > Aegotheles bennettii. The sequence continues at coordinate 2,844,238 of VZRW01010697.1, read as the reverse complement.
CTAGTGGGTGGGTAGATGGCACATACTTAGTGGTCCAAACTCCTTCTTGATATACCAGTGGAAGCACGTTACTTTCTGTGCTTCTCTGGCAACAGTAAATAGCAGCAGTAGGAGAAGCGATGATGTTATATCTACCCCAGATACTTCATATGGAGATTTAATATGCATTACTGTGTTGATCTAATAAGGTATATACCTCCTTGTTTACAAGACATGTCCACTTGGAATTTACACCACTTTCCAGGACAGAATATCCCAAGTCTAGGAAAATGCTGACCACAAGGTCTTTTTTCTGTTGCCTCTCCCTCCTCACATCTGGATTCATAACTTTAATCTCTACACAAATGATTGCTGTTGTCTCTGAAGCATTTCAAATATTCTGTGAAATAAGTTAAGTCTTTAGAACAGCTCACTGAAGTTTGTCAGCTTCCTTGGAGTATCTGCAGATGATACCAGGCAAATCTCTATTGTTAGACAGCCTCAAACTGAATTTAGCACCTAATCTAGGTCTGCAATTTGTGAAATATCCATCTTCCAAGTGAGACTGGATCCCAAAGTCAGGCTCTAAATATCTCTGAGGTTTGGAAGAATTTGGAGCTGGGACTGTACTTTGGCTTAAAGCTCTCCCTCTAATACTGATGTGAAATTATCTTGGGATGAACACAGAGTGATCTAAGGAATTTAGAAAGATCTTTGTTTCCCAGCACTTAGACACATTGAAAGCCTTTTTGGCTCTCTTCCTTCTCTTTGCTTGACTCTCATATGATTTTAACCATTGCAAAGAGAAAGCACTGCCTCAAAAAAAGCTCTTTTAAAAAAAGCTATTTGAAGAAATAAAAGCAAACAGCTTAGCATTGTTTGCTCAGTTTTCCACATTAAAAAAAAATTCATCATGTTCAGCTCAGCTGGGGTCGAGTAGAAGATGTAGGGTGTTTGCTTCATGTGTGTGTTGAGACCCTTACAGTGGATAACAGGGATCTGTAGGTTGGAGGTGGGTAGTGGGGTAAAGCTGACAGTTCCTGCATTAGGTGCCCTGTGTGGGGAGGCCTCTCCTCAGATGTTTGTAGGCTTTTAGTAGCAGCATAAGAGGTATTCAGGGCTGTAGGTGCCTCAGGCAAAGGTAACTAAAATATGAAATGTTTACTTGTGTAAAATTGCTTTGTGAGGAAACTCATGAAGGTCATATATCCTCCTGTACTTCTGCTGAACTTACGTTAGCATGTCATAAGCAGACTCTGCAAGTATTTTGTGTGCTGTCTACTCATTGTCCATTAACTTGGAACCACAGTGTTGCCTTATTTATTATGAATGGGCACCCTGCCTCTTAAAACAATGTCTGGGTTTGGTTCAAGTTTTGCTTTTCCTTTCTGCATTGAGGTAACTCCACCACTGACCCAGGTGCTTCTCTTGTCTTTTACTCATTTAAGTGAGATCAGAAACAAGCCCTCAAAACCTGGTGTCTGATTATCACTTGAAGAACAGTTTGCTGCTATTTACTTGTATTCAGGTTCAGCCAAAACAACCCGGTAGCTTTCTGAGGCTTCAGGATGTGCCTTGGGATCAAGATTTAAATTACACAGGTATTTCAAATAGCAGCTTTGCATTGTTCAGTGGTAAAGAAATATTGCAGAAGAACCTCCCACTGTGTTTGTTACAGCTGGATTACTGCAGAGAGCAAAATTTTCCACCAGGCACATAGGATACATATGATCACTTAAGAACAAAGGGTAAATAAAAATAACCAAAAATAAACTGAGAACATGCCACCTTGTTATTTGTCCTTTAATGTTTTCAAAGCATCTGCATTTCAAAACACACTAATCTGTCTACTTTGATTTATTTTTATTGAAATACAAATCAAACTCAAAGCCCAAGGGAAGTGGGAATTTTTTTAGCCCATGGCAGAGAAAAAATTTTAATTTCTTTAAAATGTATTCTGCACTCCTTTGTTCTTGTGCAGGCAAAACATATGGATTTCAATGAGTTTTGTTCAACCAAGGAGTAACTGAGGACTGCAAAAGAAGCTTTGTGAGTGTGTTTGTAGCTCAGTAAATCCCCACAAGTGTTGAGGCAAGGTCACAAAACTGCCCTATTTCCATGATTACATGGAAAACTACAAGTTTGTGGAAAATGAGTAAATCTAAGGGGAGAAGTTCTTTGATAATTACATGACAAGCAGAGGATGCTAGTGACTGACTGGGCCCTTTGCTCAAGGGAGATGCTGAAGGACTTCAGTTAGCTGACTCCAGGCTATTTTTGGCATCTGCACTGGGTACAAAAACAGCCAGTGTCAAGTGCCCAAGCTCCTTATAGGTGAAGAGTGACTGTAGCTAGATACTTAGCAGCAAACCACAAACTTGCCCGCAATCCTAGTAAAAGGAATTGTCAGGAATAGGTGTAATTTGGACATCTGCTTTCATTTTAACAATCTATCACTCTCCAAGGGGGAAAAAACATTTTGTGAGTTCCTGATCAGTTCAGTTGACCCAGCTGGATTTCAGATGAGACCCCAGAAACTCAAGAGCTGACCACCAGAATGGAAACATGCCTCCCTCAGTGAAAAGGAGGCACTGGGAGGCTGCTGTAGCAGATGGGAAGATCAGAGCTGGCTGTGGTTTAGGGGTTCAGGAGGAAATTCTCCTTTGTCATTACATCTTCCAGGGATTTGTTTACATTTGATGTCTTCCAAGAGGCATCTGGTAAAAGATGAGTTTTGTAGTGAAAGTCTCCTGAGGTCTTTTAACTAAATATTTCTTGAGTGCTGCCAGATCCTCTGGGCAGGATTGCATTGTGATGCAATGGATGAAATGGAAAATTGCAGAAGATTCCCGTGTATTTGAGGCAAAAAAACTACAATGCCTTTTAAATACAGAAAACCAGCACTGAGGGGAAAAGGGTAAGTCAAAACCTTACCTTAACTTATATTTGACTTAATAGGCAGATAGCACAACAGTGCTCATGGCCACTGCCTGTATTTCTTATTTCTGTGGATTTTTTCCACCAGGAGGTTATAACCAGAAGACTCAATATATCAAAAACAATTTATTCACCTCTGCCAGCAGAAGTATTTTCCTAATTGCTAATCCCCTCCCCCATCTTTTTTCTTACCTCTCTTCACCTGACTTGTCTGAATATGTAATGTGTGAGATAAGAGAAAAAAGCATCTTTCCCCACCACCATATTCTCTGCATGTGGAGAACATCGAACACTTCTCAGATCAATTAGTATTTTTAGCACAAAGGAGAATGATAGTTGTCCTCTTCAGCTATGGCTGGAATGGGAATTAGTTAATTGCCTAATTAGGAATTGGGGAATGAGAATTTAGGGAATTAGCCTAAAGACTTTTTGCCTGTTGATGTCTGGTGTTTCTTGTTACCATCCTTAATTCTTTTCTAATGCCTTGTCCCATGACAAAACACCTGTTACCTGAGAAAGATTTCCAGAGCAATAGAGTACTGTCTTTAGATATGTTAAGTGCTGAGTGTAGGGATGCTAATTCCTACATGCACAAATTGGTGTTTACTGTGTCTCCCTTCAAATTGCCTCCAAAGGGAAAATTCAAGGACATGACAGGCCATGCACTGGTATGAAAATATTTGTGTGCGTTGGTGTGTTGCAGTATATTGCATGCGTGGAAGGACTTGTGCTTCGTTTTATGCATGTGCCTCTAGAAGCATGTGCTGCGTCTGTGGGCAATACACAAGGGGGAATGTGCAGGGAAGACTAGAAGCCAGAGCACATGATTCTCTGAGGAAGAGGGATGACAGAAAAGATTGGAAATTTACAGCTGCAGCTGGAGACACTTGAACTGTATCAGAGTAACCTCAATAACTCTGCTCTTTGGAAGATGCTACAAAGGACTAACCCGTTTCTTCTTTCTAATGAATAATGGAAAAGACACTCCAACATTACTAATTAGGAAAGATTTTATTCTAGAAGACTTTAAGGAATATTAATAAGAATCAACTTGAACAACATTTCAGGAGCATGGAGATGTGCAGAGAAGATTAAAGTGCAGGGCTCTGGCAAAAGCTGCCAATGGAGAAAGTCCAAAGTATTGCATGGAAAAGAAGCTTCTTTTACCCAGTTTCCAAGCTCCAGTGAAAGGTATTGAGATCTTTATCAGAAGATCTAATCAAATAAAGGCAGAAGGGACTTTTACATCCCATTTCCCAAGAAGGAGTGGGCCTCCCAACACACTACACAGCTCTGTTCAGACAAGGTGCAACTAGATATCAAAAAGCCAGAAGTAAGAAATGGGACCTGTTTAATCAGCAGACTCATACACAGAGGTGATGTGCTGCATTTGCAGCATTAGTCGTTGGCTCTCTGCCACATGTGTTAAGAGCAGTATTGGTCACTATGCACATACTGTTCTTTCCACTGTTACTTAGTGCAAAGTAAGCATAATGTAATCCAGGTCATGTTAGCTGTTATCTTCTAGAGATAGTTGTGTTGATCTCTTGCAGTCTGAGGCACGCTGCTATTAAAAAACAATGGTTGTTCAAACTAGGGTTTTAAGATAAAAATATGGTCTATTGAATTGGTCTTTCAGGCAGCTCAGCTGTCCTAATGACTTTGCCCCCTGAATGACTCACCTGGAAAGTGTAATGAGAACAGGCTTTTTGAGCCTTTTTTTTGGAATTATAATTACTCTCTAATATCTTCCAGTGAGCCTGGGTCTAGCCTAGGTTTTAGCTCTGCAGATGACACTGGTGTATTTGTATAGGCTTGCTGGTGCCATGTAACTCCAGAAGTGTGAAGAGCTGGATGTGTCAAAATGTGGCAACTGGGTCACAGCATTAACAAGGATGGGCCTCTTGATTATTAAGTTATTAGCTTGGTTATTAAAACAGGCTTTTCTACTTTCTGAGTCATTTTAGGACCCATTTGAAAGGACTCTGCAGAAATGAACTAGGTCTGACTTAGACACTGTGTAATTCCAAGGCTAGTCACTGTTAATTGTACCCATGATCAACAGTGGGCAGACCACTCATCTCAGGAGTCTCAAGTAAATTAAGTTGACTGGAGGTGCTCTGTGTTATTGCTGAACTAAGTAAGGAAGTAATGCTTTGACTTAATGTCACAGGAAAATTCCACTAACAATGAAAATATTGCAGTGAAAGCCATGCTGAAGTGTGGAGAAAAAAATGAGTTCTAGATCTGCAGAGCATGCAACTTGATTTATTAATTACGCCCACTGTGGCTTCAGATGAGAACTCTTCACAAGAAGTAACGTGATTCCAGAGGAGTCTGCTTGAACTGACTGTTCTTCAATACAATTTGGAGGTAGCATATTTGGAAGAGATGACAATGGGATAAATTTGTCCTGTACTAAGCAGCTGACTTGCATGTGGTTGGCACTCTAGTTGAGGTCCCTAGTGCATTTGGTCCTTTTAGGATATATGCAGGAAGGTGATTGCTGACATGTGAATCATTGGGTCTTAAGAAATTTGGAATGAAGTTGTTTTGAGTATCCTCTTTCATCCAGCTCCATGGTTGCCACTGTGCAGTTGTATTGCATTGGCTGCTCTGACTGAAGCAGAGATTTTTTTTAATGAGAGATGAAGTAGTCAGTTAAACTGCACTGAAGTGGGTGGGGAGATGACCTATGACTGTTATAAATTCCCTTGCAATTAATGCAAGGGAATTGTCTTTGCCTTAGGAAAATGTGTGTTTTCATAAAGAAGCACTAATAGGAGTGTAACTGCTGGTGCACATCATAGATCAGGTTAAAAATACCAAGCTATGTACTAGAAGATCCTTTTAGAGGGAGTCTTTGATTTGCAGAGGTGGATTCATCTGGTCTAACAGCTCATTAGATATAATACTGGGCTTTCTAACTGCTATTACTGGGGAAGACTCTCCTGTGGAACAGTTCAGCTTCATCAAACAGACCTCCAAAGCGGGCCAGATGTGTCTGCCCTCCCCAGTCAACCTTGTAGATGTCTAAAATTAGACAAATGAGTCCCTACACTGTGTGTCTATCCTGCCTCACAGTTGCTGCTGTTAATAACTTGGCAGCAAGGTGCCCTTGATCTTACTTATTCTGCATTTATAAATAAATATTTGGTGTGTCAGTGACTCAAATCCATTGATTGAGGTAGTTATCTGAGGTTTGAATTGATTTCTTATCCCTGGCCAGTAAATGTTTTTCTAAGACTTGCCAATTGTCTACTGCTTAGGAAGCTCATCAAAATGTCAGGCTTAGTTTGAGTCCTGGCCAGATTGAGAGCTGTTAAGTCCAGTCCCACATTCTGCATGAGGCCCAGGAAGATGCAGTCATGAAAATGTCTGGAAACTCATTTAGACTTAAAAGATATCCTGCCTGATATACTATCATAAATAGCTGGGGTTTTGTTCACTGGTCCTCCTGGTGAGGATCTTTCCTGAGCCTGAACTACTTGAGATAACAGATTTAATTGTAAGTGAACTAGAGATTTTTCTCCATTGAAGATCACACTTCTGTGCATTGCTGTTGTTCACTTACTGTAAATTGAACCAAAAAATGTTTATATAAATAAATGGGAGGAGGAAAGTTTTGTGGTTATTCTGTGAGTTTTCTTGTTGCTTCAAGCCTTAATCTTATTGAATAGCTGCCTATCACTGAGCCATCAAGTTTAATGATGAAGAAAGGAATAGAAATGTGCTTTTGGCTGGGTTCCTTATCTAAAGGCTGTGATCCTTGTCAGGAAGATTGACAAAGCTTGTATTCATGGGATTTATTTATGCATGCTGATATGTACAGTCTGGGGACAGGCTTCTTCTAATGTTACTTTCTTGGAGACAGATGTCAGTGCTGTTCAGAGAAAGGTGCTGTTGTGGACTGTAATGCTCTGACATGCTGTCCATCTTGTCAACTTGAATATTTCTCTCCTGAATTAGCACCGTATGAGGTACAGCCAGGGAACTATGCTATTAGTCTGTATATGTACTGTGGCCTCCTGGGGTGAAGAGGTGACCACTTCCAAGCAGAACTTATTGTTGTAGCCACTGACCTAATATTGTTTTAAAAGCTGGTGCCATTTCAAGTTGGCTAACAGAACCCAGGAGTCAAAGGCTAGAAGGAGTTAACATCAGCCTGACACCTGTTTCAGGGTCATTGGCTTTAAAAAGAGCAGAGGACCAGGAAATCAAGAGGAAGCATAAATAAACCAAACAAGGGCAAGTCAGTCACCCTGGAAGTCTCCTTCTCACTGTTCGTAATGGTTAAACTTCAAACTACCTCTAAGTTATTTCCCATCTTACTGTCTACAAAGGAGCATCACTGAATGACAGCATGGTCTGCCTTAACTATCTTTGTGAATGGCAACTGCCTACAGTTACTTCCAAAACTGTGTTGTCCCCTCCAGAGCTTACATGGCTGTCTAGCCAGGACTGACCAGGGCTGGTTAGCTGCTAAACACATGGGCCATCTTCAGGCTATGGGGCTTAAAGACTCTGACTAAAGTAAACTCTTGTGAGAAGGGATGCTTTGGGTCTAAAGCAAAAGGGATTCTTTGATTAATTTACAATCAAGTGACTTCCACATTACGAGTTCAACCTTTGCTCAATGCCACCTAAATACATTTGTATCCACCCTAATATACATGAATAAACAGGAGTTGTAGAAAGACCTTTCCCTGAAGCATGACAACAGCTTAATGTCTTCATTTTGCTATTAGTGTAAATACAAGACTAAACTCCCATCTCTCCTTTGATTTCCCTCACCCCCAAGGTTGATAAGGTATCTGCTACCAATAGCTGTATTTAAGCTAATGAAACCCACCAGCAGAAGCTTCAAACCAAACCACCCACACTAAGCTACCCTGTGATACTTCAAGGCCCTTGAATACTCCCCTGCTAAATATGCATGGAGACTTCTAACAGCTGCCATTAGGAGTAAGTTATTGCTAACAGAGACAGAATTCATTACTTCAAGCCCACAATGATTCACCTACAGGCCAATGCCACTGCTGAGCACAAAGCTACTTGCTTTCAGCCTGGCCATTAAGAGTGACTTGGCTCCATGTTGGTAAGGTACAGTGGTTTCTGGAACAGCCACTGTGACATACCACTTAAAGTATAAATTCATTGACCTAAATTGGTTAGGCACCAAATTGAGTAGCTTCAGAAAAGGAGCAGGAAGGCAGATAAGGGTTTTATTATGAACCTATGGAAGCAAATTGAATTCAATCTCAGCAGGTACCACTAGATATAATGGTCTGGGTTGTTTTGTTTATTTTGCTGGAGGGAAGTGCTTTACCCTTACTGGTCATTAATCAGGTTTAAAGAGCCCATTTTACTAGTTACTCTGCTACACAGAATTTTTCCCCTCTTCCAGGGTATTTTAAATAATATTAATCAACATTCAGCTTGAAAACATTAGAACCCTTGGCAGGGAGATTTCAAATAAGTGCATGAAAGGATATAAAAAGTAGGATCAGTTTAACTGGAAAATGCATTACCCATGTAAGTCCTAAATAACTGCTGAGTGTGGAAAGGCCGATAAAAACAAACAAATCAATAGAATTAATTAACTGGGAGGCAATGTGGTCTAGCAGAAAGACCACAAGGATGGGAATGAATCCTCTTGTGACTTCAGCCTGTACTCCAAGACTGAATAACTAGGTATTTAGGCTGTAGTTTCTTTTTAAAGCTGTCTGAAGGATTTAGGTGTTCACATCAATAGGACTTAGATCCTTAGATGCCTTCCCTTCCTCTGTCTGCACCACAGATAAGAGTATCACTTAATCATTGTGCTTCCAAAGTGTGCTCAAGCCAGGTAGTGAAAAATCAAAGGCATCAAGGACTGAGGATTTGATCTGTGTGCTGGTGAAGGCAATGGCAAGCCTCCACCTCCCCACTAAATAGGAGCAGGATGTAGTTCTGTCTTCAGCTCTGCAAAATTAATGATCTTCAAAATTACTGTACCTTGGTTCACAATTTTCACCAAGAAATGCAGGTAGCTGCAGGGAAATCCTGGTATCCTACAGGATTAGTGCATGCACTGGTTGTAAAAGCTCTTTTTACATGAAGTCTTTGTTGCATTTCATCTCTCTGCCAGTGCCCAGTTTCTATAAGGTTGGCAAGGCAGTACTGAATTAATCAGAATCCCTCCCTACCATAAGCCTGTCCAACATCAACAGAACAACTTGTTGCATCCCAGCCACGAGACTGTGCTTTTGTAGAGTGCACAGATATCCAGGGGAAGTGGCATCATAGCTGAGCTAAAAGCTGCAAGAGACTTCCCTACTATCTTGGCTTATTGCTAGGGGTTTTTAGTGAGTTTGACTGAATTTTCATCTGGATTTTAAAGCCTTTGCAGCTTTAGGTGTAAGCTTCCAGGGAGTACAAAGGCATGACCTGTAGTAGTGGTACACTTGAGAACCAGACTAGTGAAAGACCTCATCTACTGAGCACTGTCCTATATATCTATCCTTCTTTCAAGCCAATCTTTTAAAGCAATTCTGTTTCCTCATCACCAATAAATCCCTTTCCAAAGTGCTATATTCTTCATGCTGTGTTTATTCAGCTTGGCTCAGAATGTAATTTCCCCAGAGCTGGGATCACAGCTTAAGGTTTAACTTTGCTGGGCAAATCTACAGTGCTATAATGTCTTCTCATGCATCTCAGTGCATATATGGAGCTGAAGTCTGGCAGAGGCTGTAAGTGACTGAGCCTATAAAGCAGCAGAAAATTTGCAAGCCTGGCAGCAGATTACTCCTACATTTATCACTCCAAAGATACCTCATCTACAGTACAAGTTCTGTGTATTTGTGACAGTCCTTTGACATCCAGGATGTTTTTCTACTTGTCAGCCCTTTGCACTTTGATGAAATAATCTTCCATAATCATCTCTGCAACATTTCGTCTCTGCCTTGTCTTCATTTTTGCCAGAAAATAAGCACAGACCTCTTCTCTACAAGAGAGCAGGACAACTATGGAGCAGTCCTGGATGAACAAGTCTGGTACCAGTGCTTTACTGGGACTCTGCAGTCAGTGCAATCATTTTGGCAAAGTTTTCTTTCTTGAGCCATTCCAGATCTAAATAGGTGGCCACATGCCAGCCTGGTCACAGTGCTATCATCTTGGGTCATGCACATCACTATCTGGTTCTACAGATCTGCTCCGAGAATTTTTTTTCTTATTGTTGACTCTTTTTATACCATACTTCAAATGTCAGAAGCCTTCATGACTACTTGCAAACCTCTGCTTTCACAAAAATTAACACTTGAGTGTGGGGAATGTGTCTGTGAAATTGGCTGAAATTTCTGTCATGCTCCTGGTGGTGTTGGTGACCTTAAGGTTCAGCTTGAACTTGACCCAAGCCATGCAGGACTGCCCTAATCAGCTTACAGCAGCAACATCCCTGAGTACAGCATGTTTTTTGGGCTGGAGTTTATGCTAAACTAAAAAGTTGCTGTAATAGAAAATGAACACTGATCATTCTGCCTTATTAGCGTGCCCTGCTTTGTGTGGGCACCTTGTGATGAGAAAGAAAGGTGAAGGTGGGGTAGAGTTAAGGAAAGGTTTAAACAGTGATAACATTTAAATACAAGCCAGTTTTGTGGGACTAAGTGGAACTGAAGTAAACCGAACAAGTCATGTGCCACAAACTGTGGGTCCCATCACTCAGTGCTGGGTCAGGTAATGCTAGCAAGCTTATGACTTCTGTCTGTAGCTGTGCCTTAAACTCTTTGCTTGCTACAGGGAGTGGCAGCTTGGCTTTACAGATGGTAACTCAGTCATTGACTTGTATTTCTGAGCCCTTAAACTGTGAAATGCACCATCTCAAGAACCATGCATGTCATAAATGCAGACTCTGCTTTCTGGCAGTGTAAACTTATCTTTGTACACTGATTAATCTCTCAAATGCAGTTTACACTGGTGTGAGTTTAGACATATGAGATAATCTATAGTCCCATGGCTTAAGAGCTCCCCTAAAACATCCAAAACTTCAGCAATGGAGTCTCACTACCATGGATCTGGACATCCAATATGGTGCAATAAGGCCACTGTTTTGTTCCATCATAAATTGTGCCTAATCTCTGTTGCTAGCCAGTAATTCACCTATCTGTGTTTTTTTGCATATATAAATGAATGCTGATTTGTGTGATCAAGGCTGCAGGGGGGTGGGTGGTATGAATGGATTGATTTCTTCAGAACTCTAAAATGTTCCTCCTCCGACTGTCATTAAACCTAAATGGGGAGAGTACTAGTGTTCAGAAAGCCTAAGCAAACTTAAATACTGCTGTGGTAAGACCTGTTCTGGCTAACTGCATCTATGACTTGCTTTCTTCACAGCAGGTGATAACTTTGAGGTGTACACTGTGCAAAAGTGAAGGAAAAATACTGTCATTTCAAACTGAGCTTGTTTTATAGATGGCACTGAAAGATCTCATCTGGGTCTTGAAGTGAGAATTTCTGAAAAGGCTCACTTGTGGCAAAAGGGTTCAAATGCATTTTCAAGTCTAAAAGACATGGATAGAGGTACACTCAGAGGATGGCCATGCCATCCTTTGAGGAACACCCTGGGACTGGTCATCCAGACAGTGGTTATCCTACTGTCACTACCTGCAGACACCAGTGTTCCTGAGCGTATGTGGGGACACTACATACCTGGCAGCTTAGTAGTGTTAGTTTATAATTAATCAACTTGATGGGATGTCAAGTTGACTGGAACATGATGTCCTCAGCCACCCTGCAAAGCACCTGTCTCTGGGGAAATAGCCTATGGGCTGTACCAAGCTCATGGCAATAGAGACTTGCATATCTTCATTTAAAGATTGTAAGGTCTAACACTCTGGTTTGGTTATGAATAGATATTGAGCATCATTGTAAGAAAAAAGCTGGGAGTTGTTACCAGAGCTAGCACTGTGTCAAAAGGATTTATGTAGTCGGCAGAGAAGTTTACATAACCTAAGGACTTTAACCTGTTTTTATTAACATTTCTTTGAAGTGGAGTTAGGCCAGTGCTGGGCACAAAGATGGGAAAGTGTATGTGCTCTTGACTTTTCTGAAATGCTTGAGTATATTTCATGCCTTACTGAGAGTCACAATCTCTCCAGCCTGTATCTTTGTCCACTTCTCTGTTCCCAATAAGCCTTGTGCTCCCAGATCAGCCTGCCCAGTGTGCCAAAGCTGCTCCTTGAATGCCAGGGGAAGGTGACACCTGACAGCTTGCAATTAAAGAGCCTACTTAGTGAATTAGAGGATGTCATCAGGCCAAGGCTGGTTTCTGGACTCAGTGTCTGTGCCCTTTACAGGAAACAGAAGAGCAAGGGCTGCTCAAGGTTGGTTAAAGGTGAAGAGAAACCTGTAGAGATTCGAGCAGATGCTCAGTCAATTATTTTTTGCCAGCTGGTGGATCAAGAAGGCGTGTTAAGTGGGAGCTTTCATATCTTGCACATGGGGTTAATCCTGTTTGGAGAGGATAACTGAGGGAGGAAGAATCAGAGGTAGCAGAGCAAAGTGAGCATGGCAATGGGAGCGAGTTTCAAAGCCTGACAGAACTGCAAAGCTGCACATAGCATGGTCTACTGGTCTCTCCACCTTCCTGGTCTCTACACAGCTATTTTGGAGCAAAGCAAAAGAGTCACAGGAGCTATCCTGAGCTCTGCCCTCATTGACAGCCAAGCCCTCTAGCTCTCTTTTTCCCTTCTGCCACAGTGACACTGTGTGTCCACTTGCCCTGCCCCTGTCCATACATGAGCTTAAGGGCAGACAAATGCATTTGATAAAAACTTCAATTATCTTCTCTGAGCTGAATATCAAAGGTAAATTTGCTTGGAACACTTATTGTGACTCTTGGACAAGAACTATAATTAGCATCAACAATGGGAACAATTAGTCTCTATGTGAGGCCTTTCAAACACAAATATACAGCCAGTTCACTGTCATTTCAGCTTTCCTTATTCCTTCCTAATGCCTTACCAATCCTGCACCCCCTCTGAAAAAGGTATGCTACTTTCATATCAACTTGAGCTCTATTTTGAGTGGGGAAGCAATAGGTAAGCAGGCTGAGCGACCAGGCTGTGTAAAGCAGAGATAACGGAACAAGCTTTCAACAGTCTCCTTTCAAGCTTTTGTGGAAATCGAAGATAACAGCTGAGCAAACTCTTCCTAGGAAATTTGTAGCATGCAGCGATAGAGTGTGCTGGTTCTCCGTGATGGGATGTCAGGAGAGGTTCTCCCTGGGTGAATGTGCCCATAATAGACAGGGTTATCTAGTCAGCTTTGCCTCTGTTTGCATTCTTTCCCCTGAGTGGTTTCCCAAATCCAGTTTCTTCGAAGACTTTACTTATGCATGTCTTTCACCAACAGGCTATAGCAGTTCTCTAAAATAGCTACTGTACTATACATTAACTATTTTATAGACAAATTGTCAATTAGCCTGAGTGTCTGTGTAAAGCCATGCAATTTTTTGCTCAATGTTTCTAGGGCTTGTGATGAAAACTGCCATTTAGTAAAAGAACTGAGTGTTCTCCAATACTGAATGCTTATGTGCATGAGGTACAAGTTTGACACCCAAGTTTTACACATTCCCACACAGAAGAATGGTGTGAACTACAAATACACACAATTGTGTGCAGAATCATCCCAGTTTTAACTGTGAAACACAGAAGTCAGGTTCAGATCTGAATCTGCAATATGAAGTGTAGTATTTTCTGTTAGTTAACTTTCTCCAAGCAATGAAGCTGAGGGACAGGGAGGAGTGTTAGAGGTTTTTCTCGGGGGAAGGAGTGCAGACAGGGAAGTGATACAGGAGGAATCTGTCCTATCTCTAAAAACCTGTTAAGAAAAAAGTGGTTTGACTTCCTCCCTCAAAATGCATGTTCCCATGAGATCTATGTAATATGCAGAGGAATAGCACAATGGATGCTCATCTCCAGAGACATCTGTTCAAATCTTAGCTTCATATCACAAATTAAAAAAAGATCTTGATCATGTTATCCTAGTACCCATGTGTGCTTCATAAAAACAGCAGACGACTTGCAGTCTGTTCAAGCAACCCTTGTGCCTGCAATGAGGTAGGGCAGAATTAGGGCAGACATGATAAGGTTTGTTAGTACACTGGCAGAGCTAGTGCTATTTACTTTCTGATAGAGCCTTGACGTGAATAAATAGTTTTCTATTGCTTGCTTTCATAGGCTAATACTGCAGCTTTTCCTTTACCCATTTTTTCATGCAACCTGAAAGACTTTAATATCTCTAAGACCTCCTTCCCTTTGTTTTCGGGGACTTTATCAGAGCATAGTGGCATAAACCTTGTTTTCAGAGAAATTTGTTATGAAACAAAGGAAATAGCCTGACTGGTTAAATATAAAATCAAAAGTTTTGGAGCTTCAGAAAGGTAGAAGAGGAGGGAAATGCATTTCTAAAGGTCATACCAGCTGTGTTAAAGAAAAAGTAAACTGACTACTGGTTATTACTTTTCCATGTGACATCTAAATTTCTATATTAGAACTGGGGTAACTTTAACATCAGTGCCCATATTAAGCATAATTGTCATGAGTGAGGTATTTACAGGTACTTGGAAGCTTTAAAATTTACAGGTGGCTTTCATATTATAAAATAACCACATTCATCCTCTCTCCATACTTCCATTTAACCTCCAAAACAGGCAGTGATGGTGAATGCATAGCAGAGATTTGTGTGACGAGCTACATTCTGGGCTTAAGCCAGCTAGGAGGGGAGGTTCATCTTAATCATGAGAGAGAAGAAAACAAAGTATCATGCAGTGGCAAAGCTGTCCAATGCAAACTACTGCTTTCCTTGTTCATCTGGCTCTGATCACAGATCCCTTCTATAGCACTGACCTTTGTTGTGTCTCAGAGTGGCATTGACACTGAACTTGAACTTGCAACCCTTAAATATTAATGGTATTGACCTAAGTATGAAGGCAGGTATAATTCTGTGGCACTGGTCTAGAAAAGTAACTGTAAGCACAAACAAGTATATCCCCATTAGATAAATCACTTAAGTTCATTCTTAAGTGTTTTGTTTAATGAGCCCTAATCACTTTGCAAAAGCTTCCTGTGTTTATTTGGGCAAGCCAAAAATAAAGCCAATGTGTCTAGAGTCTTAACTGTATCTCCCAGCACATATTGCCTTTTCTTTAGTTTGCTTTAAGGCTGGTGCTTTACAGAGTACTGTATTTCTCACTACTGACTGCTGGTTTTACAGGGTGCTTGTTTAATAACTGTCCATGGAATTAGATAATGTCATCACTTTGAAGTCTGCTCTGAACCTCATAAAATACTAGTATCGTGTTTAAAATATTGTTTGCAGAATGATTTGTATGGAAGTAGTAATCTTGTAGCCCTGGACATTGAAAAAAGTAAAGGAAACAGAGGCAGTAAAATGTGACTAAAACAGCCCTGCAACTATATGCCTTTGTTGTTCAGATGTACACAAGCTGCTTGTGAGAAGCAGGAATCACTCAGGTACCTAAATTTGACCTCTGTTCCAAGATCTGTTCCAGAGAGACTTCATATGCACAATATAAATATTTTAAAAATTAATTGTTTATATTGCATTTTAAATACTTAGTGTGGAAAAGTCATATATAACCATGACAGAGCTTAAAAACTTGAGAAAAATGTCTTGTACAGACCAGCTAAGGGACTAACACATGCTGAGTCCTGTAGAGAAGATAACGTACCCAAGCTCTGAAACTTCAGGAACATCTTGGCTCCTCTCCAAAAAGGAACAAGTCAGTTACCTTCTGCACTGAACTTGTCTGGTACTCCAGGGAACCCTTTTTATCTTGCCAGTGTTCAAGGTTACTTATGTGAAAGGCAGGCAAATCCAGGAGGAGGAGGAGGAAGCAAATGAAGTGATATAAAGAATATGGGTGATATGGTGCAAACGGCAGGCTAAGAGCTCTTGATTTGGGATGTGTATGAACTGTATAGGACTGTTTATGCTTCAATTAGTTCAATCTCCTATGGGATCCTGACCTGGTGTGATGACTTTCACCTGTAAGCATTGATAAGAATGAGAAAATTTAAATTTGTCCAGAATTTAAGACAAAATCTGGTGGTAAGGATCAAGTGAGAGCCCTTCTGAAAAGGTGACCACACTGGGAGCCTGAACGATGGGCAGAATTGGGGTTTCTCAGCAGGGATTGAGGAAAGTAGGCTTTTTGGTCAATGTCTGGTAGTTATGAATTGTTGGCATCAGCTCCAATGTCCTGATGGCTGCCTGGGAGAGCTATGCCAATTCCAATTTCAGTGAGGAAGTCTCCTACTGACTTCAGGGCCCTCACTGATGTTTCTGAAATCTGTTTGGAAACTAGTTGGTGCCATGGAAACATTTGTGTGCTTGTAGCTACTGCAAAGGGATGAAGGGCTTCCAGTTTTAATTTCATTATTGCAGGGTTGATTCAATCAGCAGACTGCTCTAAGACACTTAGTCCAGTCAACAGTCTCTGAAACCCAAGGTGACTGTGTGCGCTCAGAGTTGGCCAAAGCACACTTGGCACCTGAGCCCATGTAGACGTGGCTGCCCCATCTAACTTCTTCAGGAAGCAATTGTATTTGCATATCAAAAAAATAATTGTGGTTAATGGGAATGACAGATCCTTATTACTTCTCGTTTCAAACACAGGACTTAATTGTCTCCTGTCCCTAGTAAGCAATTTAAAGAAATGCTGGTGTGGGAAGAATTAGATAATGAAGCTCTTTTCATCCAACACTTACATGTAATTTACTTTTAAATCAACTCCCTTGGGAGGTGGCACAAGCTGTGACACTACAGAGAATATTTTAGCAGTTTTGGCAAGAAGTCAAAGCAGAAAACTTTCTATATTTTAGTCCCAGGACCCCAGTGGCTAATATTTCAAAACAACAGGGGGTGGAGGGGTGGGAGTGGGGGGGTGTTAAACACAATGTAGGGAACTGAGGTCATTGTGATCAAAGAGTTGGTGAGGAAAGTTTCACACATCTTAAATACCTGCTGTTATGTTCTTTTACTGTTACTACTAATAAAAAAAAGTATGAAGAAGGTATAAAAATTGGTTGGCTTCATCCCAACTCTAGGGGAAAATAAAACAATCTCAATATAGAGTGATAGAATAGTCTGGGCTGGAAGGGACACTTACAGTTCATCTAGTCCAACCCTTCTGCAATGATCAGGGATGTCTTTAACTTGATCAGGTTGTTCAGACTCCCATCCAACCTGACCAACACTGACCTCGAACATTTCTGGGGATGGGGCATCTACCACCTTTCTGGGCAACCTATCAATAAATAAGTTATTGCTTTGCTATGCTCTTTATATTAATATACATTCTGACAGAATTCCATTATAGAAGTCATCAGTCTTTCACGTGGCTGCTTAGGCCAAGCTAGGATTTAAGGAGAGTATCTGTTGATTTTACACAGTACAAAATGAATCACTTTATCTGTCTCTACAATTAGATTAAATATTTTTCCCATGTTAAGACATTTAAGTGTTGTCCAGGTGAGCTGGAGTAACAATTGCTACTTCCCAAGCTGAAGTAACAATAATGCTTAGTAGAAGAATAATCTTGCTCATCTTCAGACCTTCAGGCATGTCGTGTAGGAGTATGGAAGAGATGAGCCTGATCCTTCGTGAAGATTTTGAAGAGAGAATGCATTTGCCATAAAGGCTCTTGTGTTTGATAATTTCTGTGTCCAACGATTTCACTGAGAAATGGTTGGTCACTTGTAGCGTAATGATTCCTGGTAGTAAAGCACAAGCAATGGGGAATAAGCTTTAAAATTGTACAATGCAGCCTCCCTTTGTTACAGTGCTCCACACAGGCTCTTAAATCAGCCTAATTTCATTCAAGTCTTACTCTACAGCTGCTGTTGAGTCCCTGAAGAGAATATAAGTTTGGAGACATCAGAGGGCAGAACAGAGAATGTTTCTTTAATTGTTATTATCCACCACTCAGAGTCACTAGTGTAGAGGAGTAATTAGGGAATTGTGGAATATTTCAGTAAAAGCACCACTTCCCTCCCTTCCCTCTCCTTTTTTTGTGGAAACCATATTTAAGGGTCTGTCATGTTTATAAGCCCTAGTGAGAATCTCATATGCAATAATCCCAACCTAATCATATCTTAACTAAGCCCTTTCTGCTGAGATTTATAGTGACTGAGAGTAGGCAACAGTAAATAACCATAATAGCAGGCACAGTGAGACATTGGGTCTGTACTTCGTGACTTTCTTAGCTAGCACCCCTTTTGTAGCTGGCCTGGGAACAATTGGTTCTTTTTTTACTGCTACCCAGGAGGTGGAGTTCCCAGTGCACTGCAGTAAACAAAATTGCTTTGGGATCCCCAAAACGTATGTGCTGTTTTTACCATGGTAGGGAAGAGTGCCAGCATCACCCTGAAAGAACAGACCATACAAAGAGGCTGAAGGGTACAGCTTCACAGGAAGTTCCCAACGGGCAGAAACTGCACAGGGAACTGAAGAGCCTGTGATTCAGACAGCTTGACAAATGCAGTGTACAATTGCCTGGGCTCAAAGCATGGAGGTGAAATAACTACTCTTCCAAGTATGTGTTGTGGGAGGAAAAATACCTGCATGAGTCAGTACTCTACAGCCTGCTTGACTTGAGTGATCAGGTGAAAAATTTATACTGCATTAACCCCTCAGCACAAACTATTATTTGGTCATCACAGCTTTGGACCTCCATTCTTTGTCCATTAACCTCTCTTTGAAGCATAAGCTGCAGCATGCCAGCAGAGGTGGGGGAATGCAGCACATGAAGGGAATACCAGAGACCTTTAATTTCCCAGGTTGAGGAGGAATATAGCCATAACCAAACAGATTTTAATACAAGTTTTAGCATCATGTAGTTCTACTTGCAGAACATATGTTCTGCATGCATCACTCTAGGCAACTGAAACACTTGGCTGTTATTTCATCTTCCCTACTAATGCACACTGTAGACATCTCAACATCTAAGATCAACATGTAAGGTGCCATCTCACCATCTCATGGGATGATAACTGATATCACCTGCTAGCATGTAGGTTATACAATATGAAGGGAATGGCAAAGAGAACTGGACTGTGTGTGCTTACAGGTGTTGCCTAGCCTCACTCCTGAACTTTGGCTATTCTATTTCAGGGGCAGCAAGGAAAGGAAAATAAACTACCTGTTTCATTTTGTTTTCCTCCATCAAATCTGAAAAATATTGGTTATGCTCACAAGCTGAGAGACTCCTTGCGTAACTACTTAATTTGGGAAAAAGATCACATTTCAGAACAGAAAAGGTTTTGGTGGGGTTTTTGTTGCAAGAATTAATTAGCCCCAGTTTCCCTCACAACTGCCTCCAGCAACAAGCAGATTAGGCAGAGCTGCCATCTAAATGTCTTTTATCTTTCTACGCATTGCTTTTTGCAGCTGCCTGTTGGACTCACACTGCTGTAAACTGAACATTATATCTTCCAGTTGGTAAGAATTAGTGTTTTCTCCAGGCTACCTTAGAAAGACTGAACTTCCATGGGATCAGTGTCTAGCACTGATAAATCCACTATCTGGTTTCTCATCAGTTAACTACTTTTCAGTCTGGATATCTGGCTCTGTATTTGAAATCACTGCTGCTTTGCTTGAATTTAGTTCAAGAAGTAAGGACAGTTTAAGAAATAAAGACAACCTCTTATGCCTGAGCATTTGTTACAACGGAAGACCACTAAACATGTCCAGTGGTATGAGGGATGATTATTCTTTACTTATGTCAGTCCCATGCTAATTGTAAAGCATTTGGTGCATCCCTGATATAGCTCTACTTAAATCAAGTGCTTTAAAGTATGGGTTATTCTGGTGTTTCCCAGAGGAGTCCTCTTCAGGTGCCTCTTGCAGGGGGAGAGATGGAAACAGTATCAGAAGTGAGAGCAGAACAAGTCGTACACATTATTAGATACATCTGATAATTTAATCATGCCCTCAGATCACCACATCTAGATTCTGCAAGATCTGAGGGACATCACGCAGGAAACGTAAGGTTTCAGCTATTTCAGTCGCCTCTGGCATGGGAGAGCAAATTTCCTCACCTACAACAAATAAACATTGGCTGTGGTTTTGCCAGTTTTGTTCTGCTTTTATATGCTAAATGCAGGAACCCTGCTTGGTTATATTAGTCATGGGACGTGTAGATTAACAGTGAGAGGGTGAAACATGTACTGGCCTTACTATTTGTCTGGCCAGTAAAGGTGGCTGAATGCAGATTACTTGTGATTTCTCCTTTATCATATTATGTACTTATAGATCACAAACCAAAACCCTTTTTGTGTATCAGCAACCCCTTTCACTTCTGCTCCTAAAAACATTAAATCAGCACCACAGTTTTCTGGAACTGTATTTTACATTTTTACTGTCTTTCCTCCCAAAATCAATAAGTCTTTGCAGCAGTCTTATTTCCAGGTGATAAGCAGACAGTAGCTGCAAAGCTGTTGTATTCAGTGTTGCTTAGGAGTTTTGATAAGGTGGTACATTTCTTTTCAGGAAGAGGCAGTGAAATCCTGAAAAACCCGAGGTGATTTTTCTGTCAACCAATATTTAAGATTCAAGATCTTACAGTGGAACCAAGAGTTTTTGCTGAATATTTGAACTTAATAGGTATCTATTTTTATGAAGAAAAGGTGCAGTGTAAGTCCTCATTGTATAATTACATGAAACTTTTTCATACCATTAGGTTGCACTGGTGGACAGTCTACAACATTTCAGTGCTTAAAACCTTTTTAATGGTGGTTAATCCTTCAGTCTTTGATTCAGTGGGTGACTGCCATTTTAAAAACCCTCATG